>CM056597.1:46840277-46986325 GCA_029721355.1 Tegillarca granosa | reverse complement strand
ATGCCCTCTCCATGATTGTATAAACTGAATATCTTCCTTATTAAATAACAATTTTCAGCAGATTTTGATATTTTTTTTAGTGTTATTTAAATGTATATATACATGTACATACATATCTCATTTTATTATTATTATTATTATTATTTTTAATTTACAGTTCGCAGTTTTGTTGGGAATAATTTTCATAATGGAAATAGCAGGTGGTATAGCTGGTTATGTTATGCATAATGAGGTGAGTTTTAAGTTGACATACACTCTATATTAAGGCATGTTCAGGATCCCATTCTTTCACTCAAAACAAGGCTATCAGTTCTAGGATGGTGGAGAAAAACAGAGTACCCAGAAGATACTGCTGACCCATAACAAGTGAACTTGAACAAACTTTCTCACAATAGAAGTGATTTTAAACTAGGAGCTTTAATTGATATTGCATAGCAGATGTTATAACTGGAATGAATAAGTTTTACCACAGAACATTTTTATATTTGGATATCAGATCTACCATCATAACTAGGGAATATGCAGCAAAATCAAATGTTACATTTACAAATCGTCCTTTACAAAATAATGCATCCATACGTAAGGAAAGCTATCTGATGGAAATTTACTATCCTCTTTTCATTAATGTCATAGATGTATATTCAACAGATGCACTGTATCACAGTAGACATAGCACACTAAAGAACCTTTTGTGTGCACTGCAAAGGAAAAAATTTCGGCTTTTTACCTATAACTGGTGAAGTCTAATGCAAGTGATATATCTTTGTCAAGGACATAAAACCCCATTCATTCAATCAATCAGTCTTACCGGTATTTGGTGTATCATGTTATTTGTTTGCATTGGCCATAATTCACGATAACCAAGCACTGGTGGTGTTTTTTAGATACAAATTTCTATATAGCTTATTACCATATAAAGTATAGTCATATTTATTATTACACAGACAGATCATATGATTATGAATGTATCAGGAAGTAAATGATCGTTATATGGTATCCATTATCATTACATGAACAGTTTCCTTGTTATTCAGATAATTACCACATGATGTAAAATACTTGATTTATAAATGCAGGGACAGTTTATTCTTGTTATTAATGTAAAAAAAAAAATATAAGTAAAATGGGTACTCATACTGTCATATTTTTAATTTTATGTGCATATAACTGCAAAAATTTGTGAAAGAAGATCTGTTATAAACTGTCTCTGTCTGTGTCTATTTTAACATTTGAAAACTACATATAATGTGGTATAAGTAGATTTTAATCCAGCTTATAAAGTGTACAAAGGCCTTTTATATGTAAAGCTAATTTAGAAGCTGCAGGTTTCAACATGTCACTGTTTTAAATAAATTCCGGTTAAAAAATCTAAATAGATTTCATCACGTTAATGATATTGATAATATGCACGCATGCTACATGTATATAAAAATACTTTTCTGTACTCTGATAAGTGATAATCTATTATCTGGAAAAATGGATTAGCAGTGTCTTGACAAATTCTTATAGAAATATCAGTTATGTTTTCTGATACTTAATCATAACAGACAATAGAAAAAATGTTACTTTTGTTTAAAATAGAAGCTGTGTTACTCTTTGTAACTTTTACATATCATGTCCTTGCCATATTCTGCTATCTCGGTGGATATGGTGGCCAAAACGAAAACCTAGATCTGGACCATCCAAAGATGAAAAAAAACTAAATACTGGTACATGTATTTACTAGTATAGTACCATACATATTGCTAACAGGTTTACTCATATACATGTACATAATGAGTCTATCGATGACTATATCTTACTGATTAGTAAAACAAAATAGATACTTGTTAATTTTCAAAACATGCAAAAATTGCATCAGAGACACAAATGAATTCAAGTCAATAATTATGATTTTGAACTGATATTGTTATGCTAAATATGGTTAGATATAAAATGTTAAACAAAAAATTTAACTAGTTTTTCCAGTATACTATTTAATGGTCTATTGGCAGACATAGTCTTTGCAGTTCTAACCCATATGGAATAAGATGTAAATATGTGTTATATTTTCAATGTCATTAGTGTTATTATTATGTTTTACATCTTCATTTTACCAACAATTTTGGGATAGAGAGCTGTTGATTATTTTATTAAGAGTAATTGCTTAATCTTATCTTATTTTAGGTTGAAAGCAAAGTAGAAGAATTGATGAAAAAATCATTGGAAGATTATCATCCAGGAAGTGTGTGGGACAAACTACAACAAGAAGTATGTTATTTAATATCATTGCTTCTCTAATGCATTTAATAAGAGTCTTTTGTGATTAAAAAAATATACTGTTTGTGTTATTGTTATTATTGAAGAAAAAATGGTACCTTATTGCTGTTATCAATACAAAGCTAGTGACATCTTGATATACCAGTAAGTGAATTTGTTTTGACAGATGTAATTATTCTTCTCAGCCATTTATTCTCGCTTTTAAAAATTGTAAACTGCAAAAATTTTATAAGTACAATATAAAAGTTTGGCAGTTTCGTTTTCAGTATGAACATGCTAGTTACATGTAACTAACAATTCACTTCTAAAAATAAGTTTTTACCACAAAAATGCTTATATTAGAAAATTTAGAAACTATGACAAAAAAGTCATGGAAGAATAGCAAATTCAGTTTTTCACCAGTTCTGTTCCAGTTTAAATTATAAAGTAGAACACAGTCTATCAAGCATAGGCAATAGGTAAGGATGTAAGAACATTTCAATCCAAATTCTTCTTATTTCTGCAATATTTACATTGTAAATTGTAATGGCCAGTAGAGCAATACAGGCATTTATTTGGCCACCTGTTGTAGATTTTTCTTAAATGTTCTTGCAATTGAGTGAACTTAGAGCAATGGAGGGAATATAGATATCATTATTTGATATGTCATTCCTTACAATCAACCAAGAATTTTTATTTTATTTTTATTTTTATTTATTTATTATTATTATTTTTTTTTTTGGATCATGATTTCAAAAGCTCATTTCAATATTAAAATCACAAAATTGTTGCCATGGTATCATCATCTGATATTTTATTATTGCTTTTTTTCAGTTTCAATGTTGCGGTGCTAAAAACTACACAGAGTATGAGGGTAAATTACAGAATAACACAGTTGTTCCAAAGTCTTGTTGTAAAGCTGATAAAACAACTTGTACTGGAACTCAAGCAGATGTAAACGCAGGAAACATCTACGAAATTGTAAGTAACGCAGTAACTTTACATAATATGTCAACAGTTACACTGTCATTTGAGTTCCAAAATAGTCAGTATGCTTTCTGAAGGCACTCAAGTTTCTTTTGCCATATCAAGTCAGATAAATTTTTGAGTTTGAGAATTGCAAGCCTAGGTTTATGAAGGCTCTCTGAAAGTTTTTGGCTATCATCGCAATATTGCTGATGAGTTTGAAGACACTGTATCCCAAATTATCCTTGATATATTTAATGTCCCACAATTCTGTGTTCCTTTCATTCTTTATTTTGAATCCACACATGACAGGGGAAGCTAGGTAAACAGAAGGTGCTTACCCTTCTGAAGCACCTGGCTTCACTTCCCTGGTGAGAGTTTAACTGAATTGGTCAGCTTTTATAGATTTTACTTTGCTTTTGTGATTGTGATATAGACATGGATTGGTCTGTTTGTAACGGTATTTGATTCTGAATTCTCAGTTTTAATATCTAGATGGAGAAAAAATACACTCCCTGTTTTCATACTGATTTAATCAGTTATTTCCATTTATTTAGGGATGCTTGGATTCATTTGTTAACTGGGTCAAGGACAGGATATTTATCATTGGAGGAGTAGGAATTGGATTAGCATTTGTACAGGTGAGTACATGTATGTCAAGCCCCAGGTTCACTAGTAAAACAAAATCAGAGCAGCAGAAATTAAAAGATAAAATATCACTATTTTCAGTTTTCAAAGTCCATTAAAAAAAAAAAAATTAGCTCAAATATGAAATTTAAGTTGAAACTGGAGCAAGAGAAACAATTACATTTGAAATTTTTTCATTTGTATTGCCTAGTTTGTTTAATGTGATTAAAGCACTAGTATTTCTTACAGTCTTATTTAGAGAACATGTAAAGTCTTTATTTAAAGAAGTGTTACATAGTTACTGTACACTAAGAAATTTAATATCAGAGTCTGTCCTTATCTGAAAAGAACAAGTAAAGAAGCTTCTTACAGTTGATGAAGGTCTTTTGAGGTCAAGAATTTTAACAGGGCACTCCAGTTTTCTCCATCACAAAACTAGCCACCTCTGTAAGTGAAAAAAAATTTGGCTGGGACATGAAACATCATTAATCTGGTCCAATCTCAGTTTATGCTATTTTTGACGGCTTAAATAATAAGTACCAAGTTGTTGAAAGCTTGATAAGTGTAACAAGTTGATTTTATGAAAAAAATAATAATAAAAAAATAAATAAATAAATAAAACAAAATTTAAAAAAAATATTGCATGTTCTTAATATTTTGTAAATTATTTCTTGATTTAAAAATTTTATAAAATCATTAAACCTAAATAATAAGTCTATCAGTTTTAAAATTCTTTTTTTTTTTTTTTTTTTTTTTGAAATTTTTAATTTGTGAAAATCATTGAATAAACTACCAATACCCAAGCTTTGAACAACCAGTCCCTGATTGAAATATAAGTTTTTTTTTCGTTGATGAATTTATTCTGCCTAATGCAGTGACCGCTAGAGGTGAAATAAAAAACAAAACTCATTGGGGAATAAGAAAAAGTCGTTATAGACAAGTGGCCATTTTATACAAGTAGTTGTTAACACAAATCAGACTATGTGGGCTCTTGCTCTTAATATTTCTGAAAAGAACAGTTTTCCTGGCGTTATTGAACAATGGCAAATATTAAACAATTAATTTCACTCTGTTTGTTTTTCTTTTACAGATTGTTGGTATTTTATTCGCTTGCTGTCTGGCAAGAGCTCTCAAGAAGGAATATGAAGTGGTGTAAATGTAGATTCATTTTACTGAAGAATTAATTAATAGGGGAGATTAATTGGGTCAAGGAAAAAATTTGGATTTGAATTTTTTTTTTTACAAATGGAAATTAATAAATATTTTACAATTTAAAATGTTGAAACTTTATTTTGGATAAAATTATAATACATGTTGTGTTAAGATATAATTTTGACAAATTACGGATACAAGTATATCAGTTATACAAAACATTTGAAATGTATGACGATAAAGATTATGTTGTATTATAGATTTAAAAATTCATTGATCAGGCAATCATTGAATTTTTGAGTATGTTAAATAAAAAGTGTTTAGTAAATAGTTGCTTGAGGCTTTATTTTTATCAGAACATTACTTTTTCCACAAAAAATTAAACCATATATAATTATATATTATAAAAAGTGAACAAAAGGACAAAAACTGTTGGAACAAAATTCTGTTTATTGAATTTTTTTTTTTTTTATGAATTAAAAAGTTTTAAAACAAACAGATGTTGCATTGTTACAGGTTGTATTAAGTTGGTGAAACAATAAGCTTCCAAAATATAATACATTGATAACAATGTGTATGTGATAAGAAGGCTTCCCTGGACATTTTTAAATTATTAACATTTCTATAAGAAAAAGAACTGAGAGAGCAATTGATTTTTACACTTTGCTGAAATTTCAGGTTGTTTTTGGTCACATTACCATCCAGTATTTCATCTCTTAATCCTTGTAATTAAATAATCCACATGCATTATCTAAAGAAATATTGCCTTAGGAAAAAACGAGACGTAAGAGGGTTCAATCAGTTCTGCAATTTAAGGTAAAATCAAACTGTATTATGCAGTGTGGTTGATATGGAGCATTTGATAAGAAGATTTACAATTACCTAAATTTAGAAATGGATACATGATTGTCTTTTCAGAAATTTGTTTAATGTATATTTACAATTTTTAAGGATAAATTTTAATACATTGTATAACTTATAGAGGTACATTGTGTACATGGGATGGAAGGGTATTCATACCAAGAATTAAAATTACATTTAGAATGTTATCATGGTTAAAAATTGAGAAAACGAGTCTAAAAAGACTGAATCTAAAACTTTATACATTTGCAAATGAAACTAAATTGTTAAGCCTGACCAGTGTCATAACTATGCATTTTTATGCAAAACAATAGATTGGCCAATCTGTTGGATCAGGATTTTGTTTGGAAGGGGTTGTTTATTTATTACAATCCATTGTCTGTTATAACATAATGTTCTGGCATAGTGGTGATTTGAATATTAACTAAAAAAAAATCTTTTTACACAAATTCTGCCAACAGGAAGTGGATAGGGTGATGGGAAAAACTATGAATATATTGGAATCATATATTATACTTGTAGAATGAATTAGGCAAATTCCATATTTAAAAGTTGTATTTACAGTTGCTAATTTTCATGGTTTTAACATACTTCAACATTGTCAAGTCGGAAAGACTAAAATTTTATTTCCTAAGTGCTTTGGTGTCATTTAATTTGCATCTATTTAGCTAGTTGTGCCTTGCTGGCATGGGGATAAATTGAACTGATGCTAGCATAACACACATGTCAAGATGTATTTTGATTGCATTGAAAAAATTTTTATTGAATGAACTTAACTTTTGAGCAATATCCAACAATTTTATCTTTTTTATCCATGCATCAGCTATACTAGGTTACTATGGAAACAGGTGTATTTAATACAGTTGTCAGACTTTTCTGTGATGATAAAACTGTACATCTGTTACCACTTCCTGTAAACTTTATTTACACAGTTTTTTTAATTTTTAATCAAACATTAGTCAACAAGGTTGGGTTTTTTTTCACATAATATACAAATATACATTGTATTATAAATACAAAATATTTGCTTCAATAATTCTGTCTTCCTAGTTCAAGAATGCATCCTTCCTTCCATAAGTAGGAACTTTATAATTATTGGAAATATGTCTTATTATGAACACAATCATACAAAAACTCATGAATATATATCACTTATAAATATGTAGCTATTTGATATACATTTCAGGATGTACTGATTGTAAAAATTAAAAGGCAGGTGTATCACCTGAATTTGGTCATTTATCAAAATTCACTCAAAACACTGTAGTAGGTGTTTGAAGATTGAGCACATACAAATAACTTACAGAAGTAACCCAAAGTGTTATGTCTGTAAAGAAAATGTAAGCTATGCATTGATGGCATGCAGCTAAGCATTTTAATGAAGATCAGAATAGGTTAATTGAAAGATCTATTAAGCAGATTGCAAATAATTTCCAAATTGGCGCCTGTATTCAGAGTAATGGTTGATGCTTAATTTTCGTCTTTTGTGCAAGATTGTTGAAGGTATTTTGATAAAAATTGTTTTCAATTTTGTTTCCATCTTTTTGATGTTATAAGCACGCAATGTGTATTTGTAAAAAATTTGTACATTTTTCAGAGGATTTGAAAATATTTTTGTTCTCATTGTTTGTGTTGTTTTTGTTGTATTTATATTTTTTTTATCATTTTTGTCAAGAGTACCTTTTGTGTCAAGGGTAATTTAAATAAATGTGAGTCTATTTTGACCAATTCTTTATTATAATATTCATTCATGGACTATTTTCAATGAATGAAAATATCTTTATTTCTGTAATGTATGACGATTCCTGAAAGATATATTCTTTTGTAACTGGTTTTTACTGGTTTATTTACCTGTAACATTATATCAGCTTCTAGTCCAGTGATTTTTGTCCTTTTCTGGGTTAAAAGTGGGATATGTGAATTATTAAAAGTTTAAAAAATGAAAATTAAAAATTTAAAAAAAAGTAGAAAGATTTGTTTATATTGTTAAAAAATACTAAAATTATTTTCAGTAAGTTTAAGGTATTTTTGGTAATAGTATTAGAAACCATTTAGCACTTGTCATTTAATCTGAGAAGTGCCTTAATAAGCACTTATCAAAGGAAATCTGTACCTTAACTAATCAATATTTTATTGTGCTCAATTGTTATGGTTAGAGTTCCTATTGTAGCCTCCTTTATAAAAATGAAAATGTTAAAAAAATGAAAATTTGTTTTTATGGAAATATTTTAACGTCTTTATTCAGGCGTTTTTAGGCTTTTTATCATTGAAATTGGAAATTGTTGGAGGAGGTTGCTTCGGAACTCTTTTCCATTGTAATATTCTAATAGTTAAAGTTTAAATCTCATTTGTCATGCTGGTAAATTCTGTTATACTGATAAATTGTTTTATCTTCTTGTTAAGAGTTTATTTCATTGTGGTTTTTTAAGTCTTAACTTACCATTGGACCTCATTCTGTTGATTTGTTTTCTAATGTTGTCATGGTGATGTGTTGATCATTCTACACTAGTTGTATTGTTTGTAGATCTAGTTATAATATACTTAGGCTCATTTCATAGTTTTCCTGAATATTTATGTAAGGTTGACCTCTTGTTCTAAATCAGGTACATGTATTGTAATTAAGGATGTGTCATATTGGCATCCATCTGAGCAGGTGCTTGGCAGGTGCTTTTACTTGTCTTAGGTAAGACAGTGTTAAGCCTGATTTAGTTTTACAGTGTACACTGAAGCATCCATTTTTGTATTTCTGTACAAAGTAAAGTGATTTGTTGGTATTTTCATGCTCAGGAAATGCAAACTACAGCCATAAAGTTGGAATTAACAACTTTTAGTAAGTCTGTTGAAATATTATAAATCACAGAAAACATATAAATGAAGTGCAATGTTGACAGTGTTGAAGCATGAGTTTTTAAGTAATGTACTCGTGTAAACAAGCACCTGTTACACAGTGTCGGATTTAGACGACTAGGTTATATACCTGTTAATTGTTAGATGTCACTAATTAATATGTATATTTCTTTAATAAAGCATTCATTAATATAATTTGTTTTACTTATTAAAGGTTTCTGATTTCATGTGCAATTTTATGATAAAATCGTATTGAGAGAGTTACAACCTGTAACCAGCATCCTTGCATTTGTATTGATCATAGACATACCAGTTACTCCGTTTGCAATCATTTGTTTCGACGTGCCTGTAGTGAAATTGCTAAAAACAAAGTGATGTTCCAAATTTAAGTTACCTACAGTAAAACTTTGATTTATCGCTACCTTAATCAGGTCATTTTGGATGTTATTGTACAGCTAGGGAAAACACAGTAGAAATGAAATTTGCTTGCCGAAAGTCATTGGTTTTCTTCAGGCACTCCGAATTCCTCTACAATCCGAGACCTAACCGCCTCAGTATATGTAAAAGAAGATTGACTGGACATAGAACTCTTATTACTCCAACCTACTGCACTCCTAATAGATAATGAAATATAAAAAAAAAACTACTTGGAAATATGAAAGCAGTTTGGTTTTAAATTCAGTGTTTATAAGAAAGTCTTCGATTTTTTTTTCACATAAAGACGGTTTCAAACATGACTATATTTATATACCGATACTAAGCATTAAGATGAGTCAGTTATGACCTCTGGACTATGTATACAAACTATTTAAACATTTTTCCTAGTCGGGCAAATAAAAATTCTTTAGCGTATTAAAATATTAAATCAATTTATTTCAGTGTCATCGTGAATTGTGAATGGGTCTTCACATATAACTAACTACATTTTGAACCTTCCACAAAGTATTTATGTCAATCTGGACCGTTTTCCGATCTAGTGATCAAGTTAATAATCAAACAACAATTATTGGCTTTATATATTAGAAAACATTTTTTATGACACTATGGAAGCATTATGAATGAAAGAGTACAGCCATGCGTTTGAAAAAAAATGAATGATCTAGACGCAGTTCTGCTCCTTCTTTACTTATATTTTATTACACAAGGCGATTTGATTCGAAAAAATAGAGAAAAATTGTCACCGAGAATAGCAATTATGGTATATACAGAGCTCCTTTGGTGACACGGATATATATATATATATATATATATATATATATATATATATATATATATATATATATATATATTATATAAATTGAGCACAAGACATATGCAAATCTTACGCTTTAATATTTTATAGTCGTAAGTCTTAAATTGCACTGTACAGATGCCTGAAATCACAAATTATTTTACACAAATTTAAGCTAGTTAGCAGTGATGTATATATATATTGGATGTAACCTTTCAGTGCGCACTTTGCTTTACATTATTTTAAGAATTTATATTCCTACGAATTAAAATTCGTACGTCAAAGGTTGCATTTTGGTCAGACATGCACAGACTTCTCAAGAATTCCTGTAAAAAAATTGAAAATTAAAATTAGGGGGCGGGATTGGGGTTGCAGTTACCTGGAAAACTGAGAATACTGAAATTTCAGTATTCTCAAAATAAACAAAGGTAGTGGACCGTTGTACCAAAACCGCAAAAATCTGAAGATTTGACCTCGTGACCTTGACCTACAACATCTCATGTTGAAATGCATTTGTTTCACTGAGTTTGATTAAAATATATCTATAGCCGTGGAAGTGGTAGAGTGGACTATCATGGGGCAGCCAAAAAAAAAAAAAAACAAAAACAAAAACAAAACTTATGTATCCTGTCAACTTCAGTAAGGAGAGAGGATAAAATACGAATGCCTTCCCTAGGGTACCTTATCTGGCAATATTGTGTGGAGTGTGTTATTTTGTAATTATTTATCCTAATACAGAAAGCATTTCCTATTGCATTGTCGCTGACTCGATTAAACACAATCGACATAATTTGCTGTAACGGCAGGCAGTTGATGTAAACGTAATTGTTTTGGCATTAATAAAATATATCTTACATTATAACACATTTTGAAACATCAATTTTTCTAAAGTGTTATTGAGTGTTTCTGCTGTTTGAAGTTATATTGATTTCTTCAGTTATATAAAAGTTGAAATGAGGCGCAATAAGGGTATTTTTTTATACAAGACAATCGGCATGCTTTGTTTCTGGTACAGTTGTGCTACTTTTTAATTTTTATAAAAAACGCATTCAAAAGAAGCACATGGCAATTAAATACATTATTTTTATAAAAATTCAAAAGTAGCACATGGCTGTAGATTCACTGGTTTGAGAACCAGTGGCTGCAAACTGTTAGCTATGTTCATTCAATAATAGTTGATTCATTCTTCTTCGGTTTTAGAATCGTTGAGTGCATGTTAGTATTGCTGCTATACAGATGAAAATTAGCAAAGGTTTTCCTGCATTGCATGTATATCTACACATATTGTAGGCGTTCTCTTTGGTGTTACAAGGGGTGGCGTTGATTAATATTGTAATTTATAAATATAGTCAAGATTATTTCAATTATATCGAAGAGATAAGTTTTTAGATAATGGATGCAACCGGAGTACCCGTATAAAATTACCTACTTTCGGCAAGCGAGTTGACAAACTTGTACCGGAGTACCCGGAGAAAATTACCTACCTTCAGCAAGCGAGTTGACAAACTTGTACCGGAGTACCCGGAGAAAATTACCTACCTTCGGTAAGCGACTTGACAAACTTGTGCCGGAGTACCCGGAGAAAACCACCTACTTTTGCAAGCGAGTTGATAAACCTGTACCGGAGTAACCGGAGAAAATTACCTACCTTCAGCAAGCGAGTTGACAAACTTGTACCGGAGTACCCGGAGAAAATTACCTACCTTCAGTAAGCGAGTTGATAAACTTGTACCGGAGAAAACCACCTACCTTCGGTAAGCGAGTTGACAAACTTGTACCGGAGTACCCGGAGAAAACCACCAACTTTCGCAAGCGAGTTGATAAACCTGTACCGGAGTAACCGGAGAAAAAACCTTCTTTCGGCAAGCGAGTTGATAAACTTGTACCGGAGTACCCGGAGAAAATTACCTACTTTCGGCAAGCGAGTTGATAAACTTGTACCGGAGTACCCGGAGAAAATTACCTACTTTCGACAAGCGAGTTGGCAAATGTGTACCGGAGTACGCGGAGAAAATCACCTACCTTCGGCAAGCGAGTTGACAAACTTGTACCGGAGTTATCGAAGAAAAACACCTACTTTCGGCAAGCGAGTTGACAAACTTGTACCGGAGTACTAGAAGTAAACCACCTACTTTCGGCAAGGGAGTTGACAAACTTGTACCGGAGTACTCGAAGAAAACTACCTACTTTGAAGAAAACCACCTACTTTCGGCAAGCGAGTTGACAAACTTGTACCGGAGTACTCGAAGAAAACCACCTACTTTGAAGAAAACCACCTACTTTCGGCAAGGGAGTTGACAAACTTGTACCGGAGTACTCGAAGAAAACCACCTACTTTGAAGAAAACCACCTACCTTCGTCAAGCGAGTTTCTCTCATTTAGATCCGCTCGAGCGGGATTTGAACTCGGGCAGTGACATACACTGTGATCTATAAATGCGCTTTAGGTCGCTCGGCCATCGGGGCCTCATGGTGTTACAAGGCATGAGACTTCAGGTCCATGAATGGTTGTTGGATTAATACGGCTTTACGAGATAATTTAACCACACACATTGACAAATTTCTGTTGGTAATTGTCTATCCTAAATTAGGTAGTTTGGCACTTCAGAACTCAATGCGATACACATTCTGTGTGTCTGTGTTTTAACTTTTTTGCTAGTTTCGTATGTGATTTAGACATAGTACAGAATAGCTTTGCTGTTCTTTCTGCCTTGTTAGTACCTATTTTCGCTAAATCTTTAGTGTCTCCAATTTTCTTGTATTGCACGCCCACTTTTTTTGAAACGAGTGGATATCAGCTTGAGTTGCTCTACACCAACCATTATGGTATGGATTTTATTGAGTTTTTACTATTTAATGAAGAGTAGACCTATCAAGTCTGTATTATTTGTCTTAAATCAGCGTCATGGACATGTCCTTAAACCTATAATAATGCAAGTTATTTGATTTCTTTAGGGAAAATTCGGGTCATTGAACTTATTCTCTAAAGAATTCAATATGATACATAGATACTGGCATTTTATCCTCTTTTTTATCCCGTAGATTACTCAATCATTGATTTGTCAGTAAAACACAAACATACTGCAATATGTTTTATGCAAATTTTTGATTGAATTTGAACTTAGATAAAACGTAGAAATATATACTAAGTCATTTTGATATAGCATGGAATGGTACATGTAAGACAGACAGACAATATACAGAGACGAAGATGAAACGTTGTAGATTTCCCTCGTGAAATAAAATCAGGAAAAAAAACGGATCTATGTGAATGTCATGTGCAGAATTTTGAATTTTTACAAAGAGAAACATTCAAAATTCTTGTCATGTGCAGAATTTTGAATATTTCTCTTTGTAAAATTTCAAAATTCTGCACATGACATGAATAATAAATCCATATATATTTAACCTAGCATTCATGTTCCGTTAACGTCATCGAATGGACATTTTAATTTGTATAATTTTTTTTTTTTTTTTTTTTTTTTTTTTTTTTTTTTTTTTTTTTTTTTTTTTTTTTTTGCTATATTTC
This sequence comes from Tegillarca granosa, assembly GCA_029721355.1. NCBI lineage: Eukaryota > Metazoa > Mollusca > Bivalvia > Arcoida > Arcidae > Tegillarca > Tegillarca granosa. The sequence goes on along the minus strand of CM056597.1, from coordinate 46,972,875 downwards.
ATCAGTTTTCCTTTGCTGCACTTTACCAATAACGTTACTTTATCTTCAATCATGACACGATCTGTTTATAAACTATACATCGAACTTTAACTTTAATCATATAGATATTGCATGGAGGACCCAGGTACAGGTGGCCTGGTGGTCTAAAGCGCACCCTTACGAATCACAGCGCCTCTAACTCCCGTCTCCCTTTGGCTCTCAGATTTCTGGTTTTCTCTTGGCACTCTGTTTTCTCCACTATTGAGAACTTATAGTCCTGATATAAGTAAAAAGAACATTAATGACAATGTCTGTGACGCCATTAATTCCAATCCAATCTTAGATAATGCCAGCAACATACATGTGGCGATTGTGCGACACGGTGTATATGTTAGTTCAATATGGCATTATGAATATAATCTAAAACAAATCATATAAATTTGTGAGATAATTACACGACAATGACAAGATTTGCAGAAACCAATTTTATGAAATTTCACACATTTCAGCCCTTTATACAAAATTGATTTCTGAGAACAATACTTTAACGCTTACTAAATCAAATATTTTATATTGATTTATCAAGGGATAATACACGCTATACATGAGATATCCTATCGATTTTCTGGAATACAAATGTAAATTACGTGTATTTTATAATTGACTTTATTTTTATTAGCTTAAAGCAAATTAAATCCCTTCTAGTGTTTCTATGACACATAACCAGCAATCAATGATTATTATCATAGCTTTGATGTTATTAGCATTTTCATTAATCGGATAGTACCCACTGGTATAACGTTGAATTGTATTATATAAAGTTCTACAAATCGTACCTTGTAATAAACAATGGGTTACTTAATATACCTGCCACGAATTTTGGAAAATGAGTCCACATTCTTTGTCTTGGTTTTATTATTATTATTATAACAATGTATTATTATTATTATAATTATTATTATTATTAGTAGTAGTAGTATTATTATTACACTGCATTATTATTATAACACTATATTTTTATTATTATTATATTTTTATTAGTGTTATTATTATTATTATTATTATTATTATTATTATTATTATTATTATTACACTGTATTTCCATTATTATTATTATTATTATTATTATTATTATTATTATTATTATTATTATTATTATTATTATTATTATTATTGTGTTCAGTTTTGACTAGCGTGAGGTACACTTTACACAGGTACTTGGCCTTAAAATGTGAGTATTATTCCATTGTGTCTGAATAATACAAAAGATTATTAGGTTGCATAAAGCTGATCAATTACTGATGCAACGTAAAAAATATACACTTAAAAATTATGCAAAGAAACATTTTGAGTAAAAAAAAGTTACATTATGTATGGAATGCCAGAGCTGTCTTATTTGTATAAAAATGGTATTAAATTCATGTTATCATATTATTTACTTCCATCATTATATGTTTTGGTTTTAACATTATGTATCTTGTTTTCGGTTGGCTCACAGTTACATTACTGTTGGGTAATGTCTTTGTGTATTCTGTTGGCTCACAGTTACATTACTGTTGGGTAATGTCTTTGTGTATTCTGTTGGCTCACAGTTACATTGCTGTTGGGTAATGTCTTTGTGTATTCTGTTGGCTCACAGTTACATTACTGTTGGGTTATGTTTTTGTAATGTCGGTTGGCTCACAGTTACATTGCTGTTGGGTAATGTTTTTGTGTTTTCTGTTGGTTCACAGTTACATTGTTCTTGGGTTATGTTTTTGTGTTGTCAGTTGACTCACAGTAACATTGCTGCTGGGTTATGTTTTTGTGTTTTCTCATGGCTCACAGTTACATTGCTGTTGGGTTATGTTTTTGTGTTTTCTGTTGGCTCACAGTTACATTGCTGTTGGGTAATGTTTTTGTGTTGTCGGTTGACTCACAGTTACATTGGTTTTGGGTAATGTTTTTGTGATTTCTGTTGGCTCAGTTACATTGCTGCTGGGTAATGTTTTCGTGTTTTTTGTTGGCTTACAGTTACATTGCTGTTTGGATATGTTTTTGTGTTTTCTGATGGCTCACAGTTACATTGCTGTTGGGTTATGTTTTTGTGTTGTCGGTTGGCTCACAGTTACATTGCTGTTGGGTAATGTTTTTGTGTTGTCGGTTGGCTCACAGTTACATTGGTTTTGGGTAATGTTTTTGTGATTTCTGTTGGCTCAGTTACATTGCTGCTGGGTAATGTTTTTGTGTTTTTTGTTGGCTCACAGTTACATTGCTGTTTGGATATGTTTTTGTGTTTTCTGATGGCTCACAGTTACATTGCTGTTGGGTTATGTTTTTGTGTTTTCTGTTGGCTCACAGTTACATTGCTGTTGTGTTATGTTTTTGTGTTTTCTGTTGGCTCAGTTACATTGCTGCTGGGTTATGTTTTTGTGTTTTCTGTTGGCTCACAGTTACATTGCTATTGGGTAATGTTTTTGTGTTTTCTGTTGCCCCACAGTTACATTGCTGTTGGGAAATATTTTGTGTTTTCTGTTGGCCCACAGTCACATTGCTGTTGGGTAATGTTTTTGTGTTGTCGGTTTGCTCAGAGTTACATTGCTGTTGTGTAATGTTTTTGTGTTTTCTGTTGGCTCACAGTTACATTGATGTTTGGATATGTTTTTGTTTTTTCTGTTGGCTCACAGTAACATTGCAGTTGGGTTATGTTTTTGTGTTGTCTGTTGGCTCACAGTAACATTGCAGTTGGGTAATGTTTTTGTGTTTTCTGTTGGCTCACAGTTATATTGCTGTTGGGTAATGTTTTTTGTGTTGTCGGCTGGCTCACAGTTACCTTGCAGTTGGGTAATGTTTTGTGTATTCTGTTGGCTCACAAGTACATTGCTGTTGGGTAATGTCTTTGTGTTTTCTGTTGGCTCAGAGTTACATTGCTGTTGTGTAATGTTTTTGTGTTTTCTGTTGGCTCACAGTTACATTGCTGTTAGGTTATGTTTTTGTGTTGTCGGTTGGCTCACAGTTACATTGCTGTTGGGTAATGTCTTTGTGTATTCTGTTGGCTCACAATTACATTGCTGTTGGGTTATGTTTTTGTAATGTCGGTTGGCTCACAGCTACATTGCTGCTGGGTTATGTTTTTGTGTTTTTGTTGGCTCACAGTTACATTGCTGTTGGGTAATGTTTTTGTGTTCTAGGTTGGCTCACAGTTACATTGCTGTTGGGTAATGTTTTTGTAATATCGGTTGGCTCACAGTTACATTGCTGTTGGGTAATGTTTTTGTGTTTTCTGTTGGCTCACAGTTACATTGTTCTGAGGTTATGTTTTTGTGTTGTCAGTTGACTCACAGTAACATTGCTGTTGGATTATGTTTTTGTGTTTTCTGATGGCTCACAGTTACATTGCTGTTGGGTATGTTTTTGTGTTTTCTGTTGGCTCACAGTAACATTGCTGTTGGGTTATGTTTTTGTGTTGTCTGTTGGCTCACATTTCATTACTGTTGGGTTATGTTTTTGTGTTTTCTGTTGGCTCACAGTTACATTGCTGTTGGGTAATGTTTTTGTGTTGTCGGTTGGCTCACAGTTACATGCTGTTGAGTAATGTTTTTGTGTTTTCTGTTGGCTCACAGTTACATGCTGTTGAGTAATGTTTTTGTGTTTTCTGTTGGCTCACAGTTACATTACTGTTGGGTTATGTTTTTGTGTTTTCTGTTGGCTCACAGTTACATTGCTGTTGGGTTTTGTTTTTGTGTTTTCTGTTGGCTCACAGTTACATTACTGTTGGGTAATGTTTTTGTGTTTTTTGTTGGCTCACAGTTACATTGCTGTTTGGATATGTTTTTGTGTTTTCTGATGGCTCACAGTTACATTGCTGTTGGGTTATGTTTTTGTGTTTTCTGTTGGCTCACAGTTACATTGCTGTTGTGTAATGTTTTTGTGTTTTCTGTTGGCTCACAGTTACATTGCTGCTGGGTTATGTTTTTGTGTTTTCTGTTGGCTCACAGTTACATTGCTATTGGGTAATGTTTTTGTGTTTTCTGTTGCCCCACAGTTACATTGCTGTTGGGAAATATTTTGTGTTTTCTGTTGGCCCACAGTCACATTGCTGTTGGGTAATGTTTTTGTGTTGTCGGTTTGCTCAGAGTTACATTGCTGTTGTGTAATGTTTTTTTTGTTTTCTGTTGGCTCACAGTTACATTGATGTTTGGATATGTTTTTGTTTTTTCTGTTGGCTCACAGTAACATTGCAGTTGGGTTATGTTTTTGTGTTGTCTGTTGGCTCACAGTAACATTGCAGTTGGGTAATGTTTTTGTGTTTTCTGTTGGCTCACAGTTATATTGCTGTTGGGTAATGTTTTTTGTGTTGTCGGCTGGCTCACAGTTACCTTGCAGTTGGGTAATGTTTTTGTGTATTCTGTTGGCTTACAAGTACATTGCTGTTGGGTAATGTCTTTGTGTTTTCTGTTGGCTCAGAGTTACATTGCTGTTGTGTAATGTTTTTGTGTTGTCGGTTGGCTCACAGTTACATTGCTGTTGGGTAATGTCTTTGTGTATTCTGTTGGCTCACAGTTACATTGCTGTTGGGTTATGTTTTTGTAATGTCGGTTGGCTCACAGCTACATTGCTGCTGGGTTATGTTTTTGTGTTTTTGTTGGCTCACAGTTACATTGCTGTTGGGTAATGTTTTTGTGTTCTAGGTTGGCTCACAGTTACATTGCTGTTGGGTAATGTTTTTGTAATATCGGTTGGCTCACAGTTACATTGCTGTTGGGTAATGTTTTTGTGTTGTCTGTTGGCTCACAGTTACATTGTTCTTGGGTTATGTTTTTGTGTTGTCAGTTGACTCACAGTAACATTGCTGTTGGGTTATGTTTTTGTGTTGTCGGTTGGCTCACAGTTACATTGCTGTTTCGATATGTTTTTGTGTTTTCTGTTGGCTCACAGTAACATTGCTGTTGGGTTATGTTTTTGTGTTGTCTGTTGGCTCACATTTCATTGCTGTTGGGTTATGTTTTTGTGTTTTCTGTTGGCTCACAGTTACATTGCTGTTGGGTAATGTTTTTGTGTTGTCGGTTGGCTCACAGTTACATGCTGTTGAGTAATGTTTTTGTGTTTTCTGTTGGCTCAGTTACATTGCTGTTGGGAAATATTTTGTGTTTTCTGTTGGCTCACAGTTACATTACTGTTGGGTTATGTTTTTGTGTTTTCTGATGGCTCACAGTTACATTGCTGTTGGGTTATGTTTTTGTGTTTTCTGTTGGCTCACAGTAACATTGCTGTTGGGTTATGTTTTTGTGTTGTCTGTTGGCTCACATTTCATTGCTGTTGGGTTATGTTTTTGTGTTTTCTGTTGGCTCACAGTTACATTGCTGTTGGGTAATGTTTTTGTGTTGTCGGTTGGCTCACAGTTACATGCTGTTGAGTAATGTTTTTGTGTTTTCTGTTGGCTCAGTTACATTGCTGTTGGGAAATATTTTGTGTTTTCTGTTGGCTCACAGTTACATTACTGTTGGGTTATGTTTTTGTGTTTTCTGTTGGCTCACAGTTACATTGCTGTTGGGTTATGTTTTTGTGTTTTCTGTTGGCTCACAGTAACATTGCTGTTTGGTTATGTTTTTGTGTTGTCTGTTGGCTCACAGTTACATTACTGTTGGGTTATTTGTTTGTGTTTTTTGTTGGCCCACAGTTACATTGCTGTTGGGTAATGTTTTTGTGTTTTCTGTTGTCTCATGGTTATATTGCTGTTGGGTAATGTTTTTGTGTTATCGGTTGGCTCACAGTTACATTGTAGTTGGGTAATGTTTTTGTGTATTCTGTTGGCTCACAAGTACATTGCTTTTGGGTTATGTTTTTGTGTTTTCGGTTGGCTCACAGTTACATTGCTGTTGGGTTATGTTTTTGTGTTTTCTGTTGGCTCACAGTTACATTGCTGTTGGGTAATGTCTTTGTGTTTTCTGTTGGCTCAGAGTTACATTGCTGTTGTGTAATGTTTTTGTGTTGTCGGTGACTCACAGTTACATTGCTGTTGGGTAATGTCTTTGTGTTGTCGGTTGACTCACAGTTACATTGCTGTTGGGTAATGTCTTTGTGTATTCTGTTGGCTCACAGTTACATTGCTGTTGGGTTATGTTTTTTAAGGTCGGTTGGCTCACAGCTACATTGCTGTTTGGTAATGTTTTTGTGTTTTTGTTGGCTCACAGTTACATTGCTGTTGGGTAATGTTTTTTGTTTTCTGTTGGCTCACAGTTACATTGCTGTTGGTTTATGTCTATGTGTTGTCGGTTGGCTCACAGTAACATTGCTGTTAGGTTATGTTTTTGTGTTTGTTGGCTTACAGTTACATTGCTGTTGGGTAATTTTTTTGTGTTGTCGGTAGGCTCACAGTTACATTGCTGTTGGGTAATGTTTTTGTGTTGTCGGTTGGCTCAGAGTTACATTGCTGTTGGGTAATGTTTTTGTGTTGTCGGTTGGCTCACAGTTACATTGGTTTTGGGTAATGTTTTTGTGATTTCTGTTGGCTCAGTTACATTGCTGCTGGGTAATGTTTTTGTGTTTTTTGTTGGCTCACAGTTACATTGCTGTTTGGATATGTTTTTGTGTTTTCTGTTGCTCACAGGTACATTGCTGTTGGTTTATGTCTTTATGTTGTCGGTTGGCTCACAGTTACATTGCTGTTAGGTTATGTTTTTGTGTTTGTTGGCTTACAGTTACATTGCTGTTGGGTAATGTTTTTGTGTTGTCGGTTGGCTCACAGTTACATTGCTGTTGGGTAATGTTTTTGTGTTGTCGGTTGGCTCAGAGTTACATTGTTGTTGGGTAATGTTTTTGTGTATTCTGTTGGCTCACAGGTACATTGCTCTGGGGTAATGTTTTTGTGTTTTCTGTTGGCTCACAGTTACATTGCTGTTGGGTTATGTTTTTGTGTTGTCGGTTGGCTCAAAGTAACATTGCTGTTGGGTAATGTTTTTGTGTTGTCGGTTGGCTCACAGTTACATTTTTGTTGGGTTATGTTTTTGTGTTTTCTGTTGGCTCACAGTTACATTGCTGTTGGGTTGTTTCTGTGTTTTCTGTTGGCTCACAGTTACATTGCTGTTGGGTTATGTTTTCTGTTGGCTCACAGTTACATTACTGTTGGATTATGTATTTGTGATGTCGGTTGGCTCACAGTTACATTGCTGTTGGATTATGTTTTTGTGTTTTCTGATGGCTCACAGTTACATTGCTGTTGGGTATGTTTTTGTGTTTTCTGTTGGCTCACAGTTACATTGCTGTTAGGTTATGTTTTCTGTTGGCTCACAGTTACATTACTGTTGGATTATGTATTTGTGTTGTCGGTTGGCTCACAGTTACATTGCTGTTGGATTATGTTTTTGTGTTTTCGGTTGGCTCAGTTACATTGCTGTTGGGTAATGTTTTTGTGTTTTCTGTTGACTCACAGTTACATTGCTGTTGGGTAATGTTTTTTTGTTTTCTGTTGGCTCACAGTTACATTGCTGTTGGATTATGTTTTTGTGTTTTCTGTTTGCTCACAGTAACATTGTTGTTGGGTTATGTTTTTGTGTTTTCTGTTGGCTCACAGTTACATTGCTGTTGGTTTATGTCTTTGTGTTGTCGGTTGGCTCACAGTTACATTGCTGTTAGGTTATGTTTTTGTGTTTGTTGGCTTACAGTTATATTGCTGTTGGGTAATTTTTTTGTGTTGTCGGTTGGCTCACAGTTACATTGCTGTTGGGTAATGTTTTTGTGTTGTCGGTTGGCTCAGAGTTACATTGTTGTTGGGTAATGTTTTTGTGTATTCTGTTGGCTCACAGTTACATTGCTGTTGGTTTATGTCTTTATGTTGTCGGTTGGCTCACAGTTACATTGCTGTTAGGTTATGTTTTTGTGTTTGTTGGCTTACAGTTACATTGCTGTTGGGTAATGTTTTTGTGTTGTCGGTTGGCTCACAGTTACATTGCTGTTGGGTAATGTTTTTGTGTTGTCGGTTGGCTCAGAGTTACATTGTTGTTAGGTAATGTTTTTGTGTATTCTGTTGGCTCACAGGTACATTGCTCTGGGGTAATGTTTTTGTGTTTTCTGTTGGCTCACAGTTACATTGCTGTTGGGTTATGTTTTTGTGTTGTCGGTTGGCTCAAAGTTACATTGCTGTTGGGTAATGTTTTTGTGTTTTCTGTTGGCTCACAGTTACATTTTTGTTGGGTTATGTTTTTGTGTTTTCTGTTGGCTCACAGTTACATTGCTGTTGGGTTGTTTCTGTGTTTTCTGTTGGCTCACAGTTACATTGCTGTTGGGTTATGTTTTCTGTTGGCTCACAGTTACATTACTGTTGGATTATGTATTTGTGTTGTCGGTTGGCTCACAGTTACATTGCTGTTGGATTATGTTTTTGTGTTTTCTGTTGGCTCACAGTTACATTGCTGTTGGGTATGTTTTTGTGTTTTCTGTTGGCTCACAGTTACATTGCTGTTAGGTTATGTTTTCTGTTGGCTCACAGTTACATTACTGTTGGATTATGTATTTGTGTTGTCGGTTGGCTCACAGTTACATTGCTGTTGGATTATGTTTTTGTGTTTTCGGTTGGCTCAGTTACATTGCTGTTGGGTAATGTTTTTGTGTTTTCTGTTGACTCACAGTTACATTGCTGTTGGGTAATGTTTTTTTTGTTTTCTGTTGGCTCACAGTTACATTGCTGTTGGGTTATGTTTTTGTGTTTTCTGTTTGCTCACAGTAACATTGTTGTTGGGTTATGTTTTTGTGTTTTCTATTGGCTCAGTTACATTGCTGTTGGGTTTTGTTTTTGTGTTTTAAGTTGGCTCATATTCTTCTTTTTTTGGACTATGTAATAGTAATTTAACTGGTGTTTGATTCAAAGTCACATTGCAGTTGTGTGATGTGCCTTTTGCTGTTGTCATGATCAGTAACCCTTTGTTTTAGGTTTTTTTGTTTTGCTCCTGTTGTCATTGTTTACAGGCATTTTACTATGGGGCATACATTTTGTTGTGTTTTCTGTTGCCTCAGAGTCAAATTATTTTTGGGTTATATAAACTTACCTGTTATCTTTTGCTTTACAGACACCTTGCAGTTTGGTTGTGCATTTTGTGTGTTGTTCTTATTGCTCAGAGACCACAATGTTTTTGTGTTTGTATGTAGTTTTTGTTATCTGTTGGTTTACAGACATTTTGTTAGGATATATCACAAGCCTTACATTTTCCCTTTTCATATTTTCCATTTGGTTAAACAAGGCTTGCTTTATTGCCTGGTGATTCACAAACATCTTAGCAAGAAAACTATTAAATGTGTCTCCAAATGCGCGATGTGTTTTGCCATAATGCCTCGGTACACACTTCCTAATTGAAAATATAAACCCATTGAAATTCCTAACATTTTTTTTTTGATTAAATACAATGTATGATTCATATTTTCTTTGAAGAATGTTCTGTGAATTTTCTCAAATATTAACGCAGGTCGTGGAAAAGAATATAGGAACTCTTACGGTTTTATGGTCTCAGTAGTCAAGGGCAATTAACTCATGATCAAAACCTGAAAACCGGATTTATTCTGTGATCCCAACCCTGTCCTGTTTTTACAAGTTTCACTGTACTTTGTTTTTTTATGATTTGCTTTGTTTTGTCTGTTGACTCATATATACTATGACATGATAATTATTAAATTGTATTAACTTGCTCAGCATGTTGTATTAAAAAAATCCAACTAAAAAATTTAGAAAAAAACTTAAGTTTTTGCATAATTACACATTTTATACTATGCTGTGACTGAAATTAACTTAATATAAAGGTTGTTATTGTGATTCATTGTAACAGCTAATTTTTCTTTTACCAGGGAATTATTTCTAAAATAAATAAATTCCCCATTCTTATCTTTCCCTAGAATCCACTAGTAATTTTATCCCAACAGAAAAACATGCTACTAAACATTCTAAAAGAAAAGCTATAATAGTGATATATTTTTTTGTTTTTATTTTTCCAGAAATTCTGTAGTAGGAAAGATGTACATAAATCTATTTATAATTTTTATACCTCATACATCTAGGTACCACTTATAAATACTATGACAAAAGTCAAACGAAGAGTATGTCTTCTTTTATTGCTAAAAATAACCAAAATATATAACGACAAGGAATGTTTCACAAATTCAGTTTTAATTTAAGTTTATAATTTCTGTACTATGTGCTATATGCATTGAATACTTTAAATAAATTGAATATGAGAGACAATTTGTCTTCACAACATTTGGGAAAATACAGTGTTGTTTTAAAGTTAAAAAGGCTGTCATTTCCAAACCATCAAATGTTTAAGGATCTGAAAAATACTGATTTTGAAAATAAGATTTTAACAGAATTAATGAAATATAAAAAAAGCTTCAGGCAGTGTATAGATTTTCTTCTAAAAAAAATCACTTCTAATACTAGAAACGCCTGACAGATTTGCGTTGAAAGTTTTTTGTCAGCATTGATTGCCTGGTTTGAAAAAGCATTCTGCTTATTTTTACAATTTATTCTAAAACAGAAAAATGAAAATCACTGTATTATCACAGATATATAATAATAACAACATATAATAAAAATAAAAATTTCTGTCATAGATAATTAAACAATAAAATATATGTAAAATAAAGCCTTTGAATTTATGGATAAATATGGACGGAAGCTAAATTGAGCTAAAACAGTACATGTATAATAATTCAAAATGCATGAAGTCCTCTTTTTTTCCTTGAAATATTTCATTTAAAATACTTTTTTGAACATGTTTAAGGTTTTTGTAACTACTGCTGTAATATCTATTAAATGGTAATTAGTTTTTTTTAATTGTTGATTCCTCAGAAAATATTCCAATTTAACATCCTTGAAACTTAAATATGCATCTATTTTTTTAATGTCACTCCTAAATTGTTTTTTTCATTCATCAAAGAGCACATTTGTCATTTTTAAATCACATAGTTTGCCAAAATATGTTTTCAAATGCAAAAAGTTCATTGGTCTACAAAATAATGACAGTTCTGAAACTAAGAGTATTTTGCTTTCTCGTTGGCTAAAGCAAGTCTTCTTATGTTGCCTATACACCCAGCGGCAGCTTCTTGGAGATCTTCATCAGTGGATCCAACCATGTTTAATAAAGGCTGAAGGTATATGTAAAAAGTTCATTATAAGTACTTTTACCAAAAACAAACAACTTTTAGAAGGTATTTCCTTATACAAATACTTTCGTTACTTGAAACAAAATTTAGAAGGTTAATATAAAATCTGACAAAAGCTTTTACAACAGGTGTTGCTACCCCACACATCTAAAATAGGACCTGGTGATTGAGCAGTCTATATTGAGTGCTTAGAGATTAAAGTATCTCTACCATCTAGGTTTACATCAAATTTTTGGCAGAAGTTTTATCAATATACTTGCTAAAGGTCAGTTGTTTTCTCTGGGCACTCCAGTTTCCTCTACCATCCCTGGACTGACCTCCTTAATATAAGTAAAAAAATCTTGACTAGGGATGTAAAACTTCATTACTCCACCTCTTTACACATCTTGTCCACATAACACATGATGCAATACCCAGCCAGGGTTGTTATAATTTCATCTGTACTTCACATGAAAGAGTTAAAAAGTGTGGATTAATTACAGGGCCATAACTATCTATCCCATTATATCCAGTACTACTAAATTCCTAACAACAACAACAATAACAACAACAACAAACAAACAAACAAACAAACAAATAAATAATTGAATGAATAAATAAATAAATAAATAAATAAATAAAACAGATTTACATTTGAATACCAATAACAGCTTTCTTCAAAGTAGAAATACCTTCACATTTATGCATTTAGACCAACTATAATGCTCAAATGATTGTTACCTTGACAACACCAGCTTCATGCATTGTTATACAATTTTCTGGATTTTTAGATAACTGGAACAATGCTCTTGCTGTGGATCTGTGAACATTTTCATCTTGAGATTTAAGATACTTTACAAGTGGTGCTACAGCTCCCTCTCTGCCAAATGAAGTTCTGTTGTTTCCCCAGTTACAGCAGCGTGCAATAGCCTCGGCTAGATGTCTTCGCAATTTATCATCAGTCTGTAAATAAAAAGTCAACCGTATTTACACAGAATTTACATACATTCAAACATGATTTGTTTTAACTGTTATTACTATACCGTTATAGAGTTGTATTTTCTCTCAAGCTTAATATAATAGAAATTTATGTTTAAAAATGACAATTTAAAAAAATAAAAAAAAAAAAAAAAAAAAAAAAAAAAAAAAAAAAAATCAAAATTGACTTTATAATTGGAAAATAGACCATAAAACAAATAATACAAAAGCTGTCAAAATAAACATATTGTAAGCCTCAATGTATCTTGTTCATAAATTTGTAAAAAAACAACAAAACATACCTAAGAGACAACAACCTTCAACTGAGATATATGTATGTACAACACAGGGTCATGATATGACACAAAACAATAGGTTCATCAACCTTATTTGTCTCAAACATTTAACTATATGTGCTCAAAAAGATAACACAAACAGAAAGAGATAATACAGTAGATTCCTCTAAAAGTCAGAGCTTCCATCTCCAGATAGGAGATAAACATTGCTTTTAGTGACCAAATTAACATTGTTCAAGAGGTAAATGGGTTTTCCCCTGAAATTTAGTCAAATTCATAAGTCCAAAATTAATTATAGTCTAATTGTCCGAGTCTAGTGAAAAACATGCAAAAAAAATCTTAATTGACATGGAGGGGGTGGGGTCTGAGAACATGTAGGGTAATATGATAAAACATTACTTAGGCAGAGTGATAAATACAACCCATGTATTATTCATATGTACCCTGAATCAGATATCTATGTAGACACATATACTGATTAATTTATAGATAGGTAAGTTGTTTATCTGGCAATGTTCAACATCATATAATGTACCTGAACAAAAAGGTCATTAATAATGTATATAAATGATTCTTTTATGTAAGAGATTAGGACTAACAGTCAAAAATTTATGAACTGTTTATCTGTGATATTAGTCAGGGACACGTGTACTGGGTATATATAGTCTATGACATATATGTACCATGTGCTTTTTGAATGCAGACAACTTTGTCGGATATTTAACAAATTCAATTATTTTAATAATCATATACATGTATATCCTCTTAACCCCAAACTGTCTTCTATTTACTCAGTCTTAGTATGGTTGGAATGGTGCTTTATGTCTTACTTAAGTTCTTCTTACTGGTGGAGAAAACCAGAGTTACTGGATAAAATCACCAATCTTCAGAAAATGAACTGTTAACTTTTTTTCACACTAGAGTCTAACTGATCAGGATTTGAACCCAGGCAAGTAGAGACAATATGGTCCATAAAATGAACATAGGGAGTGATTGAGGCACACTTGTTCTATAGGAATGTTCATTGTCATAACACACTTGCACATAATTTACCTAACATCTAATAGTTGTTTTAATTTATCTTTCTAGTTACGATGGTATTGTAGTAATTGACAGGACACTCTTGGGTGAGGAAATTATTTCATTTATCAAGAAATAATCAATACTAGTAACAAAACATTTTGTATATTTGATTTTAGAACAGACAAATAAGTATACGTATGCTGATTTCTATGCCTCTAACTTAAATTTTAATAATTTGTACACATGGATATACCATGGGTAATCTTAAGAATGGTGCATTCAATTATTTCATTTATCACCCATTTTTTTAATTCCCAGATAAATCTGGGGCTTTGGTTGCCAAGTGATATAAAGTACATGTTTACAGATTACATTCGTATAAATACATAGGTGCGAATCTCACCCAGGCTGATCTTAGTGTGAGAATGTTTGAGTTAGGCAGTTTTTTTTTTGGCATTCTGCTTTCTCTACAATCTCTAAACTGGGGCATAAAAAGTAAACTATGCAATTCCATCCATCCTTGATAAATACTGTTCATAGCTTCTTAATAAATACAATTTTTAAGTGCAAAATATTTTCAGTCTGCAGACACTCTGCTGTTAGAAGCATTGTTATTTAAATTCACATAAAGACCGTAGAGGATGATAATACCACAGAATGATACATTTTATACCCCAAAGCAACATCTGTAGCATGTAAACTTAAAAAAACAAGAAATGTCTTCTTTACATGATAATATTGATCCAATATGGCCCTGAATAAAACAGTGTGACAGATAGTCAAATCATATAATAAGTTTTATTTTTTCTTCATTATTTTGTTACTACACAACTGATCAAACAATGTAGACAAATTCTTTATTTATCTGCCAAATATGCAAAATTAAATATTTCTACAGGGATTCACAAAATTTGACATTTACAAAGGCTTCTTAAGAGTTAGTCATCAGCAGTATTCTTATACATGCACACACCTACTACAGTTAGTTTATTCGATTTTTACAAGGACACCTAGTGCATAGAAAACTAATGCCATAGAACTACATGATTTCTTCATATTTTTAACAAAATTTATATACCAAATAGAGAAATTTTCACATTTACTATTTCACATCACCATCACTTATTTAATACAAAGTAATTCAACCAGTCAGTGTGAAATTCAAAACCAGAGTAAACTGAAAACCTGTTTAAACTGAACTACAACAGAACAGGAAAGTGTAAAATTCAAAACCTGGAAATACTGAAAACCTGTTTAAACTGAACTACAACAGAACAGGAAAGAGTAAAATTCAAAACCTGGAAATACTGAAAACCTGTTTAAACTGAACTACAACAGAACAAGAAAGAGTAAAATTCAAAACCTGGAAATACTGAAAACCTGTTTAAACTGAACTACAACAGAACAGGAAAGTGTAAAATTCAAAACCTGGAAATACTGAAAACCTGTCTTAAATGAATTGCAACAGAACAAGGAAGTGTGAATTCAAAACCCAAGTCAACTGATATACCTATGTCAACTGAACTAATGTTTTATATAATTTGTAAAATTAGTCAGAGTAAACTATAACATGTCCATGATCAATTTCTTCAAATCAGAATGAAATAGGGATAAGTAAACACAATGTATAATGCTGTTTTATGTCCCTGTCAAGATTCTATCAAGGTAGTCAGTTCTGGGATGATGAAGAATGTATTACCCAGAGAAAACCAACAGCCTTCGGCAAGCAAGCTGACAGACTTTCTTACACTAGGATGAGATTCAAACTTTATATGGAAAGACAAGCTGTGGTTCAAGATAGCATGCTTTAGACCAATAAGCAACAGAAGCCCCTTACTGATGCAGAAGGTGTTCTGTTTATACAGTTTTCAATGTATATCTATAAAACCTCATCTCCTTACTTTGATTGATAAATATCCAGTCTCTCAGTATTTTTTCCAGACTAATGCATACTAATTGCAATTAACACTCATAATAAGGCAATTAATTTGGCAATAATTATGCTGCAGGCAACATGGACAAATCCCTTGGAGTTAGGTTTATAAACCAGCATGATCACCAGTTCACAGTATTTGTGGGTTGCCAGGGGAAATAAGGACAGATGAATTTTATCAATAGGCCAATCCCATAAAATGACATATAACACTACAGATAATCATCTGTCATTTGCAACAGATTGTTTTAGATTTGAATTACATACATACCTATAAAATATTTAAACCAGGAACTGTGAAACATACCTTACTCACAGATAAAAAATGTTTATAATTAAAAAAAGTAAACATATCTACAAAAAACACAAATATGTTTACAGATTTTAGCTTTTTGAAAGGAAGGATAAATTTCAATCATATTGATAATGTTAATACATGTATGTGCTGTATTAGTGAAATAGTATAGATACAGTGTAGATACAACCAGTATAAATATCACATCAGGGTTTTTGCCAAATCAATTCTTTGATTATTAACTGGTTAAATTTATGTGTGACAAACAAATAAAATAACATATTATATGACATCACAGTGTAAAATTATTTTTAATTTATTTTTTTTATTTTCAATTAATTCTGATGGCTAATAGGTCTTTTCTTAATTAATGTGTAAAATATTTTCGGCAAAACAATGATTTTAATTTTGTCTCATCTGAAACATGCCAGGCATGAATTTTTGTTACATTCACATTTAACAGGAAGGAGCCTCTAACAATCTGGTTCAATGTCCAGCCAAACAAACTATAGGGATCCAAACTGGTGAATTCCTTCCTGTTTTTAGTTTCACACTGAACCTAATGTTGAAAATTTCCAATTTCCCTGGAGAGGCTAAGTCATATATGAAAGTGTCAGCTAGCCCATGCATCACTTAGATAGCCAAGATAGGCGACTTTTATTAATGGCAAAGTGAATCAGTGACTTGGTTTTCTCCACCATTCCTTAACTGAACAACAATTTGTTGAAATAATTCTAAACTAGAGCATTAAACATCATAACATTCAACAACTGTCAGTTTAACAAGACTACTAAACAAAGATTCTATGCCCACAATCTTGATTTTTGTGTATATTTTTATTTATTGACAAAAAGCATCCTTCAGACAAGACTATGGGTTCTAAAACTTCTTGTTAATTATTGGACATGTTACTTATCACAAATCAGGTGAAAATTTTGTATTTTTAATTTACCTTCTTTTTACTTACTACACCTTTGTTTTTGTATGCAAACTGAAATTTGCACAAATACAATTAAATATTTACATTTTGTCAACATATTTAAAACTGTTCTCTTATTTCAGTCCTTGTGAGGGGCTGAATAGGCAAGTGGTTTACAGATAGAATTTTTAGATCACAGAACCACTCACTCTTTAGCCAGGTTCAAATCCAACCCTTGGCCTGTCCTACTTTGAGAGAGTCTATTGGTTTGCTTGCCAAAGGCCCATTAGTATTTTTAGCAATCCAGTATTCCCCACCAACAAAAAACTGTCTACTTCTAAGTTGAAGCAAGAATATTGACTAAGGATAAAAAGTCCATTATTCTTCGCTTACTTTAGAACATGTGGTTAGTTTGTGTATCCATGGTAACTGTACAAATCATAGTCTTACAGACTCTTTAACTATGTGGTCCATTTTTTCAGTTTTTGTAAACCTTTCAGTTAGTGTTGTATTGTATGTAGTATTCTCAACTCCAACAACTGTAGACCAACATATTTCCTTTCTATAATTTCTGCCATTTAATAACAGATTTGACCTCAAATTTCATTTTAAAAGTACCTTATACCTTATGTCCCCATGCTGTGATGGCAATTGTGCAATTAACAGCTCAAAAATAACTATTTGAGAAAATATAATTCCAAATATATTTGCTTCAAGATAAAATAAATTTGAAAAAAATCCTTTATTATATTTAACCAAGTCAATGACTGGTAAGCTCAAGAATAAAATAACAGCAATGGAGTTAAAATGTTCAGTAATGGAAACAAAATGGTTGTATCATTCATAGTCAATTATCTGGGTTTCAGCTTTTATCTTACATCTGGCAAATAATAGAAGAAAAACAAATGAACAGCACACTTCATCAACTTGTGATGTTGTATTTTTTTTCTCTGCTAGTTATCATTTTTTCTGATTAAAACAAAAATAATTTGAAATTAATTAGTAATTTTTTTAAAAGATAAAAATGATAAAACCTATTTGACTACGAATATATCATATCATTTATATTATCAATAAAAATGAGGAAGTTGTGTGAATTAATACAGTATAATAATTTCAATTAATCTAGATAGAAATGATTATAACAATCCATTATGAGCATCCATGTAGGATAGGGAAATCACACCCTATGGGGTTAAATAATTCAGCCAGAGATGAGGCTTGCCAAGGGTAAGATCTAGATTTCCCTATTCTATGATTAAATATAAACTCATGATCGATTTTTTTTCTCCTATTTTAATGCCAAGGTTTGGCTTCATTTATCATTTATATGATTTTCATAGAAACCCAGGTCATATTTGCAAAATATAACAATATTATTTATTTATCATTTCTATGCAAAAATAATTACAGCCACTAAAAAGACTACATTAAATTTCGTTTTATACAAAAAACATTAACTTTAAAAAGCAATTTATTCAAACAATAATCTTATTATTAAAAACTGAAATGTTAAAAATTCTATATTTGTAGATCCAGGTGTAATTTTCCAGCAAGATGACAAATTTCCCCACAGGATGACATTGTGTGATTGCTCCACAATTATTATGCCCTGTCCATGTAAAATATGAACAGAAAAACAGCACCACTTTGTGAGTGCACTCATGTAAGATAGAAACATATCTCATGAGAAAAGCTGCACCACATTGCGAGTGCACTCATGTAAGATAGAAACATATCTCATGAGGATGCTACATATAGTTTTTTCAATCTTCTTTGGTTCATAATGGGAGAAAAATCAAGTCAAAAAGTTATTGTTGTTATTTTGAGTTAATGACCTCAACCTCCAAATTAATCAAAAGTAAAAAACAAAGTCCCATTCTCTTCCAGTTATCAACATTTTGTTACTTTATCTAAAAAGCTTTTTTTTTAATGAAAATTGAATTTCTTTAGAACTGAGAAATAATCATCACATTCTATATCTGCATGAGGGAGACAACTCTTATACTTACACTGTTGGTTAATTTTGCTAACATAGGTACCACACCATGATCAGTTATTACAGCTAGATTCTCTTCATCTTTAGCTATATTAGCTATGGCAGCACAAACACTGGCTAAAACTTCCTGATCTTCGGATTTTAACAAACTAACAATCAGCTCCAAACCACCCACAAATGATCTCACCATTTCACCGGCATCCTGGCAGATAATAAGAGAAAGAAAAAAAAAATTAAATGTTTGAAAAATTTAACAAGTCTTACCTTCAAATAACAATGATTCAAAAAATTAACTAAAATCAAAACTATTGTAAATAAATGGCATGACATATTCTGAAATCTGAAAACTGATCATAATACTAGTATTAAGAATTCCTACAGAATACAAATTGTAGAATTGTTGATAGTCATGGAAACAACAATTAATAATTAACTTGACATTTTAAGTAAACAAGAATTTTTTGTGTCCTATGACAAATATCCTTCTGGCAGAAAAGTCATTTTTTCCCACTGCATTAATGTTTCAAAGCTCATATTTTAAATAGGCTTCAAATTTAGATGTAATGCAGTAGAGTGAAGTAGGTCAAGATTCTTTTAATCATAACATGGAGGTCATTTCAAAAAGGGGGAGAAACCAGAGTGTACAAAGACAACCAAAGACCTGCAGCATGTGAAATGACAAGTTTTTTTTTCTAATTTATTTATTTGTTTTAAATTTAATTTTATTTCTTTTACACTAAGATCAATCCCATAAGACCTCCAACAAAAGCAATCAAAGACACAGTCTTCTGAAAGCATAGGTTTTTAATCACTTTGCCACCAATGCCAAATAAAATCAATGGGTGTGACAATATCACATGCATGATTAAAGAATTAAAGAGCCACAAATTGTATGTACAAAGTATCAAGTCAACAAAAATAGCTGCTATATTTAAAAATAAAGGAAATTTAAAAAACTCAGAGCATAGGTTCACATAAAACTAATGAAAATAACCTTAAAAAATTCTTTACTTAAAGACCGACAAGTCTTTATAAATTCTATTAGGTCTTGAGATAAACATTTGGGAATCTTAAGTGTTTGATAATTGTTTTAATATTAGCTTTTGAGGTATACAAGAATATGAAGTGTTTGAAATGTATTTTTTAATTATAATAATCAACATTAAGAGTTTTTCTAAAAAATATTTTAAGTATGTACAATAAAATACATGTATTAACAAAATTTTGTGAATGACGTACTATATAATGAAAATATAACTGATAATGAATGAGAAACTTAAGGAGCCAATTATGTTTTACACCTGAAATATGAACTGGTTGAATGACACTTTAATTTCAAGTTCAAGAAAATAAAGGATTTTCTCCATAAATTTTCAGTTTGTTTCAAGAACATGTAGTTAATCACACACACACACACACACACACACACACACACACACACACACACACAAACACACACACACTGACTAATGTATCATCTGATGTACTCTTTTATATACAGTATTAAAAAGGAGAGTAGAGTAAAAACATGTTTTTATATCCCTAAATAAATATGACCCCACACTTTTTCACACTATTTTGCATTCACAAATTCAGGTTTTTTCTTTTTCTTTATAAGCCTCCCCTGATTAATCCATTAACCCCTAAAAATTAAAATTTATTTAATAAATTGAAGATTTACTGTGTATGGTATTGTGTTATATCGAACTGAGTTGAGATATATTTTCTGAATTCACCAAATATTTGGTCTAAACAACCTCAAATCTCCTTCTTCTGTGGTATAAATATAATTACAGTTGACATATGTAATGGTATTAACCATAAAAACCTGTATGTTTATTAGTACATTTTAATTACTGGCACTGAATGATATTAATTAAGTAGAATGACATCATTTTGTGAACCGTAGTTAGTATACTTACAGTGACCATTTACAATACATTATAAATGACACAGAAATGTAAAATACTACTACTACTAATAATAATAAAATACTTATACTTTATGTAACAGGAAACTTTAGATACATATGTAAGAGAATTTAACTATTTAGGTATGCTCCCCCCCCAAAAAAAAAAAAATAAAAAATAAAAATAAAAAAAAAAGGGGAGGGGGGGTGGGGGGGTTAGCCATAACGGCTGCTGAAAGTGAAAGAAAATTGTATGGCTAAGAGAGCTTGAGAAATGTTGTAAAGTGAAAAAATGACACACACACACACACACACACACGTTTAAATTTCCTTTAACTCAGTATAACATTTTTTTTTATTTTTTTCTAAAAAAGACTTTTCATTAAATATCACATAAATATTTATAACAAATTTGTTTCCTTGTTTGTTACAGAAATAATATATTAACTAACAATAAATTTTATTTGATTAACAATTAAATAAACTGAAATATTAACCAGTAATAAAAAATTGAATAAATAAAGAGGAAATTAAAAATCCTAAAAGGCAGGGATAGATAATTCGACAACACTATAATATGGGGAGTCCCTTACTTCCTGCTTCCTTTTAAAATATGTGACATTGTAAAACTTGTGTAAATTTCATGGCCATTGAATTTCTTTAAACCATTATGATTTCATTGCCTTTTCTTTGAAGGAAAGTCAAGCATTTTCCTACATTTTTTTATAACTTTTTTTAGCAAAAAAAAAAAAAAAAAAAAAAAAAAATTTTTTTGGTGTTGAGTTTAAGAGAGTGAAAAATCACACTACCGGTAATTCTTTTAAGAAAAGTACAATTAACAACAGAATAACAAATGTAGAAAAATGCTTTTGGCATCAACAACAATTATGTATAGGTCTTGAACATTACTATTGCTTGTGGTACCATAATTCAACAGGAAATTTCAAGTGTTTCCTGGGTTTTCACTTTTTGGGGTATAGTGTTTGTGAAAACCACATTAAAATGAAACAATACAAAAATAATAAAATATGACAAAATAAAACAATTTTTGGGGTCAACAACAGTAAAATATCTAGGTCATGATTACCTGGATGATATTCAAGTGTTTTCAGAATTTTTCACTGTGTATTTTCGAGGTGGTGGATGTGAAACAATTTCATACTTACAATTTCAAGATAACAAAAATCACATAAAATGATACATGAAAATCCTTTATGTATAACAACAGTAATATTTTAAGTTCATGAACATTACTAGTGACATTTCAATTTTATGAATATGTGATAGGTTCAACAGGAATGTGGTTTTATTGTTTTGCAATCTGTTTTCACTTTCTGGTTCGGGAATGGGAAAATAACGATTTCATGACATATCACAATCATGACACAAACCACCGAGTATGACAACATTAAAATTTGTTGAAGTCACCAATATGACTTGTAGCATTCTAGACATTAAGTTAATTCTCACCATTTCTGGTTCCTCTTCCTAGGAAAAAAGGTTACATGTATGATAAATGAAAGTGAAAAAATTCTACAACTACCCAGGCTAGAGTCTATGTGATAATTGAAAAAATGTTCTATAACAAATTATAATGACCAATTATAGTTTATAAATACGGTAGGTATAAGTAGGTATCCAACTTCCATAATGTGACCTTTAAACACTGAAACAGTATGTTATATGACAATAAAAAAATTTTCATATGAAAAACAACTTGTAAGTACAGACACAAAAAACTAATTAAACTCGTTAATGATATGCCTAGCAGTAATGAGTAATTGGTCAATGATAATTAAGCTGGCTGACGTATATAAACAATCAGCTACATATGTGAGACTTAGAAAATACATGTAATTATCAGTACAGTTAATTAGAATTTCATGCCAATAAATTTGCTATTTAGCAACAACATATTACTCAATATGAGCTCTATTATTTACACGTCAGGACTCAAATAATACAATAAAAAGGCACCTAAAATTTTACTTTTCATTAAATCTAATTTTTTTTCTTAAACTGTGATTTGTCTTTTGAGTTTATACAAAAAAATAAAATGAATCAGAAAATATTTAGATTTCACAATTCATTAAAAATATTACTTTATAATTACACAACTAAGTGAAGTAAATATACAGGCTTAATTACATTATAATAATCAAATTACTTTGTTTTGATTAATCTAAAATTTCAAAATTTGAAGAAAAATATAATCTGGAAATAAAAACAAAAATATTTTAACATCATGATACACAACATCAAGAGCAATAACTGTGTAATAACTGTTCTTTTACTGGGAAACACATATTTGTGATGATTGACTATAGCTGTATAGGTTCAGTGAACAATCATGGAAATTGTGATGATGACTTTGTGTTGATGTGTTCATGGGATGTTTGTCTATCATACATTCAGAGTGAGCAACCATGAAATTAAATGAATGTCATAATCTGGTATATGTAGTTTAAAACCAACAGGTACTGTTCAAGGTATGGTACATGCTTGTGTGTACTGGAAGATCTTGGTTACCGTTATTGGTAAACATGTACTTTATTTGTTGTTTAAGTCATACTTAGTGAGCAATCCTGAATGGCCGAGTCAGAAGTGCAGAGGTTTATGACACATGTGCTCTAGCTTGTTTAACACTAATATTTATTAACACTGGCTATGATAGAGTAATAGTTTTACTTCACTTACAATGAGGTGGTCAATTCTGTGAGTGCTCAGAGAAAACTGCTGACTTTCAATAAGCAGACTGACAAAATTTCTCACATTAGGATCTACCAGTGAGATTCTGACTTGGTTCAATACTGAGGAATGCTGGGAGATTGTAAGACAGTGCTGAAACCACTTGACCTTTGACATCCCTAATAGTATCTAAACAAGGAATGCATCAGTATTGATCAGAAGCATATTTGAGTTTCAATTACAACACAATATCTGATAGCTGTGATTTCTAAGCAGACATCTTGGCTAAAAACAGACAGCTCACCATATCCGAATCATCCTGAGAAAATGTCATTAAACAGATAAAATTATGAGATAAATCAATAAGAAACAGTAAAAAAAAAAATTGTTAATTATGCCTTAAGAGTTACATTTCAACCCCATACACTGTTGGCAAAAGTCTTTCACCATAATTATAGCTGCTAAACAAGAAAGCCAGTAGAGCCTGCAAATGAACAAAATTATTTGACTGATAAGTTATCAACCCCTGAAATACAGAAAATAAACTGCCACTTAATTTATTACATCAGAATGCCTTTAAGGCAGGTTTCAACAATATCTGCCAATATAATCAGAACTGACATCACATACAAATTAATCTGAAGATTGATCAATTGAAAGCCATCTATAGGACTAGTCTATAAAGTTACCCCTCAAGGTAGGTAACTCTGCCATGTGTTTCCAGAATATTTTCATATGATTTAACAGACCGATTTCTATACAAATGGTGAAGGATTTTTTTTCTAAAGGTAGACCAACTTATTTATAAATGTCAATCAGGAGAACCTGAAAGTGGCCTCTATAGGCAGTATTTGCTCTTTATATATTCAGATTAAAAAAAAGATGAGATGTTCTTGTCCAAGCCCTGATTAAGGTAAAATATACCTTTATCTTAGCAAGTTAAGGTTGATCATACAATTCGAGATTGTAACATAGTGAATCACATTCATATACCACCAGGCAATTTAAAAATTAATGCAGAACTTTCTGTTTCAATTGAAATAGTCATTCTTTAAATTTTAATAAATATTTTAATGCCAATGCACTGTCTAAAAAATGCTTTATTTATAACAATTCATTGTTGAAGACAAATAAAATAATTATTAGCATGATATATATATATATATATAGAATGATAGTTTTATATGACAGAAAAGTAGTTTTTGATGCAAATGATACCTCAAATGTTATTTTGTCGAATATCATGGGAAATTTACATGCAGTCTTTATTTGTAGCCAATAGTTTTTTCTTTGTAAACTGGCCTTTTAATTTTACTTAGATCCATAGGGACTTATAATAATCAAAATAGCTTTACACTTTCCTACATAAAGTACATTCTTTTATAGAAATATTTGTATATTATAAAATAATTACTATGGCAATCACACATTTAATGTTGGATAATGAGGAAATCTTGCATTGAATGCTATAATTATATCATACTAGATAAAGTAATAACAATGAATTACATCTGCTCTTTATATGTCGTACGTCATCATCTTACTTTTCATATGTTGTCTCGATAATTAAAGGTAAAATATCATTATTTTTCCTTAGAAAATGTTTGTTTTTCAAGTATTACTTATCTGTAATACCTTATAAATAATATTTTCAAAATCACAAACTGCAGTTTAAAAAAAAAAGGTCACAGGTTCTGATGTTTACCTCCCATGAGATGGTGATATAATAATTTTATATGTATCTGTAATACCTAATAAATAATATCTTTAAAATCACAAACTGCACTTTTAAAAAAAAAAGAGGTCACAGGTTCATCACCTGACATGAGATGGTGATATAAAAGTTTTTAAATATCGGTAATACCTAATAAATACCGGTAATATCTTCAAAATCACGAACTGCACTTTAAAAAAAGAGGCCAAAGGTCCTGAAGTCCACACAAGATGGAGATATATTAATTTTATATATTGGTTATGCAGCATAAAAGGTACTTTTAGCAAAAAATTAAATTCATTTTTTTTTGTTGGCGCGGTATCAAATAAAAATTGGCTAATAATTTAAACTTCTTATGAGTTGAAAACAGCTAGATCATTTAATTTGTTAACAAAAACTATTATTTAATTAAATTTTCCATCAAAATTAATTTTATTTCTGAACTGAAAGTATGATCTTTTAGCTATATTGTGTAAAAATTATTTGCAGTATGATCTCGTACATTTATGATAATCAAGTACATGCATGACTGTTTTAAAAACAGGACTTTTCTTATCTGTTGCATCTAAGATAACCAAAGTAACCAAAGATATATAATTGTATATTTAACCCCATTAATGTATTTTCAAACATAAATTAATTTAAAGATTTAAAAAAAAAAAAAAACTTGGATTAATTTACATATGAGAATGGAAAAAAATAGACTTTCACCTTTACTTAAAAATTTCAAGAATTCTGATCTGAGAACATTAAATTCTTAACTAATATGTTAATTAAAACACCAATAAAGAGAAACAATAATCTATATATAACAGAAATCAATACATTAATTACGTATAGATCGACAATCATGTGTATAAATATGAAATGGTATTTTGATTTTTGTTATATAAAATCTCTAATTAATCAATGCATGTTGATCAACAATGTTACCTATTTGTAACACAACAGCTGTGCAAATAACATCATTGTTATTCTGTGTGATTCACCATTCAACATTCAATTATTAACTGAAAAACAGTTATTCAACAGCTGTTGGATGTAGGAACACTAATTACCAGTAATGCAAAATCAGCATCTCTCTCTCTCTCCCTCCATGCACAATCAAATACCTGTAGGTAGTTTTTCTTGTGTGAATGGTCAATGGACTAAGGGAGGTAATTCCTTTAAGAATATGAATTTCAAGCATTACAAATTTTTCTTGGGACTTGGAATATATGAAATGTAAACTCAATGCCCTATGTCAAGGTTGATGTGGCTTTACCTATAGCTGGCTATGTGTTCATATCAGGACATTAAGAAGAAAAAACCCTCATTCTCATTTACTCATGCACTTGCTCAATAATCAAACACATGCGCACTCATTTACACGCTCATATATGCTTTAAATTAAGTTGTGGTAACTTTTCCATGACAACACAACCAACGTTGGTGTTTAATAAAGTAAATTAATTCACATTTTCTATGTATTCAATAACCTGTACTCTTTTTCACTTTAAATATCATAATATTGCTTAATTAATATATCATTTTAATTTTTACATGTATTGATTGATGCATGTGTATAAATCCCTCCATTCAAAGCTACATCCTGTTTGCTGTATGTAAAGTAAAATGTGTCATATGTACATGCAATATATATTTTGTACAACCTTCTGTAAAAAAAATCTTCTACAGTATATCATAGATACATCACACATAAATCAAGAACAATGTAGAAGAAATAATTCAGTTTCCATGCATTGATGTATAAATAAATATCTGCATGCATGGTCAAATTAAATCAAGAAGTTTCTTTTAAAAAAAATGATATACAGTGCTTATATCACAAAAAAAAAAAAAAGAAATCTTTAAAAATTTCTAATTATTTGAAGAATTCTTTTAAAGAAAATTAAATCATAATTTTTTTTTAAAGAATATGGAACTCTCATTAACATGAAAAATAGCATTTTGTTGATACATGTATTGAAAACTTTAACAAAAACCAAGAAAATTGAAAATTCATAATAACAATAAATGTTATTACACAACATAATTGCTGCAAAATTGATTTGTGTAAAACGGAAATGATAATGATGCGCGAAACCATGCACTAAAAAAACTAGATTCAAATATTGATCCAAATTCTTATGAAGTTTGATCTAAGAATTGAGTATAAAAAAGAATTTAAATTATGATTTCTCTTAGATCTCTTTGATTTAAATTTTATGAACTATATTATACCAATAAGTAACAAAAAAAAAAATCCAGTATAAAATTTGATATAAATATCAGAGATTACCGGTAAAATAATGAGAAAGTTCATACCAGTAAAATTATTGTTCATGATATGGGATAAAACTAAAAACATGGATGATATAAACACATGCATAATTTTCCAAGATAAAGAAATTAGGTCTTGAAATAAAAAAAAGCAAAAGAAAGACAGCTAGAAGAATGAACTTACAAAAAAATGAAATGAAATTGATTATTTCATTCTAACATAAAATCTATGAGATGTGCTATAGTAATATATAAACATATGTTTGGGCTTGTTTAGAAATAAACTACTCTACTAAAGTTTGAAGTTTTACAGAAAGAATGTTAGATCACAAACATCAGAAGAACAGATCAAAGCAATAATGGTCTATATAATGATTTTAGTTTAACAATAAGTGAATTTTTGTGGTGGCATTTATGGCCAGTAATAAATATAATCCCTGAAAACAGAAAATAAATTATATATTGAAATTTCAAGGTGGCAAATATTTATATATTTATATTTATAATATAAATCAATTAATACCTTACACACCTAAATTTGGTATGCATCTCATCACAATTAGTTTTCATATGTGTCAAGATTGCTCAAAATTCATTAAAAGATGTAGAAATTATGGACAGAACTTTATTTAAATTTAAAAGGGGTTGGATATTTAATCTAAAACATATCTTGTATAGAAATATCAGGAGTGAATCAAAATATATGTGTTATATATATATAAATGAGTGTAAAATTTGAAGGTTTTTTTTTTACTCCTAGCAAAGTACTGTATCAAAAGAAAATTCCCTTTTTCCCAGCCTAATACATGATTTATAAAACATAAGACTAAACCTCTATATACTACCATCATTATTACCTGAATATAAGCCTTATGTAATTACAGGATTATAACATCATATAATATCTGAGGAATATTTATGAACCAAATAAAATCTATAATAAAGAAGTTTTATTACATACAAGTTAAGTCCTGTTCTTTTATTTTATTTTATTTATTATTTATTTATTTATTTATTTACTTATTTATTTTATTTATTTATTTATTTATCTATTTATTTATTTATTTATTTTATTTTTATTTTTTTATTTTTTTATTTTTTTTTTTTTGTAAACAAGTTTAACCCTGGTTTAAACTAAAACAGATTTAATCAATACAAGTTATGTTAAGTTATGGGTTTTAAAATAAACAGGCTAAGTCTTGGGTTTTTTTTAAACACAGGTTTAATCACTGATTTTTAAATACATGTGAAGTATAATTTTGGATTTTTAATTATTAACATCTGGGGTTTATAATATATAGTCCTGGGTTTTATTATTAACGATTCAGATCTGGGGTTTATAATATATAGTCCTGGGTTTTATTATTAACGATTCAGATCTGGGGTTTATAATATATAGTCCTGGGTTTTATTATTAACGATTCAGATCTGGGGTTTATAGTATTTTATAATATATAGTCCTAAGTCCTGAGTTTTATCATACACTGGTTAAGTACTGGGTTTTTATTATATACAATAGAAATTTGATCTGTTCTATATGTGTTTGTAGTCTAGAGTAGAGTATAGCAACTAAAATGCTATTATATATATAACCTAAAATTCTAGCAACTTATTTTATATATATATATATATATATATATATATATATATATATATATATATACACTAAAATCTGAATAATACTAACCAGCCCTGGAACTGCCTACAAATTATTGTAATATTACCAGATAAATGTTTGTGAAAGGGTTATAACAGTGATATAAGGTATTTATTTCCTGAATTTCATTTTGTAACTAATTTAACAGTCAAACAGCATTTTCATTAAAAACAAGATCAGTCAGAGACATGCACTTTAACACCAGACTTTGATGTGTTTTTTTACTTGCTGAAACTCATACTCATATAGCATATGGCACAATTTTTTTTGCACTTTCCTCAAGCAGTCTGGTGTACATCTTACATATGATAAAACAAATTCTGATGAATTATGGTAATTCAACATCACATCTTAAGACACCTTAATCAGTATAAACATAACAGATCAAATATTGATGAGTATTTGATCATGATCATTTTTTGCATGTTAAATAAAGATCAATTAGTGGTTTTATATAAAGTCAAACATGTTCCTCTGTGTACTAGACACTTGTCTATAGTCAATGACTGATCTATTGTTCTGAGAAACATACAAACAGACAGACAGACTAACAAACTCAATGATGTATCCCTTGTACCATCTAACATAACCAATCACAGCAAACAAAACACTTTCATGTTTAGATAAGAAGCATTTTCAATACAAGAGAAATTAGAAAAACAAAAAAGATGGCTCAACAAATTCTTGAATAATTCATCACCTCTTTGAACAAAATTTTAGACCAAAAAAAAAACAAACAAAAACAAAAACAAAACAAAACAAAAACAAAAACAAGAATGTTTTATATTAGACGCATACCTTAGCATTTTCTATGCAAGGACAGATAGCCCATGCAGCACTGGCCTGGACATTAGGATTCTGGTTCTTAAGCAGTGACCACAGTAATCTTACACCATCTAATTTATCTATGATCCTGAAATAAAAATAGGTCACCATAT
Source organism: Tegillarca granosa (assembly GCA_029721355.1). Lineage (NCBI taxonomy): Eukaryota > Metazoa > Mollusca > Bivalvia > Arcoida > Arcidae > Tegillarca > Tegillarca granosa. The sequence goes on along the minus strand of CM056597.1, from coordinate 46,943,179 downwards.
TTTACTTTACAACATGACACTGATTTTTTTAAAATGAAGAATGAAGATACATATATATGGATACACTATTATATGGTCTGCTTGCCATTGTCAACAATACAGGTAATGTCATAACTAGTGTATTGATGGCACAGAAAGTAATATCGGTGATGTCACATCAAAATTATCTGTGCCATAGTCAACAATATTGATGGTGTCATAATAACAATATGGTGCCACAATCAACAATTATGAGCGATGTAACAATAACTGGTTATCAATATAACTGATGTCAAAATTATTGTATTTTTGTCATGACAACAGCCAACAATATGGATGATGTAAAAATTATTGTATGAATGATTTCACAATAAGTAAGTGTGTACGTGTCACAGTCAAACATTAATGCCAAAAATAATGATATCAAACTTAATATTGTCACAAATTATTCATGACTTTGTAGAAAAATGCAGTGAATGATTGTTACATAATAGCCTTTATAATGCTGACAAGAAAGATATGTTGAAAAATTCATTAAATGGATACACACAGTTGTTACATAATAGCCTTTATAATATTGACAAGGAAAGGCTGTTGATGAATTTACTGAATAAATACACTAAAGGTTGTAACATAATGGCTAATACAATGTTGTCAAATAAGATCTGTAAAATACATACGCCATATTGTCTGGTTCTTCAGCACACTGTCCTACAGCTTTAGTAACATTGACCAACAGGGCTTGGTTTGTACCAGTCAGTAGATTGACCAGTGGAGGAATACCTCCAGTTTTCCTGATCTGTAACCTGTTAGGGGGATCTTTAGCCAATTCACCCAGAGCACCAACTACATTAACTAATACCTGCAAAGTGCAAACAAAATGAAATGCAATGTATTCAGAATTATATAAGTATACTCTAAATCACTTAAATTTTTACTTAGAAACTTACTGAGAAAAAAAAATAAAAGTTTGTATTTAAATATTCTTCTGGATAAAGCTAAAAACCAAACGATTTTATCATTATAATTTTATGTAAGCTGTAGACACCTCTGTAGAGTATGTCAACTGTGGTCACTAAAACTAGTGATTTAGAATAGTGGGCAAAGTAGTGGTGATAACAAAATCATCATTTATTGCCTTAACAATATATTCCAATTCAATATATTCCAGTGACAAAAGTTACATTTTTTTCTACTCAATTGCATATCTTTTTAAATGACACATGGAGAATAAGAAAGAAAAAGAAACATTTAAATGAATTAGATGTATCTAAAATAATTTTTAAGAAATTATGACAGAAAAAAAATATTTAAAACAAAAAGAAAATGGGTTTTGGAAAGGCTTAACAGAAAATGCCAGAAAAAAAATCACCCAAAACTTTCTTATTTCAAATTCGATTGGAGATATTAATACAGTCAGTCAAGATTAAGTCTTCAATAAACTAAAGAGCACCTAAGAAGTACCGGTACAAGTTTCTTAAAATGTGAAAAATAACTTACTTCCTCTGGCTGATCATTAAGTAGTGTTACAAGTAAGTCTATAGCTTTAAGCTCCTGGAATCTCTGTACGTTTTCCGGACTGATTGAACATTTCCAGATAGCTCCAGTTGCTGCTGCCAACAATTCTTTATTTTCAGTTTTACTGAGTAATGATACAGATGGATCTAATCCACCATACTGTCGCACTAGATCTCTTGTCTCCTTCTCTTCAGCACACTGTTAAAATAATTTATTTTTCATGAAGCACAATTCAGTGCACTGATAAAATAACTAATTTTGAAGAACATACTTTCAAAATAAATATTTTTTAAAATACAGGGTAATTTTATCCTTAGAATTTTTTCTACAACATATAAAGTTAAAATTTTTTATTGAAATTTATAAAAGCTACAATCTTTTTTTTTCTATGAAGTCAAAAAAGGCAACAATCTTTGGAAATTTATGCACACTTCTGTAAGCTATGTTCTATATATAATAATGTTGGACTTTCATAAAACATGATAGATATAAACATACTTATCATTTCAGTTACTTTATTAACTCTTATTCCCCCTTGAGTAAGCAAATGCAATTTAAACCTTATTCTTTAATTTTGATATTTCTGTTTAACAGAATTCACTTACCTTAAATATTGCTGATGCACAATGCATTTGTAGTTCATCTGTCTGACTCTTCAGATTTTTCACCAAATCTTCAATCATACCCTCTGTTCTTATAGCCAATCTATAACTTGGCTGCAAGTAAATAAGACAAATATATATCAATATATTACTATGAAATTTTTAACAACAAAAAATTACATAGGAATTTCTGTCAGCATAAAATTCATTTTACATTTTCCATAGTAATGAAAACAAAGGTTGTATTATGTATCATTGTTATATTGCACAATAATAGAGTACCGGTAACCCCCTTCCTCTTATTAAACCTCTCATGAAAGTACCCACACTACATTCAATGCTCATTTTTAAAAATAATTATATGTATATAAATATTTGATGACATATATTCAAATTCTAAATTGAAGGGGAAAAAATTCATGTTTTGAATTATGAATGGGGTCTAGTTATTTCCATCCAAAAAAGTCCAGTTGTGAACCCTTGTATATATTATTATCATACCTCTGAAGCACATTCTTGAAGTGTTCCAACTACAGGTATCAGCATATTTTCATGAGTAGATTTAAGAAGTTTGGCCAACAATGGAATGGCACCAGCTTTCCTCATGGCTTCTTTGTTTTTCTTACTTTTACTACAACTCCACAAAGCCAGGGCACCACATCGAGCTACTTCAACATCTTTCTCATTCTCTGGTGTAAGTATATGCTGTACTGATGCACAGTCGAGCAGTCCCACCTAAAATCAGACAAAGAATTGTCTTAAACAATATGTAACCATATACATGTATTTCGAATCATGGAAAATATGTAATAATTTCAAAATGTACATAAATATTTATGTCATTACTTATATTGGCAGGTAAGGTCTGGACTAGTGGATGAAATTAGAGTGCCCAGAGAAAACCACCAACCTTCAGCAAGCTAACTGATAAAATTTCTCACACTAAGATCTTACCAAGAGGTAACCTCGACAGTGAGAGTTTAAGTAACCTTTAAGCAGACAACCCCCTTTTAAAAATTGATCTTAAAATTTATTTTAAAGATACAGAACAGTGACAGAAAGAAGAAAAAGGTTGCAATAAAAAGAGGATATGACTTTTCTTTACAATAATCAGATTATAAGCTACAATAATAAGATTATAGGCAAGAACTGAAATCGAGTTAAAAATATTACATCAGCTGCTGTTTTTTCTTACCAATTTTTTAATTCCTCCATGTTGTCTAACAGTTCTCCTTGCTCTTCTGAATTTAGCAACATTGGCAATGGTCTCAGCAGCTAGACATTTGAGTTCCTTGTCAGGGTCACGCAAAATCTTTACCATGGTTTGTAGACCACCAAGATCAGCAATGGCACGACGTATCTGAGTGTTACGGGAGATTTCTTTCAAAATTTTCAGTGATCCAATCTACAGAAACAAACATATAAGTATATATAAACATATAAACATGAGTAGGTACAAAATAAAATACACACATAAAGTACTGTGTCAACTGTAGATCAATTATATTATATTATTTGGTCTTTTAAATATATGTAGTGAAAACTTTAAACTTTTGAAAAAGTCTCAAATTCAGGATGAAATGAACTGTCATTTATCAATTGATTCAATTGATCATATATATATATATATATATATATATATATATATATATATTTTTTTTTTTAACCAGATTTATCATGAAAAGGGTAAAATATCTTCTTATTCAAAATTTTTCTTCAAAAGATTTTTTTCTTTTCTTTTAAAGGAGTTACTAAATATATCTTCCAAATTCTTAATTAATCAAATTTTCACTATTTATTTAAATTTTAAAATAATTACCTTGCATTTAATTTCCTCTGTGTCTAACAAGTTGATGAGAACTTCTAAACCACCAACATCTCTGATAGCTAACTGGCAGGTTTCTTGAGCTAAATTAAAGTCTCTCATTGCACAAAGGGCAATAATTGTAGCTGTTTGATTGCCTCCCTAATAAAACTGAAAAATTACATTAATACAAAGTTTCATTTAAGAAAGCACAATTATTAGGAATTACTTCATATATTTTTAGGATTAAAAAAGTGTTTAAAAATTTTCTGAAAATTTTACCTTATATACTGGTAATAACTTTTAAAAACTCATAGCAGTTTTGAATTCTCTGAAAGAAGTGTGATTATGTTAACTTGTGAATTGAAACACAAGTTTATCTCTTTATGAAAGATATAAAAACTGACAGTGTGCCATATCTGTTTGAAACTAGGAGATTTTATATACACAAACACTGTTTGTTTTAAACTAGGAGATTTTATATATACACAAACACTGTTTGTTTGAAACTAGGATATTTTATGTACACTAAGTCAAATCTATTTTTGTTTTAGATTTTTGATGAATTTTTTTTTTTGTCTGTACAGATCATAATGTTACATTCCACAGTTAATCCTTGTTATTGAAACATGTGGAATTCCTGGAAACAATTTCCCCAGGGAAGTACCAGGTAAAGGAAGGCCATAAAACATCCTGAAGAGAAGTGTTGAAATAACTCAAGTAGCATTTGTTGAGATAGATCAATTTCAAAAGTCAGATCTAAATTTATAAATCTTGTCAGGACCTTGTGTTTTGACTGGATAACAATTTCAAATACGTAAGTACCTTGAGATATTTAACAAGTTTCTGTATTTGCCAATACTCAGATGGCAGATCAGCATTGTTTTCACTCCTTCTCTCGACTGCTTCTTCTTCTTCCTCACTTTCTGTAGAACTTTCACTAAAACTGTCCTCAACTTCTATGGGAGTTTTAGATTTTAGTCTATAGTAATAAGAATCATATATTTGTCATTTTAATTAAAGAATTCAAAACAAAACAAAACAAAAAAAACATTTCCAGTTAATTAAATGCATTCAAAATTGGCAAAATTATGTTCTGAAATAAAGGTATCTTTGATGAAAGTAGATTTTGAAATAAATACAAAAGTAATTATGAAAACATATAGAGACACACTAAATACTAATTGAATAAATTTTACTTGTCAATGACAAGACTTTAAAAAATAATTTCAAAAAATAAATAAAAACAAAATCTGTAATTTGAGTAACAACCTGTAAATATACTACATTAACAATTAAAATCTAAGATTTTTACTTGTAAAATATGTTTGGAAAAGACTATATTTACTATTTTGTGTATATGAGTATTTATATTTCAAATTTGGATCTGAAATATTTTTAATTTAAAATATCTAAAGCTCCTACCTTCCTGTTGTTTTCTTCTTTCTAATTCTTTTTTCATCATCTCTCTTTGTTTCTCTGAAAATAAAACAATTGAAATGAATAAATGAATAAATAAAGGAAAAACTGAAGGAATGAAAAAAAATCAAAGTAATGAATGAATGAATTAAAACAAGAATTCCATGGATCTATATGTCTTGCCTGGTTAGTTTTTGATTGAGTAGAAAATAAATTACTTTAACATAAACTTTCACATTTTGCCGCTGCCACTGCCATTGGCCACTGCCACCGCCACCGCCAACACCAGAAAAGTAACACACAAGTCTCGCCTTAATGGCGATGCCAGGCTCAACAAAAATAAATGAATAAATAGATGACAGAATGAATAAAAAAGAGTTAGCACTTATACAAATTAAACAATTAGGCAAATAAGAAGAATGAAACATAAGAACAATTCCTATGAACAATATAAGTCCAACTAATCCATGTAAGATTCATGGTGTGTTATATTAATTTCACTAGACTTCATATTGAGGAAATATTATAAAATATCATAAATGTAATGCAATGTATATAATCTCTTACTGTTCTTTGTATTCTTCCATTCCAAGTGTTTTCCATTTCAATGATGGTTCTAGTTTCTTTTTTCTTTGTGTTTTTTGTTTTTGTTGTTTATCTTTATCCTGTTGATCTTGTTTACGCTGTGTGTGTTGTTCTGTTCTCTGTGTATATTCTCCATCTTCATCATCCTTGATTTCAACTTTCTTTTCCATATAACGATCATCTTTTTCTTGATTTTTCAGAACAAATCCCTAAAAATAAACAATTCAAAATTAAAATTTGATTAACTAATCAGAAAATATATTTAAAACTTATAACATTTAAAAAAGTAGGTAAAAAGAGCCAAAAGTAATTTAAAAAATAAACACACAGCTAACCTTCTTCATTGGCATATTATCATAGGTTATGGATTTTTTTCTTTTTTAATAACTTTTCTCTATATTTTTTTTCACTGAAAATTTGAGCACTCAAATGATATTTTCTTGTAAACACATTATAAACAAATTAACAAGTTTCAGACTGTACTGGCCAGGATGCAACTTCATATTTTGGTGCAAACTAACATAGTACTTCATCAGTAGTTTTACAATTTTCACCATTCCAGCTCTTGTGTAGGGGAGATAACTCCTAAAAATCTTACCTGTTTATCAATCATTTCAGCAAACTTTGGACTTTTGTCTTTCAGCAGAGTAATCAAATCCTTGTATGAATCTCCTTCTCTATCATAGTCTAATTCACCTTTATCATCTTGACCCTTTATATATAAATACACAAAATATAAATTTGTAAGACTGAAAGTATATATGTAGCAATCAAATAGACATGAAATACATGGCTCTGAACGGCTTTTTTATAATACTGATGTTGCCATTTCGGAAACGGCAACATCAGTATTATAAAAAAGCCGTTTGGAGCCATGTATTTCAGGTCTAGCAATCAAAGTGATAACCAGTATGTTAAAGAGATGAAGACTTGATAAAAATAACTGCTTCTCAACTTCATGATGATAGTGTCTTTACAATGTTCCTATAACAGATAGAGAAACAAAAATTTTGGGATGTGCAAATATCACATTTTCTTCTGAAAACTATACAAAATATTAATCTTTATACTGTCTGGATACTTTTTTAAAAAAAAAAAAGTATATGTAATCAGCTGAAAAAGATATAACCAAATCAAGGACATTTTTAGCATATATATGACATGATATTGTTATGATCAGTTTATAATATCTGTATATACTTATTCAATTTCTAGCCAAATTACTACAATAAATCAACCCAATATTCACATTCTTTTGAAAGCCTGGTCAAAACAATTAGAAGAAAAACAATATAGCTTACCTGTACTTGTATTGTAGTATATAAAAGTTTAGAATTTATGTATAAAAAATATTTAACAATAAATTCTGTCCCTATAACATAAGCTATTTTCATACAGTATCAACTGAAACACTGAAAACAAAATTTTGTGATGGGTAATTTTGTTAATGACAGCATTGTGAAACCAGGCCACTGAAGCAATAGGAGTTAATGTAGCTTTAAAGAATCCTAAATTATCTTACCTTGTTCATGAAATATCCACTAGTAGAGGCAGTGATATATAAAACATTTCCATCATGTGGTTTGGCTTCAATGTAGCTGATTTCTCCATGGAGTTGTCTCCATGGTGGTGCTCGGCAACCATTGCTAAATACAAGTCCATCACCTGAATAAAATCAAGGTCAATGTTAAAATGCAATGTTTAATGGACATACAAGATAAACTTTTGTTGAAGTTACTGCAGTATGCAATACTCTAAGATTTTATAAATAGTGCATCAATCATCACAGATAAAATGGCTTAAAATGTCCAAGACAACAATCAATTTCTATATATCTCTGAGTATTGTTAAAACTGAATGTCGAACTTTGAAACTAGATATTTATAATCAAGTGCAACTAGAAGTTTATTTAATTTTTTAAAATAAGTTTTATAATGAAAATGTTTAATTTTTTTTAAAATTTAAATTTGCTTTAATGGAAAAAAAGTACATTAATACCACTTTACTTACCCCAAAATCGGATATATTCCAAAACAAAGCGGTCTTCATCTTCTCCGGACAAACGTTGCAAAATGTTTACCTCTCCATCAACTGTTGGTGGTGTCAATCGAACTTCACTAGAAAAATAAAAACAATCTTATTTCTTATTACCTGCAAATCTTCCAATTTAAGAATTTACAAAGTTAAATTTTGTATGAAGATTGTGAAGATTTGATACAATTATAAAATTAAATTTTGCTAACAAAACTGTGTTAACTACTCTCTCTCTCTCTCTCTCTCTCTCTCTCTCTCTCTCTTGAAATTTAGTGATTTTGAAAACCAACTAAATGTAAATTTTTTTAAGATAAGCAGAACATTATGCTAAAATTTTGTGGTTTTGCAAAAAAAAAATTTAAAACTTAAAAAAAAAAAATTATAATTATATTATATAAAAAAAATAATACCCAGTACATGTAATAAATAAATATTTTAAAAATAAATAAATTGAATTAAAAAAATAGTCACATAACATGATTCCAAGATAAAGTAAGCCACAATGATAAAAATGTTCTTCAAATGATGTACTTTGTGAATCAAACTTAAACTTTTCATAAAATTATTTTCTGTACCTTGTAATTAAGGCAATACTCTGATTGAGCAACTGTTGATCTAATCTCATCAGATTCATCCTAATTTTTAGAATACATTTCTTTTCTGCCAGTTCTTGTTGTCTTTCATCATTTCCTTCATTTTCAGCACTTTGTCTGGCCAACTGTTCTATTTCTTTGTTAATTTCTTCCATATATCTGAACACAGAATTATCATCTCCCTTCACAGTGGCAAATCTCTCACCAAGCATGTTTACTACTGGATCTATGTTAGCTGTAGAAAAAAATCAGACCAATTTAGATAAAAAAAACATTAATTAAATGATGATGATGCCCGGAATCGGGGATGTTTAGATTGAACAATTAAGATCAGCCTGCTCGAGTAGGTTTTATCATAGTAAACCTTAACTCCATTTACTTTATATATGCATAACATCTTGATTCAAAGAAAAGTTATTCCCCTTTGTAAAGAAAATGCATGTATAATGATTTTGTAGTAAATTAACACTCAATTTTATGCATAAAAATATAATGTAAAATTAATGATGAATGAAATATTTCCTATCTCAACCAGCATGGAAAAATTCTATCTTCTAATGATGTTACTGTACCTTCAAGACAAGCTCTGAGTTCTGACATCTTTTTTTCACCAGCCACCCTGAGAACAGTTTCTGCCCATTCCATTGTCATAATACTGCATTCATAGGAAGAGGCACCTTCTCTTTTTAGACAAAACAATGGTTCCCCATCTTTAGAATTTGTATCAGCATAAATTTCTTCTCCCCTGAAAATATCAATAAATTTATTTAATTTTTTTTTTACTGTTTCATGTTTTAAGAACAAAATGAAACCATTAATTAAAACAAAGATTCACATATTGGTGAAGGAAGACCTTTATTATCATTCAAGCATCAACAACATTAAAATTAAAATACTGTGATAAATGGATATCAAGCATTTTAAATTTAAACCTTTGTTTTTAACCTACATTTAATGGCTATAAATGCCAGTAAGCTGAGCCTTATTTAAAAGCAAATATCATTACAAAAATTTTTAATTATTTCTAATACTCTTATTTAACTCCATTTCCATGGTGATAGGAATCTCCTAAGTGAATACGAAATTTTATAATTATACAAAAAATGGTTGCATTTGACTATATTTCTTCTTATTTTACATTTAGCAGCTTTTTTCAAAAGTAACGTGTTAACTGTTGCTTCGAAAAAAATAAGATTTTATTGGTAGTATTCCTGTCATGTTCCATACTGAGAGTAAAAACTTCAGACTATATTACTGGTTAGTCAAGAACATTAGGATAGGTCAGGCAACAATTACAGTTAACACAGGAAAACAATTTATTAAGTTATACATATTTATTTTTCTAAGTTTTAACATTGCAATTACCAGAAGTGTCCTAAATCAATGTTTTATTAGTGCTTCAAAGTATGCCACAGAATCTGTTAAATGCTTCAGATAGCCAGAAAATTATTTTTGCACTTGGCTGGAAAATCTTCCTCCTTTTGATGCCCTAATCAAACTGATTGTTTCAGCTTAAATTTGTTGGGCATTATAGAAACTTAATCTCTTATTTGTCTAAAACACTGGATATATTGGACACAGATTACGTGTAACAGGAATGAAAATTGTTATGGTGTATCTTTTTCTAAAGTTTTATTTATTTTAAGCACAATACTGTCTGTTTCGAAATGTCAGTTAAAGCGATTAAAATTACGTTAGTTTCCAATGAGAATATATGAAAATTTCAAAACAGAATGTATTGTAGTGATGTACACAATGACTGGATTAAAGAATAGTAATATATTTTAAAAGTATCACACACATGCAAGATTTCTATTCAGTGCAACAAAAAAACAGATATGAGTACCAACCAAACCGAGGTTCGACAAACTTTATTCACCTTTCTAATGTCCCAGCTGTGCCACTAAACTGGTTCGGTTTTAATGAGGAGCTCCATGATAGTGGCTTTTTAAAATGTAGTTTTCCTTCTTCTGGATTTTTGGCACAAAATTCTTCAACAAATTTATATATAGAATTTAGGAGCTCTTCATTTAGCTTTGTAAACTCTAATTTTCCTCCAGATCCATCTTTAGCTGATGTCCACTGTGCTGCACGCTGCAGGGACTGACCCATCTTGGTTTATTTTTTGGTCAGTTGATCATGTAATTTTTCCTGAAAAAAAAGAACGAAAAAAATTAATATTCTTTTTTTGAATGAGAAATAAAAGTTTGTACATGTATTTTATGTCAACAAAAAGCGCTCCTGGCCCCAGTTTCACAATCATTCACTCAACTGAGTGTACACTCAACTCAAATATTCCCATTTTTCTCTCATCAATATTTAAAAGTTTTATGAGACAATGTTGTGTTTTGTTCAGCAAACCTACACTAAACAATTTAAATAAAATCTTAGATATTTAATTTCAACTGTGTAATATCCTAAATATTAACATGGAAATATTTTACATTTCACTTGAGTGTACACTCAATTGAGTGAATGATTTTGAAACTGGGTCCAGATAAACATTTTCTAAAAGAAATATTGAATATATAATACATGCACTTTATTCATTATTAATGTGTTTAGTAAGATCCTCACCATACTACATAACAATATTTATATATTCCTAATTTTTTGAACTACTGCTTTCTCAATTTTAGTAAGTACCTAAGAAGACATTGGTACATATATCATAATCACTGATTAAAACAAATGCCTGAAAAATGCTGAATATTTTCATTGATTGTTTTTTCAATAAAATGATTCTATTGAATAAATAGAAAAAAAAACGTGTTTATTATTATTACTGACATCATAAGTATTATGAGTTCTAGTTCCCACTATAAAAATGTTTAGCAAACATTGTTAAATTTTGAAAAATGATACACAAGAGTTTTTCGTTGCTGGGTAAAATTCACTAGTCAGGTAGGAAATTAAATACAAGTAAATGAAAAAGATGTTAAGTTTAACTGACATGAGACAAACTGTAAATGAGCATAGAAAGTATAGTCATGAATTTTGAAACCAAAATATGAAAAAATGCATCTGAAATTACATAGCCCCCTTTTTTATGATTATTTATGTCTCATTTAAGCAGATGGAAAAAAAAAAAAATTTAGCAAATAGTGAAAAAAAAAAAAAAAAAAACTAAACTGGGAAAAAGCCACTGTGTTACTATGCAACTAGACTACCCTTCATCATCATGTGATTGATTATTTAACTAAAAAGGCTATGATCACATAAAGCACATACATTCAAATATACACTTCAAACTGTCTCCAAATTGCTTATAAATATATAATTTCAAACATTAAGATAAGATCAGTATATATTTTTGTGACTTATTTTTTTAAGATTTACTAATAAGAATAAGGATTTTCTCTTCGCATAAGCACATGGCTCTGCAATATAAATACTAGTTACAATGAAAATCACTGTCTCCTGATGCTGGGAATGCCATTGATGTTCATTTGTAAAGCTAGTGCTGTACTTTTTAAAACTATAGGTTTTATTCCAGGCATTGGGAAAGTGGATTTTCTAATGTAACTAGTATTTACATAACAGTAGCACATGCATTATCTTTAACAGTTTATAGTATTATTAAGCATATTTTACATTTTGATTTACTGCAGTTATTGTCTTACTATAAAATCTTACTTCAAGAAGTCATGAGCCTGTCAATGCTAATAAGTTTTTTCGTTTCTAATCAACATTTTATGATGCACTTACCTATCAAATGTAAAATATGTAATTTAAATGACTGTTACTTTATAGAAAGTTAGATATGTTACCATTTAAACTGAAAAAATAGTCATAATATGGTAAAATATCAACAGAAAATGAAAACAACAAACCTGCGCGAAATTATGGTTGTTAAAGTTTGTACTGTTGCCAGGTTGCTAAGGTAAAGCGCATGCTCAACAGGAAATTCTATTTGCTACGTATCTTCCTACATTAATCGGAACACCGCTAGACCGACTGGATTAAGTATCTAAATACTATCTTAGATACTTTCAGTTAACCAAATTTTCAGTCGTCTAAAATTTGAAATATTCATTTGTTCCCTAATGCAAAGCAATTTTTTAGCTGGATTTGGATTTATATAATTTTGGAACTTTAGATTCATTATTTTCAACTGTTTGGCTTATGTTTTTTATGTATCAAACTTTTCGGTCTTAGTGTCACTGATGAGGAATGAATTTCCGAAATGTGCACATCTGGCACATCAAAATTTAACTGGTATTTGTGTTATATATACACTATGGATGCTTGACGCCGCTACATCGATAGTAACGATAAGTAAGAAATTTGGTTTCAATAGTCAAACGGATTATAATAGAAAGTCTTCAATGAGCCCAACAATTAATTACGAATATTCTTATATATGTAAAATGGTGAACCAGAACTTTAAAAGTCCTTCATCTAGTATGGGGATTGTAGAAACGCATGTTAAACATGCAGTTAAATATTTTAGCAATTTTATTTATACGGACATAGATATTGACTTGAGTACCAACCATAGTCATTGACACTTTAATTAATACTAAAACTTTTTTTAATTTTTTTTTTTTTTATAAATAACAACATTACAAACGTGATTATTTAAAATCATCCGTTCATTTAAAAATCTTTATAAACTTTTTTGAATTCGATAAAGATACAATTAATGTTATTTTTCTTCATTTAAGAATGCAGTCTTAAATCATTTAATTTACATAAACAACTCTCAATCCAATGATGCCTTGATTTAATCATGAGCAGCACCATAACAACAACAACAACAACAACAACAACAACAACAACAACAACAACAACAACAACAATAATAATAATAATAATAATAACAATAATAATAATAATAATAATAATAATAATAATAATAATAATAATAATAATAATAATAATAAATCTTCATGTGAGCAGAGACGTATAATAACTGGTGTTAGTCTAGATATAAAGTATCGCAATCTGAAGCCAAAGCTCCGGTGAGAGAGAGAGAGAGAGCTATGTCAATGCTAAGTGAAATATTATTATGCGGTTATCTACCTTTACACGTTAATCGTATCTAAATGTAAAGTGAAAAATCGATTTTAAAAATTTGACTCCTTTAATATATATAGAGTGGTAGAAAGTATGTACATGTACTAACGTTGAATGCAAAAACAAGAAGAGGATATTAGTATACCTTTGCGAAACGTATATAGCAAGATAATGAGCATATGAAATGAAAGTGTTTAAACAGCGCGCACTTGTTGTGTGTGTGTGTGTGTGTGTGTGTGTGTGTGTGTGGTTGTGTGTTGTGTGTGTGTCACGGTGTTGGAAGAGACCACTGCGCCAAAATAACGTGTCTACTGCGCGAGTATGTTACACCTTTCGCATTAAGCACATCATAACTTCACGTGACCACGTGATAATTATGCATACGCTATAAAAAAAATCATCTCACTTCTGTGCCTCTGTATACTTTTGCAATAATAGTACTCGTTGAGTGTTCCTGACCAACTTCTTGTATTTGGTACCCTGATGCAAAAATAATAAATAAATAAATAAATAAATAAATAAATAAATAAATAAATAAATAAATAAATAAATAAATAACAAGAAGTACTGTTTATGGTCTTAATACACAAGCTTTAAAATAATATATGTCCGTTAATCACAGGTCCGTCTGATTTCAGTGGTACTAGTGGTACTGTAATAAAAGTTACAATACCATAAAACTTTAAACAAACTATTGCTTATACAATTCACCAATTATTTATTCCTATATTTTTAAATTTAAAGTCTGATACATCAATCAGCATAAGATTTTGCTTGGAAATTGTTGTGACAACCCACTCCCCAATTTAGCTACTTACTTGACACTAATTAAGTATAAAATATAATATATAACTTACTGAAATGTTTAACATAACAAATTTTGTTATTCGCCTATTTCGTGTAAATTTTTCTGATATTTAAAGTTTTAAAACGATTTTTTTTTTTTAAATCAATTTTGTTTAAAATTATTATTATTATTATTATAACTTCTGTCTAAAGTAATTTTTAATTTAGTAGATATTAATTTTTGTTTTGGAAAATACCCTTTTCTTTGAGAGAGAGAGAGAGAGAGAGAGAGAGAGAGAGAGAGAGAGAGACGTTTTATGTGTCATCCTGCAAATAACACAGAACCGTATCATTTACATTAGTAGTCTATTTCAAGGTTTAAACCAATTACCTAATGCAATATCTTTTTTTATAGTTCATCAGGGATTTATTTTTAAAAATGTCAAAATTCTAGGATTGACCAGGAAAAAAATATATTCTTTTTAAATTTTATCTAATGGGCATGAACGAAAATGAAAATGAAGACTAGACATGCCGGCTTCAAATAGCTCCTAACGTGGGGCTGGTTAAGATCAAAATATCCATCACGCGTGTGAGGCACGTAACTTTCGCTTCTCCGAGTTCAAGTCTTTTCTTTGATTTTAAACCGATATTGATTGTTACATTGTACTTAGTTCTATTTAAAGACTAAAATTTTCTGTGAAATTGTTTTTTAACACGCATGTATTAAAACGTTTTATAACAATTTAAAAAAGGAGTCTGATTTTAAAAACGTCATACAAAAAAAAAAAAAAAAAAAAAAAAAAAAAAAAAAAAAAAAAAAAAAAAAAATTCCATTTTCTAATGTACTTTTTCTTCTGGTTTGTTCTACATCTATCGTGGTAAACTTTTTCAGAAATTATCAATTTAAACAAATGTTACGTGTTCTACAAAAAAGGAAATACTGTTTTTACATTTAATATCATAACGGTTTGAAAGCTGGTTAATCAAAACATTAGGAAGACAGAGTGAGCAATTTTGCGTAGTAATGTTTTGAAAGTACCAGAGAGAGAGAGAGAGAGAGAGAGAGAGAGAGAGAGAGAGAGAGAGAGAGAGAGAGAGTGTGTGTGTGTGTTTTAATGCTCTTTCATATTTTACTAGAAAAACTTTAAAATATTGCATTTCCATTAACCCATATATCTTTCGATATTTTTATATATTATTCTAATAGAAGTTAATAAAACCAATTACTTTATGCAATATAGTTATAGAATTAATCATTGATTTCCTTCAAATAAAATAAATGTCAAAATTCTGGGATTGGACCACAAACAAAAGCGAACATATTGTTTTTGAAGTTTTTCTGATGACCCTCTGCCCATGAAGCTGAATACTCGGCCATCCGCAGTAGCTGTCAACGTGTGCCTGATAATATTAAACCGTAAAGACTCCAATAATAATAAATGACTGACTGAGACAAAACGACGGTTTCCTTTCTCATGTTAAAGCCACGATCAATTGTAAAATTATAGGCAAATAGTAATATAATTCCCGGTGTTCAAAATGTCAGCGTATAATTGTTATAAATTTTATATCAGCTAATCATCCTACTTCCATTTGTATTAGTTTCAGTGTGACATTCAAATTCGTCAGATAAAGTGATGTTATTAATTGCCAAATTACTCCCAATTCCGTCGGGTAATTGTCGTAATTGTTTCTATGATCATAATCCACAAACATACATATGTTTAGGATGTCCCTGGAAAAATACTTGTACAAATAAATTACGGTCACATTTTAGACTAGAACAAGTTATAAATGCCGTATCTGAAGTTAGTTATAAATGTATTTAGTACTGCAACTGTACAAATATACAAAAATAAAATTAATAAATAAAAAAGACTTAAAGTAAAAAAGTACGCAATGCTTAAAGAATAATAGCTATTTAATTTGATGTAAAATATGTGCACATTTTGGAAATTCTTTCCTTATCAGTGACAGTAGGGACCGAAAAAGGTGATATATGAAAAAGAAAAACCAAACATTTGACTATCAATGAATCCAAAGTTTAAAATTGAAATGAATCTAAACCCAGCTAAGAAATGCTTTGCATGAGTGAACAAGCATTAGTTTAGATAAGTTTAAAAAAAATCAAAACGGAAAAAGGTTGAAAATTTTGCTACATGGTACATTTTCTGACAGCACAAAGTACTGTCTACTGAGTTAAAGATTCCCTTGAAGTATTTTACCTCACTAGAAACGGTATTATAAGTAAAATGAGTAAAATAAAATTACAACAAATTGATTTTTCTACAAAGTTAAAGAAAATTAAAATAAGACATTTAAAAACAATGACTTAAACTATTAACAATAATCACTTCTTAAGAACACCGTATTTAGCATTTTATAAGTATTGTTGTAGAATAATTATTTATTTCTTTCTAAAAAAAATAAATCTTTAAAATTTGTACTCTATATTCAACACCCCAAAACGTAAAAATAAAAATAATATAACTTTAAAGTATTATTCATGATTTGACAACTTCCAATACTAGAACTCTTTATTAAAAAGATCATAATAAACCGAAGACATTTCAAAACATTTAACAATTTCAATCGATACATTAAATTCAAGATTAAGTGAAGATTTTTATAGCCCCCAAAACTCCCTTTAATTGATTAATCTCTATCTATGTTGTTGTAAATCGTATGTTCAAGATCAAGATACAAAATTTATAAAAAAAATGAACACATACAGGATTATAGGTCTGTTTCAGAGTAGAAACAATTTCCTCAAACTTCTTATTGAATATCAATATACAAATGTTTTGAAAAAAAAATTGTGGGCACCCAAGATTAACGCATTCATTGCACGTATTTAGCATTCTGTAAGTGTTGTATAGCAAATATACACTTTCCCAAAATGAGAAATCTTTACATATAAAAATTAAAATTCTATCTATATTAAATATTCCGAAATGTAAGAAAGTAAAAAAATATAAATAACAAATTTAAAAAAAAACTTTAGAAGTATTAAAGATTCCTTGACAAGTTCCTTTTTTTTTAACTTTTGTATTTTGTATAAATCATAAACTCAAAGTCAAATGAAAATATTTTTAACTCCTAGAAAAATTATTTAATATGTGCATCTTATTTTTACCAGTTTTTTTTTTTTTTTTTTTAAAAAAAAAAAAAAGAAGGTTTGGGGATTTGTTAGGGCACCCGAAAAATCTTCATTTACATACCTGGTACCATTTGTTGTTAGTAGTAAAATTCTACGCGTTTCGTGTTCATAAATGAATTTCATGTTTTTATTTTTTGTTATTTAATTATTTTGTTGGTGTTGTTTCATACCTTTTTCAATTACAACTTTGCTATTCTACCTAATATATCTTATATATATATATATATATATATATATATATATATATATATATATATATATATATATATATATATATATATATATATATATATATATATATATAAACGTAGATTATTTTGCTTTTTTGTCAAAATAAACTGACAAGTCAAAATAATGCAAACTGATTTATTTTCTTATAATTCGAAATACTATAAAAAAAATTTCTGGAACTTGGTCAAATTCTTGCAACGTTTTGTAAAAAAATATTTGCAACTCAATTCAAATGAATAATATTTATAAAAAGTTGATATGTTTTGTTATTAGCTATCAATCTAGATCGTTTTGCGTTTATATACCTCTGAGCGGGTAACGCTGCTGGTGGAGTAAACTCCCCGAGGGTATCCATAACTCAGTAGGCAGTACTTTGTACTGTCAGAAAATATACCATTTAGCAAAATTTTCAGCCGTCTTAATTTTTGAAATTTATTTAAACTAAGGTCTGTTCCCTCATGCAAAGCATTCCTTAGCTGGATTTGGATTCATATAATTTTAGAACTTTAGATTCATTATTTTTCAACTGTTCGGCTTATGTTTTTATCTATCAAACTTTTCGGCCCCTAGTGTCACTGATAAGGAATAATTTTCCGAAATGTGCACATATGGCACATCAAAATTTTACTGGTATTTGTATTATATATCTTAATTTTCTATCATTGTGTAAAGGAATTGTGTTGGAAACTCAAACTTATGGACAATAAAAATCGTACAAAGTATAAATAGTTGTTTTTATATGTATACATTTTTACCATTTATGTCATTGGAAGAAACATGTTTTATTTTCAAGCATAAGACAGAAATACAATATATGAAAATTTAGACGATTATGTTTGACTTGCATATAAAGTAATGACAAAAATAGCTCTAAAAACTGTTGCCAAACAATTAACATTATTTAAATAGTATAATGTAACAAAAAGAAGATTTTTTCAACCTTTTATGAAGATTTATCAATTATATAGACAATATGATCAGTTCGATGACTAAATATTTCTTTTAGATATTCATAATAACAATAAACTAGGAATGATATTTATTTATTAATATTAATTTCTAAAATTATTAAATCATACTTTAAACTTGAAACAGATGTCGGTATGTTATCAGTTAATTACTGTAAAATCACCCTCATATTACAAAGTTTAATAAGAGAGAAAACAACGGCTTAATAATTTAACACTTCATATTTCTAGAAATGAAAAATAATAGCAAAATTATAGTATTAAAAACAAAAATCAATTATTCTATTATTTGATAATTTACGATTTTTATAACAAGTTTCATTTGTAATCACACGTCCACTGCTTTTGTAGTAGACTATATTTACAATATTTGGTTCTAGTGCATTAAAATATAAACCTTTTCTGTCTTTTTACGTATGGAGAACACTTTAGTGTTTGATATTTAATTCAATAAACTGTCATGTGTTACTTTTGAATTCATATAAAATAATATAATTCAAAAGTGGCTCACGCTGCTTTTGAATTGTATTATTCAATAAAAATTCAAAAGTAGCACATGTCTGACTGAATACCAGTAATTGGAAAACCAAAAACCTATTTTAAAATAGTTTTAATTTAAACAAATTAGTTTATTTTTTAACGTTTAATTTAGATTTAATTTAATGCTGAATAAAAAAAATATATTTTGTTCACTTTAGTTTTTTATATAGTGATTGTACTTATTCTATTAGTTTTATAAACTGTGAAATTTTAATTTAATCAAAATGGTTTTACACTTTGCTTTGGCTTTTAACAGAGAAAAAGTTTGAACATTGTCGTAACATTTGAATGAGATGAAGGTGTGTGTGTCATTTACCATGAAATATTCTGCGTAGTTTTTATTTTTTAAATAAAATATACACATAAATATTATAATGTTGAGGAATAAAAATCTTTGAATGTTTTTACGTTTATAATATGAATATGTATAAATAACAAAAAAAAATGCCAAAAGAAAAATTATGATAGATACGACATGATTATATACCTTAGTTACACCTGAATTAATTCGTACTATATGTAAAACTGTCATAAAGAACAAAAATGAAAATGTTTCCTATTGAATACCTCATTACTTCCATGTAATCAGTCTTATAAAAACTGTACAATTTTTTAAAAAAAGAAAAGTTAATGTGAATTTACTAGAAAAAAAAAAAAAAAAAAAAAAAAAAAAAAAAAAAAAAAAAAAAGACATTAATTTTTTTTGGCAAATTATGAAACGTAAATAATATGCATCTGTCACAATAAATGTAACAATGCGTGTTATCTTTTATTTATTTATTTATTTATTTTTTATTTTTTTTTTTTTATAATTTTTTATTTAGTAAATGGAATGTTTCCAGGTGAGACTAATGATACTACTCGTAAATTTCAGTTTTATCCTTTCGGTCGTTAATAAAAACATTCTTTTACTTTTTATCTAAATAGGAAAATAATAGCATGAACTTTATTATTACATTTTTGAAAAATAATTAACGCAAGAAAGTTTTGATAGTTTTTAAATAATTTTTAACAAAAAAGATGTTAAAGGTTACTTATACCCACAAATACTGGTGCTAATCAGCTTCCCCTCTTATGGCTTTTAAACAAAAATTATATTTCAAAACACTATAAGTAAAGCATGACCGCTTTAAAAAAAGTCTAGAACAACCCATGGATGACTTAAGATTTTTTTTCTATAAAGAATCACAAACACAAACATACAGTCTTATGTTTTAATCACAATTCCTAAAGTTAACTAAAAACTATGACAACAAAAAAGAAGATTTAGTTTAGAATTTCACTATATCTAAAGGTTACTTATACCCAGAAACACAAGTGCAAATCAGCTTCCCTTCTTATGGTTTTTTTAAAACAAAAATTATATTTCAAATTAATATAAAACTTCTACTGTAACCCACATCTCAAAGAAACAAAACTGATTATTGTCAAAACTAATTAACTATAAGGAAAAAAAACACGTGCTTGATATTAAAATGTCACTACCTTTAAATGTTCATTTACGCAATTAAACAAAAATGATAAAAATATTGGATAAACAATTTGAAAGTATTTTTTTTATTTCGTTTGTTATATATTGTGTTCTGAAATAAATCAAGCTAAGTAGAGCTGATACGTATGCTATATTGTACATTTTTTTGCAACTTGTGTGTTGGCAAAGATTATGTTTTAATTTGTGTTTTGTGTCATGATGTCTCGGTTGAATGTTTAATCATTTATTTATGTTTGTTCTTGGTTGTGATTGCTGTTTTCAATTACATGTGTCTCAGTTACTACATATTTCTTACTTATTTTGTTATTTTTGCATTCAATATGTTAATAACTATCTGCTTCAATTTTTCATTTCTAATTTTAAAACATAGCAGAATAGTATAAGTATTGCATGGCCGCTTTAAACAACCAAAGAACGACTAAAGATTTTTCCTATAAAGAATCAAACACCAGCAAACAGGTCCATGTTTGAATCACAATTCCTAAATCAAATAAAAAAATCTATGAAAACTATTCGTAATTATTGAACCTGTGATGAAAAAAAAGAAGATAATCGACTAACTTATCATTTAAACAAATTATGCAACATAAATAACCAGCTAGTATTTTATACATGTACAGAATATATTGGTAACATATCAGCATACCGATTGGCACATAACATATACTTAATAAACTTAATAAACGTTATTGTTGATGTAGCTGTAGAGTAAAACCTGTCACAAAAGACTACATTACAACACTATAAAGAAAAAACAAACTTGGTCAAACACATATTTAAAGTTAGTCTGATAAAAATGAGAAAAAGCTTATATATATATAATATTTCAACAAAATTTTCATTTGCATAAAACTGTCACAATTAAAAGATTTTAAAAAAGAAAAAAAGAAAGAAACAAAAAAGAAAAAAAAACTAAGTTATTTCAATTTTAAGAAGGATCTCATGACAACTCATGCCTACACAATATACTAATGCCATGTATTAATTAATTTCAATTAAGTCAATTTGTCTTGAAACAGATTATGATAATAATATATATTTAAAGAAATTATTTCTAATATAAAGACATTGTTATGGAAAATGTGATCTTTTCTTATCTAGTACTAAATGTCAGTAAATGCAAATGAAATTGATTTAAGATAGTCAGTGGCTTAATTTAATGCGTTTCTTAAAAGTTCAAAAAGCCTCTGAATATATTGGTATTTTGAAGAGAAAAGGTTGAACAAGTAATTATGCAATGACCTAATATTGGACCATACTTATTTACATTTATCTCTTGAATATAAATGTGAATGATATACAGGATAGGGTAAAACCATAGGTCGTGATATTTCGATACTTATATCTTGAAATGCCAAAGCCCAAACTCTATCATTGAAATTCCATTAATTGTCTTTAGAAATAGTGTTTATTTCATCTAGAAGGTCATGTTATTTTGAATATTGGCAGTTTAAATGTCAGTAGCAGAATGACTTCATATATATGTATGGTGAATATGTAAGTGAAATTCTGAGAACATATCTGAACAGTTGTATTTTGTATTTTGGAAGTTAAAGACTATTTAAGATCTTGTTTTTAGTTTTTGAATATTTTTTCAGAAAGTTTTTAGTTGCATCATGTTTATTTTATTCATATTACTAACTTTAGAAATGGTAATGAATCATTTTGTTTTTATATTTTAACTAAAAAATGGTGGTCATAATATCGAGAAAGAGGAACTGATTTTAAAAATTATTTAGTTGTTAAATTTACAATCAGGCTTATGGAATTAATACTGTAACCAAAAAGGAAAACAATGCTTAATTTAAGTCAACAATTTCTTCTTACTGCTATTATCTACTATCCGTAACAAGACAAGGATATCATATAAAGAATCCCTTTAACAATTTTACCTTTAAACTGGAATTATTGTTTAACATTTAGAATAAATGTCTAAATGTTTTTAAAGGTTACAAAGATTCTTCATTTTTGATTCCTGTATACACATATGGATGAAACATTAGATGTTGGAATTAATTTATAAGCTTTAACATATGTTAAATTGGAGGAAACGTAAAACGTAATTTTATTGTATATTGTTTGGTTAAAAGTGCAATTCTAGATGAGAGAAGTCGCTAGTTGTATATGACGTGTGCCACATTGGCGACTAAATGAACATCTCAAATCAAACCGGAGTTAATTTACATTCTGTTAATTTTTTACTCATTTTTTTAAAAATTCATCTATATATTTGTTTTTGAGATATGGACATCTGAGAAAAACTTGAGTCTGTTTTTGTTTGTATGTTGACGGAGAATGAGAGAATTTAACTTCAAACCTCGACATAATTTGAAATGGTAAATTTGTTGGAAGACCAGGAATTCTATCCATATTGGATACAAATTCATATAGGGAAAATTAAGAACGAACTTCGTTTGTAAAACAGCATTGAGGCTTTAACTATCTTAGTTTATAAATTTGTTCGCAAAGAAAGATTGTTTTAACAAACAATAATTTGAAAATGTCTGGACTTTTTGTAATGGACATACAAGTTTACATGAAATAAAGGTCAATAGAGAGACAGAAACGCCGTTACAAAGAACTTTAGAATAAGTTTAACATTTTGGTTGAAAGAGATAAAGATCTATAAACAAAGGATTGTCGAAGTTAATAATCAAGGATTGCTTCTTGTGTACATGCGCAGATAATGACAAAGAATCACATGTAAGTTAAACTTTTATGAGCTAGCACAAAATCAATGATACGATAACGTATAGGTATATAAAATGATCAATTATAAAATTAAATTTTTTTTTCTGAACCACTCACGAAGTATAACTAACGCATTTCTCTGTATTTAGAAGATAAACGTATCTAAACCCTTATGCAATTACGTAAGGTCAAAGGTAGAGAATTTTAAAAAAGTTCGAATGGCTTCTCGTATAGCTTTGCTGTTTTAAAATGTACTGTACCTGTACTGTAGTCGTTTGTTTTTTAGTATGTATGTTTTGCCATGTAAATGCTTTTTAACTCCAAAATGTTAATTTCTTTTTTATTAAGCTGTATATTATTCCATTGTATTTTTGTGGGCATTAAGTAAGTGCCGAAATATTGATTTATTTTACAATTTTTAAATGTGTATTTTGGAGTGACTTGTTGATGCATGAAATTGTGTTGATTTCAGCCCTAAAATTATTCAATTAAATCTTTCCAAATTTTGAAATCTTTTGTTTTGGCTTTTTCAAGTACATGTCCAGTTAGCCAAATGCTGCCCCTTATATTTATTGAAAATAACAAAATAGCTAAGGTGACACTTGCTAACGTTTTTTTCCTTCCAGGGACTTTCCACCTTAGTTATTTTATTTTAAATATTCCTGCTATGTGTAAGACGTTGTTTTTTAAAAAAAGTTTTGGAGTTATGTATAGATATATATGTTGCTATATTTATCATAATATGGTTATTATGTTTATGTGATAATATTTTTGTTTATGTTTCTAATTAAATAATAAGTTTCAACCAAGGATTCAGAAATGTTCAAAAACCGCTCACTTATTTCCTTTTAAGCGCTTGGAATTGGTCATTCACTTTTGCGTTATTTTCAGAAATAAAATGCCTAAAATACCTGTATGTGCAACAGACAAAACAGTGATCCTGTATCAATATACCAAACTAATTTCAGTAGACTTCATTTTAAGCTTTTGTCAGTTTTACCAAAATACATATTCAAAAATTAATTGTTATGAGCAGAATTTTGAATATTTTTTAGTAAAAATACAAAAATTTGCAATTGACAATATGAATAGATTGATGTTTATACATATGTATTCTATAGTCAAAAGTGTTTTAAATATAAAAAATAGAGTCGAAAATTTGATTCAGTTTTATTAAACCAAATAGGATAATATAAGTCCATAAAAATATGATTTTTCGGTTTTATCAGAAAGTATTACTAAGAATTTCGGAAATACTTTGCTTATCATTTGGTGTTTGCGTTATCTCTAAACATGTTTCGTAGTCGTACAAAAACCAAATCTAAATATACTACATATAGATATATAATCAGCATAGTATACTGGCACCAGTAGAAACCAGACGGTGCTGTAAATCGGTAGTTTATACTATTAGAGCCATGCCAACTTCTATAAAATGTCTTGTAATCGCTTAATTACTTACATATGTTCACGTGCATCGTGCGTTATAGTCATTCTCTATAGTTTATAAGCTTTGCTTCCGAGCTTCATTTATTTCCACCTGGGAGTCATATAACTTTATTGTTCTGAAATCTTGAGGTAAATTTTCGTCATTGTGGGATTCATTTTTACAAACTGAGTAATTTTATTACTTTTTGTTCTTGCTTTATGTTTATCATATGCCTTGGTTTTTATGTCTTTCATTTTGTTGTTACGTTTTCTTGTTTAATCTTTCTATGACCAGATATATATTTTTTCTGCTGTTAATGTCTACATTTGATTTTATTGTTCACATATCAGATATTAGTTTGAAATGGTTTATTTGATTTTGAAAAAAATCTGTGCTTTTATGTATTTCTACAATAGTAGAAGCTAGTGGTATCTTTTCATGTCCTTTTTTTTTTTTTTTTTTTTTATTTTTTATTTATTTTTTTTTTTTTTTGAGCGATTGCAATACCCAACAATGGGTCCTTTTAAGCAAGATGATTCAAGCTATAAGCTTATAAATGTAAATGATGCATAGCCACAAATCTCAATGTATTCGGAACAGATTGGATAATAGTGATATGCAAACAAGATTTTCAATTTTAAAATCAGTAAGATAGTAGTTCTGATAGTTCTGGGTACAAATACTTGTACTATCGTTCTCGTTTTAGTACTAGTCGAAAAAAAAGGTACCCACTGTTTTCCCAAAATCCCGAATCGGGATTAAATATTTAATTTCAATTACCATCTGCTGAATATAATAAATTTGCGGTCTTATAAGGGTATATTATAAAATTTATCCAATAAATTTTGGTTTTAAGTTTTTCCAAAAGTCTTGCTTTGATTTTGTTGTCATAGAGGAATTTTCCATAAGCAGAAATGAATTACCTACAACAATCATAAATAGTGTGTTTCATATGTAGTTAGAAATATCAATAGGTCTTTAAGTATATATTGGATATCTTTGGGGAATTTGTGGGGGTTGGGGTAAGTATTTGGCAGTAAAATAAAACAAGCTTAAAGTGAAACCTTGCAGATTTATATAAAATATTGACTGGCTCTTTTGAGTGTGTGGCATAAATATACATTAATCTAGAGGAACCTTATTTAATTAGAGGGACCTCGGTAGCCAAGTAGTCTGAAGTACGGATCACAGTACCGGTCACCACCTAGGCTTCAATCCCACTCGGGTAGATCCTATCATGAGAAAGTTTGTCAGCTGTGGTTGTGTTGTCATTAATTTTTATAAAAATTTAATACATGATTTTTTTTATCAATATACTTTTTATGTGGAAACAGGAACTGACACATTTCTCGCATTAAAATTTGTCCAAGCAGGATTCAAACCTAGGCAGTGAGAGGCTTATTAATCCGTCAGCACTCCCTTAAGACAACTCGGTCACTAATAAATTAATCCAGTATCTATTTAATACGGCGCAGATTTTATATTTAGTGGTCAAGTAAAAGCTTTTATTGTCTTGGGTTCACATTTCGTTCACGTAAAACTGCGTGTTCTTATGGCCATAAATTAGCTAAAATCGTTTTTTTTTTTTACTTATTATTTTAAGCAGTGGGCTTGGCTAAAGTAATAATGATAAAAGCATGTTAAAAAACAAAACAACTATGCTTCTGTAATTGTTCTTCAGCAACAGGCGCATTTTACCTCAATAGAAGCAAAGAGTTCTATATTTGTATACTTAAAATAAGAATGAAAAATTTTCCTTTTAAAATTACTGTGCCTGCTGGGATATCTATCCAATATTGTATATTATAATGATTAAAAAATATAAGTGGGTGATCTTAAAAATGGTACAGAAATAACTATTAGTAATTTGTAATAAGTTCAGTAATAATTGCAAAAATAATATTTTTTGAAAAATTGAAAATCCTGCGTTTACACACTTTTATCAGTTTGTAAAATATAAATTCAAAAGGAAAAATAGTTTCTCATTTTAGCATTATAGGGTTAGATTGCTTTTTTCAAAATACCACAAGCATCCACCCTTAGTTGGACAGCTTGTATTTAAAATACTTTTACAGAACATATTTTTCTTATCTAATTAAATTTAATTTAATTTTATTTTTTATAATTATTTTTGTTAATTTCGTGATACGCTTATTGCTTTTTAGAATAAGGTTTGTATATTTTACAAAATATTCCCCAATACTTTTGTTAATAGTTTTCTATAAGATTTGTTTCCCTTAGTTATCATACACAATTTAAACACATATTTTACCTGTTAAAGCATCTTATATTTTTAAACGGTTTTAAAAATATTGTAATCTTGGTCACTACTTACATGATCTTATTTTGGTCCGGTTAAAATAAAATGAATTGTTTCGAATTAAATTTAAATGTTGAGAAATCACTAGTTTATTTATATGAAAAAAAGCAATTGATAAAAAGACTGAAGACCGAGTAACGGGTTCGATAACTACACATACACTAACCAAGTTGTCGACCAATATCTAACCGCAATACATATTTACATTCTGAGGCATACGTGTGAATCTAGGGGATAGGGGAATGCAGCAATGGTGAATTACATCATTAACTTGACGCATATTGAAATTGCTGGTAAAATGTGGTTCTGTGAGAGGGCGGGAGTAAACTAAGCCTATACGAAATAATGGATTTTATATATTTTAGTAAAACAAAGTTTAAACATTTACAAAAATTTTAATAGGCCCAATGCTTTAATTTTTAAACAATTTACTGAACCTATGGTTATTGTATAATGATTTTATTTTAAAACCAGACTCTTTTGCTAATAACAAGTTTTCTCAATATGTGTTGGTTGATTTTACGCAGCTCTACAATTTAACTTCATGTTCATGTTACTTTTTTTCAAATTGAAAAGTCCTTGTTTGCAGAATTGTCTCATGCGCGCACTTGCAAAACCTGCCTCGCACCATCTGGGTTTGAATTCCGCTCGGTTACACCCTAGTGTCAGGAATCGAGGTTTATCAGAAAATTTCACTTATGCTACATTTTTGAAGGTATAAATTGTCGTTTCAAACTTTCCAAGTAATTTGTTGTTCTAACTGTCCCACTATTTTACAACAACCAAACCGTTGACTCAAAAAATAAGCAGTGTTTTAATTAACGGTGAAATGTTGTGATTACAACAAAAAAAAAATAATCTTTTATAAAATAAAAGATAAGATGCAGATTTTCAGGAAACTGTCAGAAAAATAAAATCATTTTAAATATTAAATATTTGAATAATTTGATTAAAATTGACTGTTATGGCCCAACAAATAACAAATGTCGTCACTGTAACCAGTACAAGTTCAATTTTTTTTTTAAATATAGTGGTATGGATATTTACTGATCCTGTCTTTATTTATTTATTTATTTATTACCAAAGCTACACTTTGCTGTGTTCTTGGTTTACTATGCGATTTCCAAGTGCTTGCATATTTCTGAAATAAATATAAAATAAATGATTTAAATAAAAACTGCTTTTAAAAAAATCCAACCGAAAGGCATTAGACGACCATAGTTTGATGTAAAAATGACATAATTTGTACTTTATGCAATATAAATTATATAATTTACCTTTACATTACTGATGTCTAAATCTTAATTATATGTCTTACTTTTAGGTTGAGTTGATTACATTCTTGTCAAAACCAATATAAACTGCATTATTTTCTTAATTTGTAGCTAAGTACTAGTTTCTTTTTTAATGAACTATATTTAAGTTCAAATGTACTCTGAAACTGTACCTACGAAGATAATATATTCATTTAAAATGCGACGTGAAATGCCATATCTGCATCTGAGTGCACAAAATAGCCATATAGGCATATAAACAAAAATTAAGAAAAAAAAAAGCAAAGGTTGTCTTAATAAACAAATGTTCGAGTGCAAGTCCAATGTCAGGAGTTGATTGTCATCTTTCATAATTTGCGTTCATCTTTTGCTAATTTTCCGATTTGTGTGTGTGTGTGTGTGTGTGTGTGTGTGTGTGTGTGTGTGTGTGTTACTTTTTAGATAACAAAGTTGGTTGTATTCTTGTCGAAAGCAATTAAATTCAAGATATTTAAAACAATCCTAAAGTACATGAGCCCTATAGTATTCGGACTGATCTGAAAAAAAAAATAAAATAAATAAACCTAAACTGCTGCATAACTGAGGACCCAAGTTTCGATATTTATCACTCCTGACGTGAGGTTAACCATTAGTATATCTTATCAGTTTTAAAACAACTGTAACTGTACCAAGGTGATTTGTGTATTTGTTGACATAAAAATGGAAATTATAGTCAAACTGATCTACCTCATTCAATACATAGGTTTAGTAACAAGAATTTCAAACTTGAAGTATTTGAGACACTAGGTCATACCATACTAGCTGTATCTTCTTTCGAATACAATACCTCTGCGTGCATTTTGATATGAGTTCACGACTCATTTGTATTTTAAACATTACCTTCTTTAAATTCCTTATTTTTAAGAGTATTTTATTTAAATGAACAAAAACGTTGATAACGTTCTCTGTATCGATCAAATATCCTGATGATATTGGTTTCAATTTGAATAAATAAATAAATAAATAAATAAATAAATAAATAATAGTTTTAATAGGATTCAGAGTACCAGTATGGATGAAGCGTATTTCTTCTAATCATACTCTATATTATATTCAGACGGATCACCACTATTGATCGTGATCTTCGTAAGGTAAAAATGGTTGTTTCAGATTTTTGTTTTTGATTTAATTCACTTCACAGAACCAATTTAAAAGCGTGATAAAATAATCACATAATTAAAAGTCTGACATCCCCGTGTAATCAAAACAGTTAATAATAGAAATTCATTCTCTTTGTAATGACGTCACAACTTGTAAATGTAAGTACATGATGTATATTTAGTAACGCAGCTTCTATGTATAACATAGCTTTATCCTGGGAATGCCATCATCTAAAGTTTAATTCTAGCATCAAAAGAATTACAATCAATATTCATAGACGCAAGGTATATTGATGGTGTTTGTATGTATAGCAACATTGACGTCAGTTGTGACGTCACGGAGTTAAAAATGGAAGCAATGGTATCCAAATACCTTGCATTAACGTAAGCAGAAGAAAAGAGTATATATAGATTGAATTCACATGGATACCGATTTCTTGAAATAAACTCTGCTGTTTGTGCAGCACTTTTGTTTGACGTGATTTACCATCGATTTCGGACAAATGGTAAAACGGTAATGGTCAGCCTATTATTATTATTATTATCATTATCATCATAGGCATGGACAATCTTCACTGCATTTTTTGGAGAGTTGTTTAAAACAGCGGAATTATAAAAAGTGACACATTTTAGTACAGTATTTATTTCTTTTTTCAAATTTTACAGATTTGGAGGACAAATATGTAATTTTTTTTTTAAAATTTTCATCTTCCACTATAAAATGGAAATATTCAGCATCTTGATGGTAAATAGTTTAATTTCAAAATCTGGGATTACTTTTGGATCTAAATGTGTGCGACGTATGCAACATCAAATACCAGTTATTTCAGTTTCATTTGGAATGTATATTTCAGATGGATATATTTCATGATGGACCATTTTATCAAACATTTAGATAATTCTATGTATATCTTGTATATAATTAATCCAGGTATTTTATATAAATAAACATGTGTGATCGATTTTTTGCAAATCAACGCGTTGCATTTGCTTGAGTCATATTTTTATACTACTATCTTGCAATGTTGCTTATACTGATGTACTAGGGGGCGTCTAGCTACTTTTGGTTCACGTGACTCAATGAAAACTTTTACTGTAACTTACTTATGTAAATGTATTATCAACATTTCGGAAACGTTAAATTTTTGATAACGTTCCGAAAATTTATGCATCTCAACTCAGTTTTTTTTTAAGGTGATTACACCATTTGAGTTCTTAAACAAAATCATTAATAGAAAATAAGTTTCCGGAAGTGACGGTACTTTTACTCAAACAAAACTGTAAACACAAAACTACTCAACATTTATAAGTGTAAGCGTACTTTCCCTACTCCGAAATGCAAAGGTTTGAGGGGTTTATAAAAATCATCAAAAATATTTAAAATAAGCATAATAAAAAAAAACATTAATTGCATTTCTTATCGTTTTTCTTTACTTCATTGCAACCATATTTTCTCGTTTTGTATGTTTAAATATGCATTATGTTCTTGATCATGTCATTTAATCATGTCTATTTATGCAGATGTTGTTTTGGCTAAAAAAAAACACATTTACCATTGTTATTGTTTTGAAGGGTGTGTGTGTGTGTGTGTGTGTGTGTGTGTGTATGTGTGTGGGTGTGGGTGTGTTGTAAAAGACTGCACAATGTCTTCCGGAAGGGTTTTTTCAGGAATAAATTTCAAATAGATAAATAATCATATTTTTTGTCTAACATTGCCGAATGCATTTAATGTATGAAGGTAGTTTAAATACCCCAATCCCTGCGGTCTTGCTAATAGCAGCAACTTGGGTAAATAACGAATGTCAGCTTAGCAAAGAGTAGCATATAAAGAGTCAAATAATTATCTATACTCCATTTGGTTTTTCTAAAAGTAAGCATTCTTCCAAAGTCAAAGCAAGCATTCTTCCAAAGTCATAGGTCTATTGGTTAAGGTCTTGTATAGGTCTACACTTTCTTTCCATATGAATTTTAATATGGAAACGGAATCATGTTAAATAAAAGGGAAAGAAAAGGGTGTTATATATTTGCTACTCAGAACAATTACATGTATGTGATTACTTCTTATTGTGACACAAATATCTCTTCCCCTCGTGGTGGTGATGTTGCTGGTGTTGCTGGTGATGATGATGATGATGATGATGATGATAATGATGATGATGGTGGTGGTGGTGGTGGTGGTGGTGGTGGTGATGATGTTGATGATGGTGGTGGTGGTGATGTTGATGATGATGGTGGTGTTGCTGGTGTTGCTGGTGATGATGATGATGATGATGATAATGATGATGATGGTGGTGGTGGTGGTGGTGGTGGTGGTGGTGGTGGTGGTGGTGGTGATGATGTTGATGATGGTGGTGGTGGTGATGTTGATGATGATGGTGGTGTTGCTGGTGTTGCTGGTGATGATGATGATGATGATGATGATGATGATGATGATGATGATGATGATGATGATGATGATGATGATAATGATGATGGTGGTGGTGGTGGTGGTGGTGATTGTTTGCGGGTTTTAATTGAGAGAAGGGTTTAAGAAATGATAACTCATATTGGTAACCACATTTTTACATTGAAATTCTTGTATCTATTTAGCGTTAATGTACATTCAGGTGATACCAACAACTGTGAGTTTTTATCATGTAAATGCTTCAAAGGTGTATATTAACTTGAATAGTCAATAATCAATCG
The DNA here is from genome assembly GCA_029721355.1 of Tegillarca granosa. NCBI lineage: Eukaryota > Metazoa > Mollusca > Bivalvia > Arcoida > Arcidae > Tegillarca > Tegillarca granosa. The sequence continues at coordinate 46,910,908 of CM056597.1, read as the reverse complement.
AATATAATATAAGCATGATGATAAATGAGTCACTGTCAAAAATGAAACAAATTCAGTCGACAAGAACCAAACGAAACTTCAAAAATACATAAAAATACACAAAAATACATGTACATAAAAATACATAACTTGAACAACAATAAGTATTAAGCCAACTTATGCGCCATTTTTTGACAATCACTGAACATAACAATACACGCACCAGTAAAAACTGTATCTTTGTTTATTTTATAGAGATCTGACTGCTATTATCGTATTTACTCAACGATCGATAAACTTACATAGTTGAAACATTATGTGCTATCGCTAAAAAGGAATGTAAATATGTATGTAGAGATTTATTAAACCACGATCAAGACATAATGAAAAGGAGAAAAAAAATATTATAATACAAAGCAAATAGTCTGATGGTCGAGCAACTAACTATTCGCAATTGTCTTATCTCTATCATATTTTAAAAAATCTCATGTGTCAGTTGAGATATATTATTTTTCTCGAAAAAACTGAAAAAAGATAAACTTTTAGCGTAATTGTATTTCAAAATAATTGTTTTTACTCAAGAATATTTACAACAGTTTTATGTTTCATAATTTTTCAATAACTGGTTGTCTATAAATACAAAACTTTGTTAATGACGATTGTATAACGTTATAAGTCATTATTATGCCGGGTTAATTTTCATCAAAACCGATCGTTATCATATTAAATATTTAGATATCGTAAATTAGGTTATTGCAAATTTTGCGGATTTTTTTAAAAAAAATGTGTATGTTATTTTTTGTGTGTTGCAAATTAAAGATTCAGAGTCAAAATCAAATCATTAAACAAGCTTCTCAATTTCACCTGTTCCTTTCAAAACCCCAGTTTTTTTTCCCACAGGTTTGAAAAAAAAGTAAAATAGACATTGTCTATTGTACATGTCACACCTGTACAGGTAAACTCTACAGTGATATATGAAGACAGGCGTGCAGACATGCTTCATTAACATTAATTTGTTCGAATAACAGTAAAAATTTTATCAGATATCTCCTTTTGGGTTCCTTAATTATATTTCCGGTAGTTATGATAATCGTTATAAAAGATCAATGACAAAAATTTGTTCGAAGAGAAGGAAGACATTTATTTGATCTCATATTTTTTGCGATATTAATACTTTAAGGGTTTAATTTTTCCGAATTTTTTCATCCGCAAAATCACTAAAAAAAAAAAAAGAAAAAAGACAGAAAGAAACATAGCAAAAAATTCCGATTTACGGTAGAGCCTGTATACAATCTATGGAATCATTATTATTCTGTCAAAAATAAAGTTCTTACCAGTGAAATTGCTTCATTTTTTTCAAATGTACAAATCAGTGATAGCTTCGGCAAATCTGACAAATATGAACCTCAATATATCTCACACTTGACAAAGCTACAGCTTCTGAAACCAGAAAAAGCCAATACGTAAAGTCCCCTCCCCCAATTTGGTAAGCCTCTTCTTAATTAAGATATAAACAAATTATGTTAACGTCAATCATTTATATATTTAAGCTTTAAATTTAAATGTAACTGTGTTAACTGTAAGATAAAAAGAGAGAAAAAATCATAGCAATTACAAAATTGATAAATAATTTACTGAAAATTTCAAACAATAATCATTCAAATGAAAACCTATATTTCCTGCAAAAAATAAAAACATATCTTATAAGAAGAAGAAGAAGAAGAGAAAAAAAAACCATCAGTTAACCAGTTGTACCTTGATTGGTAAAGTCTTTTTTACGTTGGTCACTCTCTTCTTGTGTCCATCTCGTGTCCAAGATTCTGTAGACTTTTGTAAAGCAAGTCTGATTTATGAATGAATAAATGAACAAAAATCTCTTAGTGCGATGATATTTATATGGAAATATTAAATGGGAAAGACGCACTTTGTTTGCTTCTAGACCTTTATTTGATTTGCAAGACTTTATAGTAACACTCAAAATGACATGTCGTGTACATCTACAATACACATGGCTTCTCGAAGCTTTAGCAATGAGTAAAACTCCTTTCATTTATAGCTCTATATGCGTTATTTTGTTGACATTAAAGAGTTTTGACGAAAACTGGGATGATTCGCCTGTAATTTTTACCAAATATAAATTAAATAAATGAAGATAAGACCACTTATTGGATAAATTATTAAGCATTCATGACGTCATCAGGAAATCTTTATAAATACTTTTCTAAGACTCGTACCAATTTATTGGGATTTAACAAAGTGTTGAGACTTGATTTTTAATCCATGTTTTTCCTGAAGATGTTCAATTTAAATCAGATTGGTCGGTTGTTACGTTATAAAATAGTCAATATTTTTGAAATCGAGGTGTGTTGTTTTTAATCTGTACGTCAATGAAAATGCTATAATAAATAAAAAAGATAAACGAGCGATTAACAGAAAAACAACCATTGTTTCATTTTATTACGACAAACCATAAAAACTTGCTGTATGCGTCAATAACAATTATATTATAAACAAATAAAGATTTTTTACCGTAGGGAGTAAATTACCTTTTTTCAAAAACATTATTAAAATAAAATATAAGTATTATAGAAAAATGTTTGCATCTAAAATTTGTAAAAGCAACCATGATGACTCCTAAGTTATTATAATACCTAACAAAGAAACTATGATATAATAAGTTGAAATAACTTATTAAGTCTTACATTGAAAAGTTATTTTATCAATAATAAAAATGTCGCTACACGATTTAGAACTCTTACATGACTTCTATGACAAAAGTTATGTAGAAGGATCGTTAATTTCAAGCGAATATCGATAACTATTATCAGTATTGTATTGAAAATACATGTAAATAGTAACATCTCTCTCTCTCTCTCTCTCTCTCTCTCTCTCTCTCTCTCTCTCTCTCTCTCTCTCTCTCTCTCTCTCTCGTTATCTGGCATACAATGAACGTAACTGGGACATACAAACACAGCGGTGCACTTCATTTTCTTTTCAATTCAACGTAGTGACACACAAACACACACATACACACACACACACACACACACAAATAAATAAATAAATCGGAAAATTTTTGGAACCTATGTTACTTGTTTGTCATACTATAGTGTATTACTTTTGTTTGCGCAAGTTTTAACATTTTAACGTTTTTCACTGGTGTAAATAAAAGAAAACGCACGTCAACAGGAATTTGGAAATGTTGAAGGCATCATGCGCATGTTCATGCAACAAAATTGATTAGTCATTTAGTGATTGTTGGAATCCCTTGTTTGGCAAATGATAAATGTCAAAATCTGAAAAATAACATTTTGATATGTTTTTAGTAAATTTAAAACTTAAAGTCCTTTGTACTTTTGTTTCCTTAAAAACACCTACAAGAAACTCACAACTCTTCTACATTTGATTTCTTACAAATGTTTTATTATCATTACACCGTTCTGCATAATAATAAACCCGTCTTTGTGCGCGGTAAAGCGGAAACCTGCAACCAATCGAATACAACCAATATATGCAACCTATGAAATCCAGTTAGTTCATGAGCACCAATTAAAAGCGCCAAAATAAAGCAAACACCAGTGGTATGTGATGGCAACCAATGAAAATTGTCGTTACATAGAAACTAGATTTTTTTTACTGATTTGCATAAACCGCAAAATTAAGTATTTATTTTAAGGTCAATTTTCTAAAATATAGGCCAAATTTGACAGATTATATTAAATTACTTGCATTAATTACCGCTAGGTGTGTGTTTTATTTAAAATATATTTAATGAAACTTACCAACCAAAAACAACCTTGATCTCATTAAAATGCAAATAATATACCTGAAATAAATTTGTGAATTAAGAGACTGGAATTCAGAATCATGAACTGATTTAATTAGAGGCATTTACTAATGAAAATAAAATTAGGTTACGATCTTTGGAATGTTTTAATATGCTTGTACTTAATTGATTCCGTTTTGTCTGTTTGTATTGCTAGTAGTAGATAGTGGTATGTATCGGTCACATGCGGTTTAATCTTTGAAAAACTTTACAAGACAACTTCTATGTGCACTCAGACAAGGGTTTCTGAAATATTTTACTAGTAAATTAGTTTCTTAAAGTAAACAAAAGCACTTTCCAAATGGCGATGGGATATTTTTATCCGCCAATCTAGTCGGCTTATTTCAAAGTCAAATTATATGAAAGCTCGTAAATAAATTAAAAATAAATGCGTCAGAAAAATAAATTGAGCTACAAGAATAAACACCCAGAAAAAATAGATTTTTAAAAGAAAACAAAACCAAACCAAAATGATTGAATTATTCTGAAAAGATCTTTGTTTGTCAAGCCAATTAAAAAACATTGTATCAAAAACTGAACAGATAGAAAAGCAACTGTTTAAGCATGACTCTTTTGTCCTGTTTATTGATTTTTATTCAGCTTATTCCTATTACGTTTTTAAAAAGCACCAAATATCATTTTGTTGAACATCTGTAATGCATCCTCACTGGCTGCGTTCTATAAAGAGCTCTACGGACCACAACACCCTTCACCGCCTAGATTCGAAACCCGATGTGAAAAATCCAGGTGTGAAAGTTAGTGTCGTTGGTTTTCTCTGGGAACTCTAGATTGCTCCACCATCGCCGGACTGACAACATCGTGAAAGGATCTTGAGTGAGCCGTAGCACACGAATAAATCTAGTGTTATCTTAACAAACCACTTTATTATCTATCGTTGGTTGGTCCTTCGAAGTATTAAATTGCCTAGTGTCGAATCCCACTCAAGCAGATCCTAGTGTGGAAAAGTTTTTTCAGTTCACTTGCCAAAGATCGGTGATTTTATCCGGCCACTCTAGTTCTCCACCATCACTGATATGACCGACTCGATATAATTGAAATATTCTTGACTGGGAGGTATAAACGATCGAATCAAACAATGTTTTATTGGAGAATTTTATTCTGGTTCATCGAATTTACAGAACCCTTTTGCTATATTAACTTGAATGAACACAAGACGTTATAATTCAAAGTCAATACAGCGCCTAACAGCAGCAGTAGCAACGATGACCTATTTTATATAATATATACATACATTTTATACAAATCAATATTTATAATACCGTTATATTTTGCATGTCTATTGATTGTGAGTGACATGAAATATTTAAATTAAAATGGCTCATTGTAACTTTAATGATACCGGTAACAGGTCTCAACTTTCCGTACTACCATTAATCAAAATGCTTGATAGATTTATTTTATTTATTATTTATATAGAACAAATCGCCTCGATTTAATTAAGAGAATCTTGATTGGAGTGTAAAACAGTAACTCTGCTCCAATTTTACATTTTATATATATATATATATATATATATATATATATATATATATATATATATATATATATATATATATATATATATATATATATCTTAGATAATAAGTAATATATTTTATGAATTTTTGATGTTTAATGATTCTGTTGTATCATGTATCAAAATCTTTCAGAACATTGAATTACCAGGGTTAAGTGAGTTTATTGTTTAGTAAAATAAAAAAAAAATTCCACAAAACAGTAATGATTGAGAGTCTTGAGACAACCGAACTCTAAGTTTCTTAACTCTTAGTTTCTTTCTGTTATATTAAAAATGTAGTAAAGTAGTAGAATACCTAGGGGTTGCTTAAAGTACTCCAATCAAATTATCAAATTATGTCCTTATATCCGGTACAAGTTGTACGGTCCAAAGTCGGGCATTTCATAATCTTGAATGTTAATTGTGCCCATCTTGTCCAGTTGTGTTTTATTATTATTATTATTATTATTATTATTATTATTATTGTTGTTGTTGTTGTTGTTGTTGTCGTTTTTGTTGTTGTTTCTTATTGTTCTCGATTACATTGGCTATCGTCAGTTGTGTGTTTTTCATTTTCATTTTGTCTTATAAAAAAGTTTTCATTTTCTTTTTTTGAATTTTTCAATTTTACAGTAACTAGACTGCTGGTCAAGGAAAATACTCGATTGAATAGCAGTCCCTCGGTGGTCAAGTGTTTTTAAGAACGTGTCAAACTCAGGCATATCCCAGTTTGAAAAAAATTGTTAGTTCGCCTGTCAGAGGTCAATAATTTTCTCCGGGTACTTCGGTTTTCGTCACTTTCCTAGAACTGACCACTGATATAAGTGAAATAATCTTGACATGGGCGTAAAAAACCATAACTCTCCTCCATTCGGATGGGTAGCTGTTTAAATTTCAAAAATAAATATTCACTTTTTAAGGCTAACTTGCACACAAACAAATATGTCTCGGTGAATAATATGACCATAGTCTTCCTGATCAACACATCAACTATTGATGTGTCCTTCATAGTGCCATTAACCAAAAAATTCTAAAAGCCTTTATATCTATATATGGCAATGTTTTGTGACGTCACACAGTCAACATTTAGGCTTTGTATATAGTTTTGTTTGGAGAATTTAAACACACTTTCGAGCAAACAAGTTTTTTTCTTTTTAAGTAATAAGTCAATAACGTGCACATTTCAGGAAGAAACAAAATATTGTTTACAAAAATCACGGGAAAAGCCATATCAATGACCAAGTATGGAAAAACTCTTAAAACACGTTTTGACGTCATACTATTTTGTGGCCGTTCCTGATTTATAAAACTATGTCATCAAAAGATGCAATGAATTTCATGTATAATACACAGATATTGATTTTGTACAATTTGTCGATATTTTGTGACGTCATTCGATACAGCTTCTGTCGCCAGAATGTACGTTAGGGATTATTTTTAGCGTAGTTTATCGATTTTTGTCGAAGGCTAATAATGTAATAGAAAATAATAAACAAGAAATCTGTTACATTAATGTTACTTACAATGGGTTTTTGTGTCAAGAGTTTCCATTGGTAGATATTTTTAGATTTTCATGCAATTCTCAGCAAACATTTAAGGCATGAGGTTTTTGGATCAATAGGGTATACAAGGTCGAGGATGACAGGCACTTGATAAGGAAAAAAACTAATCACATTGGGATTCTGCTGGCGGTTATAAGTAAACATTTAAATATTACCCTTTTGCCCTTTCAAACAAATGTTTTTATCAAATGCAATTACAATATGCTTTTGGGTTTTTTCCCAAAGAAATCAAAAATCCACAATGCTTAGTGTTTATAGAAACCACAATAAAACATAGTCGAAAGTATCTACTTACAGAAGTAGGATTTTAACAAAACAGTGATAAAAATTATCAACATATATTTTGTAAGACAACCGGATTAAGTTTAGTAGGTTCCATCCATGTTATATTCCGAGTTGAAGCCAATAAGTTAGCCAGTTCGCATACCTTTCGTTTTAAACCCAATCATTAAATACATTCAGAAAATGATATATTGTCTATCGCATGTAAATGTATTGAATGACAAAATTTAAAACAGTATATCACACACACACACACACACACACACACACACACACACACACACTGTATAGATAACCTGAAAACAAACTAACAGATACTCAGTGCAGTGTATGAAATTAGCTAGAAAGTATGATGGTCAACAGGGCCTTTAACTTTTAAAAGTTGGTAGCCAAAATGAAAAGTTAATGGCACTGAAATATGGAAGTTTGCGTGTCTCTTTAATTTTGCCAATTAAACCTCATATTAACTATACTGTATGTATTGTTGTATCCTTTCTCAGCGGCATTTAAAACGAAAAAAAACGTTTTAAATGTCGCTGCTTTTCTATATTGTCTATTGTACTAGTGTAAAGTATTGTTCATTCATGTAGATTTCTTATTTACTGAAACAAACTACCACAAATGTAGGTATCTTGAGGAAACATCCGCTTGCTATAGGAGAGCCGCTGGTTAAACGAAAGAGCCAACCCGACTTGGAACTCTATGAAGTTGGTGACCCGAGCAAAAAGTTAATAGCCTCGATCCATCGAGCCCGCAGTAATTTCGCACACAGTCTCAGTGTAAGGAAGCTCTTATTTGGTCGACAAATTTGGTAATTCAAAAAGGTACAAAATGGTGCTTTTGGAATTGTCTAAACAATATAACTCCATGGCTACATTAAATTCATTTATCTTGCCAAGTTTACAAATTAAGAACTACATTAATTTGTTTTTATTTTAATCTAAAAAAAATTGATACCACGAAAATAAATGATTTATTATAATCTTAACTGATTCTGTAAATGACTTCAAAGGTGTTCAATTTAGACCTTAAAGCGGATGGCTAGTTCAATATAAAACGGAAATTTGGAAGGTTTAGATTCGTGAAATGTGAATGGGATAAATGAGAAAATATTTTAAGTTAAAGGTACTTGTTTTACAACTGTTCTGATACAATTTATTCTTTTAACTTTAAAACTAAAATATTATGTGATAAAAAAGATAAACCCCTGAAAATAAAAAAAATGTACACCCCATTCATATTCATGATTAATTGTTGCACATAATTCAAATTTTTAACTTTACGCAGTAGACTATATCATCTGTATCACATGCTTTCTTTGCCTTTGGGGCATAATATAAACTAGTTTTAAGTCACCTTTTTTCTACTTCCTACATCATTCAATTTTCCAACCTTTACAATATCAACTTGTTCTAGTTTAATTCAGTAAGCAAGTCCAAATAAAGTCTATACAGGTCACGGGACCTGTTCTCATACTGACACAGTTCAGTGCACATGAAAACAAATCGTCAAGCTACTATATCTCATCTGATGTTGATAATAACAAAGCCATTTTCTGTTTGTATTAAAACTTTTTTGTGGTCATCGGTTTTAGAAAAAATTTCAACGTCATCTCCACTTGGGAATAGACCCATAAATCAAACTTTAAGAGTCCATTGGTTTCCTTGACCACTAAAAATAATTTGGAAATAAAATCATTTTCGCGATGAGTTAACCAAGAATTACATGCACGCCAAATTGTATAAAAATCGGCGATCATTCGTGCCTAAAAATTAAACTCCTTACGGAGAATGGTTTTTCAATGTTCGCGCTGCAAGAACTTCTAGTTTGTGTTGTTTTCGTAGACTCACGCGTTTACGCGTCAACGAATATTAGTATGTATTTTACAAAACTACCTTAGTAGATTATCACAAACTACAAATTTATAGCCCTGCACAACAGTACTTTTCCTCGAACCTTAGACGCAACGAAAATAAATGATTTCAAAGTATGAGTTTGTTAAGACATTTCACTAGTTTTTGTAATCTGCATCAATTCAATCTTTTGCTTGCAATCATAATTGGTGCATTAAAGGTAACCACCTCATTGTCTCAGCAGTTCATTATGAATGATAAATTGTTCTTTTTGAGGGCACAATGCATGACATATTTGAAGCATTTGTTAAAAAATATGCATCGAATTCTGCAGCACTCATTGGTTCCGCGCCATGCCGAATTTTTATCCACTAGAAACACGACTTATGTAAAAGAAAAATGCAAGTTCATTGTATAGTTGTGTTCTTCTCAAAACTAACGTTAATTGGTTGTTTGCTTTCATAAATATATCTTGGTTGATTTTTATAGTTTTTGTCACGGATTGGAGATTTTATAATGAATGAAATAGCGTATGTAAATTACGTCCTTGAGCTGCCGACATATCTTCCATGGTTGGATAATATTAACGCCCTCTACTTCTTAAAGACATAATTCATCCCCTGTAATTACTTTTACATAACATTCTAAATTAGGAAAGTCATTATCTAAGCAATTTAAATGTAAATGAACATTTTTCATGACCATATTTTAACGACAGAGGACAGTTCGTGAAACAAACTTGCAGTTGTAAGCTGTTTCGTGCTTTTGCACGAAATGTAATTTTTGTTTTCGAGAATTTTTTTGCATGAGAACTTTTTTATTTTGCACTCTTACATTGGTTATGTTAATATAAATCTGTGTTTTAATTTTTGATTGTATTCTGTATACAATGTATGCTTGAGTATTATTCAAACAATTATTTTCTTGTTGCTGTAAAAACCATTCAATAAAATTGAAAATTCTAATTGAATCTAAGAATATCTAGTCTACAGACTCAACACTGAGATACTGTCCCTCAGTCTACTGTTGACTCCAAACTGTGGTCCTTCAATGACTCCAAATTAAAGACTTAAAATGACAGTAATTCAATATAAGTACGTTATATATTTCGATTACAAATGTTTTCATTTTCCGTGTGAGATTCACATTTTTCCAAGCTTGACAGCTTTAGCATTCATATGGACCATAGATCACAAAAATCGCGCAACTCTGTGTATTTTACATGTCAAATGCAATACACAATCTCATAGGTAAACAAACATGGCTGCCACGTCATATTTTTTACATTCGAACCATAGCTAAAACGCATTTACGCGATTAACTGTTCAATTGTTAAAAATTCACAAGATAAAATAATTTAAATAGATTACTTTTACTCCAAACATTTTTTGCAAGTTCTAACTTAAGTTTTTGTACTTTCAACTTTATTATTAAAATGGTGCCACATGGGTATACCGGTTAGTCGGTTTACACAAACGGTATCAATCTGCACTAACTTTTGTGTGTGGTAACCACAGGGGGATTTAGTTATATTGTTTTCAGATATATTGATGATATTATCTCTGTTTCATTAACATAATGTATTTATGAGAATATTAGATACATAATAATAATAATAATAATAATAATAATAATAATAATAATAATAATAATAATGATAATAATAATAATAATAATAATAATAATAATAATAATAATAATAATAATAATGATTTTAATATCAACAAAATAAATGTGTTATTATCTGTGCACTATCTTTCTGTCGAAAATCCCGTTCTCGGTATAAAAACACATATCGTCTACTGGACGTCTTCTGATGTGCATGTGTTATAGAAGGGAATTTTTAAATCTTGCAAGCAATTATTTCTTAAAACAATATTTAACGAAAATATATCAATTGAACTGTTTTAAAATGATGTTCATTGCCAATATGAATGCAAACAAAGCAAGCCAACGCGTTATTCAGCTTGCCTTGCAAAGTTTCTACATTTACTTATACATGCATGTATATAAATTAACATTTCTTTAGTACAGTTTTTACAATAAATCGCTTCATATGTCCAAATATAGGTAGTTTATCTAGATCATGACTCTAATCAGGAATGTCGTCAGAATAAAGGTTTTGAAGTCATAGAAAGATTTAAAGGTTTACGTCATCATGAAAGAGCAATCATGACGTAAAAATCCGATTTTGTCTTTAAGATTTATTGCATGTTCATTACACAAAGCTTCAATACGCCTTTGTTTATTTCTATACACGTATAACGACTAGTATAGGAGTAATGTCGTCACGTTTTACATTCTCATGTTCATCTTGTTCTGAATATCGATTACCGTTAAGAACAAATACTACAAAAGTCCTATTATCATGGTTATATCTCAAGCCAGCATTATCTTAATTATTTGTGTTAAAATATATACATCTAAAACAGGCGAGTCGGACAATGTTTAACCGACTCGCATGCTAGCTACAAAATTATACATTCCATTGTCAAATGTTTAGCATGACAAGACATAAAAAAGTGGGATGGTAGCAATATTACAAAAGTACTAAAGAAACTAAATCGTGACAATAAAACGAAAAAAAAGAAAAAAAGATAAGAAAAAAGAAAAAGAAAAAAAGAACGAAAAAGAAAAGAAGAAGGAAAAGAAACCGACGTTTTTCTAACGTCTAGATTCGTCATGGGTGTCATAGTCAGTGATCTATTTAAATTAAGTTCACTTTTTTTTCTGTCGTGGAAAATTGTAGTGGCGCATCCCTTATCTAATTGACAAAAAAGAATTAGTTATATTACTGCAACTATAACTTTAATTTTATATATATATATATATATATATATATATATATATATATATATATATATATATATATATATATATATATATATATATATCATCCTTTACGAGTTTGAGGTCGTTATGGGAAAATTCCGATTTAGTGGTCAGATTTTTAATCGCAAACGAGGCTTTGCCGAGTTTGTGATGAAAAAAGTCTGACCACGAGGTTGGAATTTCCCCATCTCGACCTCAGTTAAGTAACTGATTATTTTTCTCGCATATAATTTACGAAAAATTACCGGAATTCCGACTATTACAATGCAAGATTTTTGCTAGCGGATGAATACACACGCAACAAAAACAAATGACGTTTCACTCACAGCAGAAAATGAACCTACGCGATGAAACAAAACATCAATTTTTCTCTCTATATGTATACATAATTAGTTAAAATAATATTATTCATTATAAAAAAGTCTTTTCTGTCGTTTTCATATATTTTTTCCACTTAATTATGATCCTTGCCAATTGAAAAAAAATAAAGTCCCTGTTCAACTGAGATAGGCTACGCGTGCGCACGCGGGTTGCGATAAGGAAAAAATATCGTTGCACCAATTCAGTGAGATAAACCTATTTAAACATATTGCGAGATATATATTGGTTTGTTTGTTTTTTTTTTTTTCGTTTTTGCAATGGGATGTTATACCAGAAACAAAATTGGTTAATTCTGTATTAATTTTGGGATATTTTTTACCTATTGTCAATTGCAGTTAACAGTCAGAATGTCTTTTTGTGCTTTCTCGAACATTTAGGAACTGTAGCTCTGAAGCTTTACGTTATAAGGTCAAACTCCTGAACAACCATATTAACTGTAAACTTGGAGCTAAAATGTACACTGCCATAACAAACCGAAGAACACTATGTATCAGAAAACAAAACAAGAGTTATACATAAAACAGACAAAACCAATGTGTGTCAGAAAACAAAACAACTTTACACATATAGCAATCAAGAACACTATTTGTCAGAAAACAGTACAAGTGTTGTACATATAGCAATCAAGAACAATATGTGTCAGAAAACAGTACAAGTGTTATACATATAGCAATCAAGAACACTATGTGTCAGAAAACAGTACAAGTGTTATACATATAGCAATCAAGAACACTATGTGTCAGAAAACAGTACAAGTGTTATACATATAGCAATCAAGAACACTATGTGTCAGAAAACAATACAAGTGTTATACATATAGAAAACAAGAACACTATGTGTCAGAACACAATACAAGTGTTATAAATATAGCAATCAAGAACACTTTGTGTCACAAAACAATACAAGTCTTATACATATACCAATCAAGATAAAAAAACAATACAAGTGTTATACATATAGCAAACAAGAACACTATATGTCAGAAAACAATACAAGTGTTATACATATAGCAATCAAGAACACTGTGTATTAGAAAACAATACAAGTGATATATATATAGCAATAAGGAAAACTATGTGTCACAAAACAAAACAAGCCTTATACATATAGCAATCAATATAAGAAAACAATACAAGTGATATACATATATTAATCAAGAACACTTTTTGTCAGAAAACAATACAAGTGATACACATATAGCAATCAAGAACACTATGTGTCAAAAAACAATACAAGTGTTATACATATAGCAATCAAGAACACTATGTGTCAAAAAACAATACAAGTGTTATACATATAGCAATCAATATCAGAAAACAATACAAGTGATATACATTTATTAATCAAGAACACTTTGTGTCAGACAACAATACAAGTGATACACATATAGCAATCAAGAACACTATGTGTCAAAAAACAATACAAGTGATATACATATAGCAATCAAGAACACTATGTGCCAGAAAACAATACAAGTGATATACATATAGCAATCAAGAACACTATGTGTCAGAAAACAAATCAAGTTTTATACATAAAGGAATCAAGAAAACTATGTGTCAGAAAACAATACAAGTGTTATACATATAGCAAAAAAGAACACAATGTGTCAGAAAACAATACAAGTGTAATACATATAGCAATCAAGAACACTATGTGTCAGAAAACAATACAAGTGATATAAGTAAAGCAATCAAGAACACTATATAATAGTTTTATACATATAGCAATCAAGAAAACTATATGTCAGAAAACAATACAAGTGTTATACATATAGCAAAAAAGAACATAATGTGTCAGAAAACAATACAAGTGTAATACATATAGCAATCAAGAACACAATGTGTAAGAAAACAAAATAAGTGATATACGTAAAGCAATCAAGAACACTATGTGTCAGAAAACAATACAAGTGTTATACATATAGCAATTTAGAACACTATATATGTGTCACAAAACAAAACAAGTCTTATACATATAGCAATCAATATCAGAAAACAATACAAGTGATATACAGACAGCAATCAAGAACACTATGTGTCAGAAAACAAATCAAGTTTTATACATATAGCAATCAAAAACACTATGTGTCAGTAAACAATACAAGTGTTATACATATAGCAATCAAGAACACAATATGTCAGAAAACAATACAAGTGTAAAACATATGGCAATCAAGAACACTATGTGTAAGAAAACAATACAAGTGTTATACATATATATAGCAATCAAGAACACTTTCTGTCAGGAAACAATACAAGTGTTATACATAAAGCAATCAAGAACACTATGTGTCAGAAAACAATACAAGTGATATACGTAAAGCAATCAAGAACGCTATTTGTCAGAAATCAAAAAAAGAGTTATACATATAGCAATCAAGAACACTATGTGTCAGAGAACAGAACAAGTGTTTACATATAGGAATCCAGAACACTATGTGTCAGGAACAATACAAGTGTTAAACATATAGCAATCAAGAATGCTATGTGTCAGAAAACAATACAAGCGTTATACATATAGCAATCAAGAACAAAATGTGTCAGATAACAGTACAAGTGTTATACATATGGTAATCAAGAACACTATGTGTCAGAAAACAGCACAAGTGTTATACATATAGCAATCAAGAACACTATGTGTAAGAAAACAGTACAAGTGTTATAAATATATATAGCAATCAAGAACACTTTCTGTCAGGAAACAATACAAGTGTTATACATAAAGCAATCAAGAACACTATGTGTCAGAAAACAATACAAGTGATATACGTAAAGCAATCAAGAACACTATTTGTCAGAAATCAAAACAAGAGTTATACATATAGCAATCAAGAACACTATGTGTCAGAGAACAGAACAAGTGTTTACATATAGGAATCCAGAACACTATGTGTCAGGAACAATACAAGTGTTAAACATATAGCAATCAAGAATGCTATGTGTCAGAAAACAATACAAGTGTTATACATATAGCAATCAAGAACAAAATGTGTCAGATAACAGTACTAGTGTTATACATATAGCAATCAAGAACACTTTGTGTCAGAAAACAATACAAGTGTTATACATATAGCAATCAAGAACACTATTTGTCAGAAAACAGTACAAGTGTTATACATATAGCAATGAGGATCACTATGTGTCGGAAACCAATACAAGTGATACATATAGCAATCAAGAACACTATGTGCCAGAAAACAATACAAGTGATATTCATATAGCAATCAAAAACACTGTGTATTTGAAAACAATACAAGTGATATACATATAGCAATCAAGAACACTATGGGCCAGAAAAAATTCAAGTGATATACATATAACAATCAAGAACACTATGTATTAAAAAACAATACAAGTGATATACATATAGCAATCAAGAACACTATGTGCCAAAAAACAATACAAGTGATATACATATAGCAATCAAGAACACTATGTGCCAGAAAACAATACAAGTGATATACATATAGCAATCAAGGACACTATGGGCCAGAAAACAATACAAGTGATATACATATAGCAATCAAGAACACTATTTGTCAGAAAACAATACAAGTGATATACATATAGCAATCAAGAACACTATGGGCTAGAAAACAATACAAGTGATATACATATAGCAATCAAGAACACTATGTGCCAGAAAACAATACAAGTGAAATACATATAACAATCAAGAACACTATGTGCCAGAAAACAATACAAGTGATATACATATAGCAATCAAGAACACTAGGTGTCAGAAAACAATACAAGTGATATACATATAGCAATCAAGAACACTATGTGCCAGAAAACAATACAAGTGATATACATATAACAATCAAGAACACTAGGTGTCAGAAAACAATACAAGTGATATACATATAAGAATCAAGGACACTATGTATTAGAAAACAATACAAGTGATATACATATAACAATCAAGAACACTAGGTGTCAGAAAACAATACAAGTGATATACATATAAGAATCAAGAACACTATGTGCCAGAAAACAATACAAGTGATATACATATAGCAATCAAGAACACTATGTGCCAGAAAACAATACAAGTGATATACATATAGCTATCAAGAACACTGTGTATTAGAAAACAAAACTATAATTATACGTACGGAAAACTTGATTATAAAACCCTTACCTTTCATAACTCATTAAGTTTTAACATTGTTTCTTGGTAAGTCAGTCTTTTGATAAAGGTGAAGAAGTCAAAATTTAGGGCACTAGTACTAATGTAAAATTTATAATTAATCAAAAGTTGTTTTTTATGAACATAACAATTATCCTTTAATCATTTTTCAAATAACATACTGTACCACATATACACAGTGCAAATTTACTAAAACTTTTTAATGACGTTTAACGTTGTCACGGCAAAAAAGTCAAACATTGCCGTTCTCTTAATACAACTAAACCACTATGCACCACTGTAGTTAATTCATTATTCCCTTATAAGTTAAACTATCTACAGCGTCAAAACAATTCAAACAATAACTAGTAATATGTATTGTTTTTATTTATTAACTCATTACGTAATTATTGATATGGTTATGTAGCCGCCTATATCTAAACAAATAATTGAACACAATGACGTACTTGTCAATATTGCTATGTATGCGTGGGTGACACAGTATTTCATTCAAGGTTTATCAAATCGTTCCGTATGATCGAGCATGTGATATTTTATAAACAAGAATAGTTATGTCATTGGGACCTACCTCAAGGAAATAGATTTTTATTTCTCTTGTTTTTGTAAATAAACAATACGTTAAATTTTAAAAAGTCACACACACACACACACACACACACACACACACACACACACACACACACGAGTCAAACACCATACTACCCGTATATTCACCGAGAATTAATTCATTTTCATGACGTCTGCCTTTTTAAAAATTATTATTATAATTATTATTATTAGTAGTAGTAGTAGTAGTAGTAGTAGTAGTAGTAGTATTAAATTATTTAAGCAGGTAAAGATGCTAGATGTTTTAAGAAAATTAAAGCTATCTAAAAACATACATGTTCTTCCTTTAGGTCTATAATTTAAATATGTTTCTGTAAGATCTTCGATTTGTTTTGTCCCCTTTTGAAGCTGTATTTGTTAGTTGCTTCAATTGAAGGGATTATATTTGCGGGATCATCATCGTGCTGGTACTAGGAATGACTGCAGAAGTTTGACAGTTCAAACTAGTTATACATCTGAGCATAATCTTCTCGTCCTTCAAACCACGTTCCTAATATATATACATTATCATCCATTTTCTAATTCCTATGTAGTTATAGCAAGCTATGGTAACAGAAAATTCATTGTCCATACGGCTATACCTTTAGTTAATCCATAATGTATATACATTGATTTTAACTTGTATATATAACAATATATTACCAAAAACCCGCCTAAAATTTTTACGTCTATATCCATATACAAGTACCTTGTTTATCCATATACCTCACATGCTCTAGTTAGTAATGGTTGTTGTGACAGTCACCCCTATTGGGTCCTATGTAATGACTTATTAAGCTACAGTTTTTAGTCTATTTAAAATACTTAATCCTCTAAAATTCAAATTGACACATATCACATTCACAGGCTTAAGTTAAATCTAAATCCAAAGTACCACTTCTAGGACTGTTGGATCCCAAGTTATATCCGAAGTTTCCGAACACGTCACAATAGTCACCATTATAATATACCAAGATTAGTATCCGACCTTAGAGCCTTCAAGTTTCCTTATCTTGGTTTAAATTCTTTGCTAATGGTCATGACAACATTGTCATGCGCTTATTTTCATTCATGATTGTTTTAAATTTTCAAAATATGTTCAAAAATAGATTCAAAACTTTAAATCATTAAAATAACAGAAGATCAAATATTCTATATTTCATGGTTATGAAGTTCAATATTGTCCAGCAAAAACAAAGTGTTATTACCTACTTTAAATGTAATTTATTGCATCTTTTTTTATTTACAGGAAATTAAAATGGTGTCAGGACTGGGAGAAATATTCCAAACATACCTCAAGTGACCTTTTTGAGGTCAAGTACTTATCAAAAGCCGTTTAGAAGTTCAGAAGCAGTTTCAACAATTATGTTGGTATGTTCGCTAACTTGTTGTATTTATTATCATTTATTAATCAATAGTTACATTTTTTGTAATCTTCCAGTTACATTTCAAAATTTACAGTAAAAAAAGAATTGTTGCAAACATTAAAACAGTGATACAAGGTCTCCTAAAAAATTACCAATAACAAAAGAGTAACCAAGCCAAGAGCAGTATCAAAACAAGTGTAAGGGGATTATTGAACCTCTGTAGCTTGTTTGTGGTTCGTAATTTGGGTGGGTAGGTAGGTTGGATGGTTTGTTTGTTGGCTAGTTTGTCGAAGTTTTACGTCACATCATCAACTTTCTGGCTATTTGTAACGGGACTTCTTTCTTTAAGTGTAAAGGGTAATTACATTAAACAACTCTGTGTATTGTGTGAGCTTGTGTACATATATTTTTATCTGCCTTCTCCAAATTTGCTCTTAATGGAATCTTTAAATTTCTGGTACACTTGCTCGAATTGTCACAGATCAAATGGTCAATAAGTAGAAGCCCAAGACAAGACGTAACCCATTCGCATTTCTAATTCAACGTTTATTTGTTAAAGACTGTTGTTATCGAAGTCTTTATATTCAAAATGTATTTTTCTGCTTTATAGTGAGTAACTTATTTAAGAAACTTTTTGCAAAATATGCAGAAAACGTCAAACAAATACCTTCTCTGCTATAAACAACAACAATGACGACATGGAAAATAGCACGTTTAAACGATTGTCAAAAAAGGTAACAACTTCAACGAAAATTTCAAGAATTTGACAAATTTTAGTTATTTTTCACTACAAACATTCTTTTGTGAAAAACATGAATGAAATTCTTGTAGTTTCACGTAGTAAAATTAACATTAGAAAGATGTCATTCTATTTTTAAATTTGTTCAAAAATGAGAACAACATCTCAGGTGTGTACACAGCCTTGTTACTAACAAACATGAGATAGTATGACGTTACCTATACACACTGATTACATGCTTCATAGATAGCTATTTAACATATTATAAAGTCTGCATATACACTTTCTCTGAACCATATCATCCTAAGGGCCATGTAGTATAAAATCAAAATTTAAATCTAAATATAGATCATTGTCCCAGATGAAAATTACATACACTGTTCTCATGAATATAGTATATCGATCGCTTGAGATCTTTCTGAAGCAAAGAGAGAATCATTCTTTAACTATAATTACATTTGTAAATCTAAAATTAGCTCCGTTCTTCACTACTGAGGGATTAATCGTATACGCAGAGTGTTTGATTTGTTACAATAGACAAATTATGATACATTATCGAATTTCTCCTTACATCACACTCATTGGCTGATGTGGTACTCCATTGTGGTTAATATGCATATATTGTATCTATCTTTAGCACAACTGTCTTGCTATTTACGTAAGCTTGGGAATTGACGCTGAACAATACTACACAACCAGCCATTGACGACAGGCAACCCTAACCAACCATGCAGGTTATTATAAATGGACCAATCACAGAGCCTGTTACATAGCTACCAATTACCTGGAATGTGCTTTCAAATCTAGTGACGTACGAGTTGAAGCTGTGTGACGTCACCCGTTTGTTCCTCAAGACCTTCTTATGATCACGATAAAATATATTCAAACGATGGCCCAATTTTGTGAATTCTCCAAGTTATCTTGCATACGAGTCGGATGTATGGAAAGCTGGAGTTTGGAATTTGAAGCCAGTTTATTTCCTACAACCTGGCTTTTCCTAGCGAATTGGTTGATTCTCCTGGAGTATCAACGGAGTCATTACAAGCTGCGGATACTATAGTTTCAGAAGGTAAGGGGATTTCTATGTTTTTACCACTTTCTGTACTTGGAAGAATTTTCGGGAAGACACGTGCGTTTTGTTGACATGTCACTAAGGGTAGTTGTTTGTTTATCTTTTATATATATATATATATATATATATATATATATATATATATATATATATTTAAGTATATGTTATGTATATGAATTACTTGTTTTCGAATTTTGTTTTTATTTATTACTGTTTCATTCAAGATGTATCTGGAAATAACATTTAACTGCTTACGAGCATTTGTTCGTTTTTGGCGATAAAAACTTCTTAGAAATATTTTCTTCAAAATTTATGATTTAGTTTCACACACACACACACACACACACACACACACACACACACACACTTAAGCTTCCATTGAAATGAAACTGTATTTGATTCTATTCTGAATATTATTTTATGTTTGACTGTTAACCAATCATTTTTATAATTTTAATCATTTTTGATATTTTAGAATAAAAATCTACTAAAACCTAATCATCATACATCAGATTAAGACTAATCTAATTCGAGATAAAAATTTGCAAAGCAAGTCAAAATACAAGTACATATATTACTGTATTTTCGGTTTCATGTTCTAGTCGCACGTGCGTTTGTTTATAATAAAGTTGTGAAGAACTGTTTTCATAACAATTCATTAGAAAAGAAAACATTGCATTTACGTTGTCACAACTCCGTGCAGCAATTTTAAGGTGATTTTAAACACATCAAGTTCTCTTTGAAATACACATAAATTTCATTGATTACCTAAAAGTATATACCCATTTCATGGTTGGTTGTAGGTCCATACTTTTTGCTTTTGGGAGTATTATTTTTTCTTTTAATTTTGATTGAAAAAACAATTGACCAATGACTAACTAATTCTTAACTGAATGCTGATGATCATGTACAAATATGTAACGGAATGCCAAGTATTGTTAATTGTTTTGTATTTATAAATTAAAAGTAGTCTCACTATGTAACAGTTCTTCATCTGATGAATTTTGTTTTGTTGTGTTTATGCTCTGTGTTCTTAAAATGAGTTCCTTTGTCTTTTACAAAGGTTCAGTTGCAAATTAGCAAGAATTTAAGACATTGTACACTTATAATATATTAACATAGGAAACATAGATTAACAAAACAAAGGCAAAACTCCCCGCATACACACACACACACACACACACACACTCTCTCTCTCTCTCTCTCTCTCTCTCTCTCTCTCTCTCTCTCTCTCTCTCTCTCTCTCTCTCTCTCTCTCTCTCTCAGACTTGAGATTTTAACAAATTAGCAAAAAATTTAAATTTGAAAATTTCAAACATAAATGTAAAAATAATAATAATAAATAAATAGATAACTAAATAAATAAATACACACCAAAATCAATGAAATGAAAAAAAATAAGCCGAGTAAACGTCATAGAATAAAAATAAATACTTTGCTCTAAAATAGCTTTTATATACACGAGTGTATATACTATAGTATGTAAACGGGATCAATAGTACGCAAATAGTTCATACGAGTTTGCTAAGAAAAGACGTAATACTCTTAACGTATTCGTTGTATTATTGATTTTTATTGGGGATATATGATGAAAGCAAGACTTGTATCGATCACAAACCGACTGTATATTACGGCTTCTGATGCAGGTAATATGCGAGGGAGTTTAATCAGGATACTCCTATATACGTATATCTGGACTTAATATATACGGTATATATATATATACATGTATGTATAAGACTTAACTTAACTTAAGGACAAACTAAAACTAAAATACACTTACTTGTTAAGATGTGAATTGGATTTTTCATTTTCAAAAACTAAGGTATGTGTGACAATTCTATTTATATTTTTTGGAAATTTAATTTAAAAAAAAAATCAATTGATAACTAATGTTTTTTTACATTTTGCAAAACTTTGTATACTTACGACTACTTTTGGATAATCGAGTCTTGCCTTTTGGTCGGATGACAACATTTTCCAGTGTATATTACAATGTATGACATTTACCACGTAATTTTTTCACATAATAACAAATTTTAATTATTCGATTGATAATGTAAATAAGATTTTTTTCCCCGGATACATTTAGTTAAGTTATGTGTGATTTTAAAAATGTTTATTTTTTGCCATTTACCAAACATATCTTAGTACAGTTGTTATTTAAATGATTAATATTAGCATTGAAACTAAATTTTAATTGTAATCCGACTGAATTCTTGGTATAAAAATTTTCTTATAATTTTATTGACATTTAGAAATTTTGTGCTCTTTGCGAAACCCCGACTCCGCTTTTTCTTATTTATAAACTGTGAAGTATAATGAACTGTGAAATTGAATATCCAATTTTTGGGGGGAATTAAATAATATTTTATTGAGGTAGTTATTGATGTACTTAAGCTTTTTTGTGGTAAGTTGGGTCTGTGGTTTTAATTGTTACAAACCTGTTACGCTAAACGAAAAAAGGAAAAAAAACTAATACTGTACTGGATCTGTAACAATACATTGTCGTTGTATTACAATAGCAAAGTTTGTTGGTTTTAAATTAAAACCATATTTTAATTTTGTTGAATGGCATATATAGAATCTTGTCTCGCTGATAAAGAACATGCTTTTTGGCTTGATCGTAAGCCGGGGCTAAAGTGACTTGCGCTTTAAACCTTAAAAAAGTCTTATTCAAAAGCTTTAGAGATATGCGGAATACAATTGAAAGAATAAATAAATAAATAAATACATGTGTAAATAAATAAATAAATAAATAAATACATGTGTAAATAAATAAATAAACTTTCGTTGCTTTTTAAAAAAGTTAGTTTTTAACCTCAAAATATTTTATTTGTAATGTATAGCTGTCAGGGGAAAAGCAGATTTCAAGTTTATGGATTTTTCGTTTGCATTTTATTCATCATAAAAGAAATTTTATCTCCTAAGGAAACGATTAAGCTATGAGAATTTAACAAAAAAAATATGAAATTTAAATTTGTTTTAAAGTTGCATCTCAAATCAATGTTGCACATCTACCTTCCGGCGACTAACGTATCTCCGAATCATTAAGAATGATAGTTTTTGTTTCGCTAATATATCTTTGAACACACACAGACACACACGCACGCACGCACGCACGCACGCACGCACGCACGCACGCACGCACGCACGCACACACACACACACACACACACACACACACACACACCAGGTGAATATACATTTACATGCCATATACCAATTTTTGTATATATATATATATATATATATATATATATATATATATATATATATATATATATATATATATATATATATATATATTACATACAAAAACAAACACACACTTGGTGACAAATATATGTATTGCATGCAGATATTTCACAATTGTTATGGAATACATAATATGATATTACTTAATTATATAAGTTCGTTTAAACCTCTGTTATTTTACAACTGTTACTTCCTTGAATGTGCACGCGATGGTGTCATATAAACAGTCAATATTCGAAAATAAAAAATGCTTTTTAAAATTCAATTTAAATTAATGATAAACATATTGGCTTATTAATAGGCGTTTTTTGGTTTGTGTTTTAATTTATCAGGGGAAGGTGTTCCCTTTGGTTTCATTATGAAATTTTATTTTATACTAAACAAAGCTTTAACGTTATTCTTAGTTATTAAGAAAAATAAAATTTAAAAAAATTTTAACATGGTTTTGTAAGTGGGTTTTACAAAAGAAACTCTTATTTAACCCGCGACCCCAATACGTAAAAAACATTTTTTTTCTTAAAATAAAATATGTTGTTTATAAAAAAATAAAATATTATGTTTATAAAATGATAATCAAAATTGAACATCATATGACATATGAATTGCGTTCGAAAAACAATAATTATGCCTTTACTAATCAGACCAGAAGTAAGAAATTATTTTTTGTTCTATTTCCATAAAACACATGGTTGATTATTATAAGTTAAGACTTTGAGAAGCAGTGCTCTTGAGATTACGAAAACGTTGGTTTGAGTGCTTTGTTTAGCAACTGATAGACATTAATTTAGCATTATATCAGGAAATTTACATTCTTTTGCTTATACAAGTGTTGGAAACGTGGCTGGTATAAATATCTTGCGTGAAACACAAGCCGTGTTTGATAAAAACGTCATTATTTGCGCGTGTGGTGTATTTTACTTCTTCTGGTCTATATTGTAAATCTCAACATACAGAAGTCTATGTATTATTGCCAGATTGTGGCATCTACAAAAATAAAAATAAATATAATGTACTCATATCCAGGAAAAGAGAGAGAGAGAGAGAGAGAGAGAGAGAGAGAGAGAGAGAGAGAGAGAGAGAGAGAGAGAGACTATGGTATGTTATTTCAATTATTTTTCAATCGAGCATTGAATAATATGATATTTTTTATTGTTTCATTGACAAAATTCATTAAAAAAATAACTCACAAAAATTACTATGTCCAGTTTGTAGGTATGTACTCTATGCGTCGGAAGATTCCATGCTATCATTTAATTCATTATCTGATCATGATTTTATTTGAAGAAAAATTTTACAAACTATAATATTTTTATTCAAAGAAAGAGGTTTAAAAATATAGAAAAAAAAAAACATCTGCATGTTATATCTAAATAAAAAATCACAACGCCGAAACAGTTATGTCTCAAAACAGGAATAATTTTGTTTTATTTCTTATTAAAATTGACCATATGTTTCCTTTAGACAAACAGAATTTTACTATGCCATACTTACCGAATTTTATGAGAAACTGTAATAATGTTTTCAATGTGACACTAGCCAGCTTTTGTTGATACTATGAAATATCCAAATCTCAAAGTTTAAAATTCGGTCACACTACCTATAACTCTTTTCTTCAGGATCAAGCAAATTTTGATAAGCTAAAAATAAATAAATAAATAAATAAATAAATAAATAAATTTAAAAATTAAAAACTTTTGTCGTGAGAAAATGCTTTTTATTTGCAAACTGAAGACGGACAGGATGTTATCACCAGCATCTCCCCTTTCCTTAAAAAGAAGAAAAATAGAAAGCAAAAAAGGGGGACGAGACGAGACGAAATGCTTGGGATATATATATATAAAATATAATACAACCTTAATTTTTGAATAAATAATTAAATTAAAAAAACTTACGTCTCGGTTGCTTCGACCTCAATTTTAGTGTGGAACTTATGTGTGGATTTATAATAAATTAACTCGAGAGGGGAGAAAAATATGTCAACACATATAATGTATTGTTCTGACACATTGCTCGTATTTAAACATTTGTGCATTTTATTTTCAATGACCCATCCAACCTCATATAGTAAACACTAAGTTCACCTACGTTAAACAACTCTATTTGACGTTCTACTACGGCATTATATTTGGAGCAAGTTTAAAATATTCTCAAAAAACAAGAGCTTTGTAACGTATTGGTTAAAGCTATGACGTCATTTTGGTAAGTAAGGCGTTTGCATTTATGCTGTACATTTCATAAATTTTGACCACTAAGCTTTCAAATACTAGTGATCAAATTTCAAGGCAACCGAAGTCAATTAATATACGACATACATATCCAATCACATCAGATGCTTAGGCGAATTCCTATGGGGATGATTGTATTGTCCACAGTAAACGATTTCCTAAACATCATTTGGAAATGGTCACATGCCAAAATTTAAGTTGACTTATTAAGTATTATCGTCGAACGGTTGCAGAATCGAAACCGGCATTGTATTAAGGGACCATGGAGCATGATGACACATATCGAATTTCACATTGTAGCAAGTGTAAGTACTGTACGGCTCATTATCAGATGGGAAGTAGAGAGAAAGAGACACCATAATTTGTGGTTTTATGAGACGCGTTATTAATTTAATTCAACTATTATTTGAAAATGTATTCAAATAACATTTAATATCATTTGCGAGGATATGATTGTAATTTTTCCACTGCATAACCCGAACAGCTTTCATAAACCGCTGACTGGTATAAAACTTAATGATGTAATATGAGATGAATTGTTATGCCGTGTTAGAATTTAATTTTTTTTTCTTTTAAGATGGACAAATTTATAAACTGTAAAACCGAAAATAAAATGAAGTGATAATTTAATAATTTAGGTTTCTTATTTACATTTTTTTTTCTCAAATTCTCAAGCCTAACTCTGGTAAATTGAATTAAACTTAAACATAATTAGCATTTGTCAGTATTTAATGTTTAAAATATACACACTTTGATGATTCAAATAAACAAAAAGTTTTTATAAAATACAACAATTCTTAATTGCTTGTAATCATTATATAAAACATGTACCATCATCGGTCAGTTTGCAATGCATGCATTTAACAAGGACCAATTCTGCGTATAATCTCTACCCAAACTGTTAAAAAAATTCCTGTCAATGAGGCAAGAATGAATAGGCACAAGATTTGTGACATAGTACATTTCCTTTATCTTCTCTGTACCTTAAGCATTTATTGTTTTTTTCTGTAAGCCATAGATTAAACTTACACTGTATATATATATATATATATATATATATATATATATATATATATATATATATATATATATATATATATATATATCTGTGTGTGTGTGTGTGTATTTCGATTTAAAAGGGTTTATACAATTTAAACAAAGTGATAGTTCAATAAGACTGATATTCAAGTTTCAAAGTAGTTTAGTGTTTTCTTTTTAAAATGAGTTTGTTTCACGTATCTTTCTTGTGCATTTATTTATTTATTTATTTATTTATTTATTTATTTATTTATTTATTTATTTATTTTTAAAAATTGTGCTGTACTTAAGCTTTGTGGGATGATGATTATACTCTTAACTTTTAAGGGACATTTTTATACGATATTTTGAAAAAAAAAACTTTATGGTATTCTTTTGCGTTTTTAGAACACTGATTTTTATTTCTTTAAAATGATATGGAGAATGAAATTGATTATTTGATTAATTTTATTTATAAATCTTGTCCCCTCTGTCATCAATGGATTCCTTTTTGTGGATCTGTCATTAAAATAATACAATAATTATAGAAGAATATTATAAAAGACTCGTGTTTTCGAAAACCATCTGTAGTCATAATTTGTTCAAATAAGTCGCACGTGTATTTAGACAAATAACGTGCCGTAATGTATCAAACAAACGATTGCAATATTTTAAGCAACATTTAGGAATACACATTGTGGTTTTCCACATGATTGGTTTGTCAATCTATAAATCACGTGATATGTAAATTTTAATTGAAAAACAAACTTTAATTGTTTGAGTCAGTTATCAAAATCATAATAATTAAATTGTTGGTTTTGTGAAATAAAACTAAAACAATTATATTTGAAAAATAATTAATAAAAAATTAATTTGTTTTACACCATCGAATATGCCATAATCATATTGTATGAAAATAATTGGTTCAATCTTTAAGTCAATCAATATTTTCATTTAAAGCACATATGTAAATATCAAAAGAACATAAGCATGTAAATTTTTGTAAATACATTTTACTAAATGCAAAGATAAAAGCTGGGAAGCTGAGTATATTTTTTAAAAAAAATTATTAACATTTAGGAAAAAATAAAACCAAAACAAATTCTGCCATCACGAAATCTTAGCAACAAAATTCTTGTACTGAAGCCGTTTGGAAGGGTATATTGCAGGGGGTTTAAAAGTTCATTAAAACATGCAGGTAATAAACACCTGGGAATTGTTTCACACATCTCAACGTTTGTCTCTATGTGTGATGAAAGATAAATGATGAACAGTTTCAATCACCAACGGTTTTTCTACTGACTTACGTCACTATGCCACTTGGTAGGGGTTTAGTTCCTAAGTTGTCGTGAAGTGTTTGTCGTCGTTGTTTATGCATACGTATTTCATTAGAGTTCATGAACTAGTATCGAAGGCGTCTAAGCACTTCTCCAACATCTCTCAAGCATACGTTACAAACAATAAGACGTGTCTACCAAGGAGGTAGATGGTTAACAATTACAACATGGCATGTGGCTTTTCGTTGCCTGTGGTCTACAAGAGGGTATATGTCTTATTTTTACAAAAACAAAAGGTAAGGAGTTATGAAGATTTATTTGCTGTGATATTTAGCTTCAAGATCCTTCATTCAGAATTAGATACATTTGAGGTTATGCTAGTCTCCAGAACCTCAAGTGAAAAAAAAATCATTCGAAACAGAGCAGACTAAAACTGAATCTATATAGTGTTTAGGTTCCAGTTCAGGTGATATTTGATTCCAGAACTTTTAGTCAGATTCAGTTGCATTTGAGGTTATACTAGTTTGTAAAATATTTAGTAAAAATTTAGCACATTCGAAACTAACTTTGACTGACTCATGGATTCTCGTTATTGCGTATTTCCAGGTTTGCAAACAGCAGAATTTTCTAAGGATTCGCCAGTAGCGTCAGTTGCATCGGAAACCTCCACAGTGTCTACGTCACGTTCTGCATCAGTATTTAATTTCTCCACTACCCGTGCCCAGGGTAACGGAAACTCTAACACCAAAAAAACTACAGATAACTCGATGTTACTTCTACAGTCACAGGTAGGTTTATTTAATTAATTAATATATATATATATATATATATATATATATATATATATACTTTCACACGTCCCAGTCAAGAATACAAGAATATAATATTTCACTTATTTCGAAACATCATCAGACAGAGCCTACAAATTGATACATTTGCATTAAACCTTTAGCAGTAAGCATTGTTGAGTTCTTTGCAGTACCATTTTAACGTTCATACAATAATTACTAGTTAGTAGGCATTAAATAATATAAACCGCTGTATATATTTATTGTAAGATATATGGATTCCAAAAGTAACAAAGTTAACTATTCATTTTTTCCAAAACTGGATAAACCATTTTTTGAACTCATTTAAACAGAATTGTTCATCCCGGCACGCAAAACACCGAATTTGAAATTTTCCGCTTGTCAACTGATAGATTTACCTTATATATGCCATGACTATTCATTCAAAAAATCGAATGCATATGGTTATTCCATTATTGTTGTTTTGGTAACAAATTGTAAAATGAAACATATGGTTTATTTGTCTAAATGGCGAGATGACATTTCATTTTTCAAGTTTTGCACGTGCATTCAGATTGAGTTATGCGAGTTTTGATAGTTAATGAATACATGTCGATTATCATAGATACCATGTATGCAATATGGTTGATATGATCACAAGTCCGAGACTAAAATGTCTGCACGCGGAATCATTGAGTTTTTATAAAATAGACGTATGCATAAATTTGTCACTTAAAAATGGATAAAACACATTTTACTAATTCAATTAAATTAATGTCTTTCGTCCAACAAATCACCAGTTTTATGTGTTTGATAATGCTTCATGAAACTCCCATTTCGCAAATATAAATTGTTAAAACGCTTACAAAATTATTGAATATTGTATTTTCCACTAATCCTCTTAAATAACATTCTATATACCAAACTATACCCCAGACATTGAAAATGTTACATTTTAGAGATATTTCTTATAAAGTAATTTAGACACCCCACCCACAAACTCAACTCAAAACAGGAATTTATAATATCTCAAACAAAAATAATCTAACCAGTAAAAAATTTTGGAATAAGTAAATGTTATTGTTAATCTTGCTAGGCATCAAAATACTATGTATTTTAGAGTTTTGTGACCATTGAGATTTAAAAAAGAAACATTCAAATAACTTATCCTGTATATATTTTACTGCATTTTTTTCATTTCTTAACACTCAGTTTTAATATTTGTTAATGAAACATTTTACAAGGTGATAAATATTTAATTGTTTTGTTGTTTTTCAGGCTTCCTATAGCCAACCATCAGGGTTTGCAGCAACAGATTTTAGTACTCGATATACATCTTGTGGTATTCAGCCAACAATGACAGCAGAAATTGGCGTATTTCCTTCTGGTGTTGACCTTCCACTACCAGATTATAGTGGCGAAAATCTGTTTCCAACAGAGGAAATGAGTACGGAATCATTCCAGAGTGGTTTTGATGCAAGTTGCTATCAAGGAACACCACACACACAATCCCAGACTTTTCCAGAAACATACAGCTATGAAGGAACCTTCATGTTTGATAAAGATGCTGGTAAACAACTTGGCATGTTGATGGAACAGACAAGAGAAACCACAGTGGAAAGTATGCAACCAAAGTACACTGAGGCTACCATGTCATACGAAGGAACCTTCCAAAGTTTCCATTCACCAGAATGTGGATTTCTTCCTCAAAGGTACACCAGCACTACCACTACAAGTTCTGCAGGAACACAAAAGTCTTTTCAGAGACCAACAGTATTTACACCTCCTCAGGACATCTTTCCACACCCTCATCAACAACATTCGCCTGTAGGATTCACAGATTTGGATCAGAAACAAGCCTCTTTCCAATCACAAGGTTTGGGCGAGACATCAGGTCTTTACTGTCGAGATATAGTCGGTTTTCAGAGTTTTGATCCAGGTTTCTATGATAACCGATCCTTACCTCATACTGAAAGTGGATATAATATAGCAGAAAGATCGCTAGGCGCAGTATACAGAGGTGACCCTCAACCACAAAGGCAGCAATTTTCTAGAAGACCATCTTTGACTATCCCAATGCCTCCAAGAACACCAGAAGGGTAAGAACAGCTTTTAATTTTTTTCATTTTACATTTGTCAGAATTTAAACTATTTTCTGTTATATTTCTATATTCACAGAAATGCATATCTGACGTCGTAATTTAAATGATATTATCTTATCTCGTTTTAAAAGTATACTGAAAATAATAGTTTTTTTTCGGTACCTCAAAAATTTTAGTCCACATGAAAATATGCTTAAAATTGTATTTTAATCCCAATTCATTTTTCTTTAGCCTTGACAAAAAAGATCTGTTATGATGACGTAATCAATGAAGATATATTAATTCTTTAATGTTTCCTGTAAAGTTGAATTATCACATTTTCAAATTTTCAAAATTTATTTCACAATTGTATTTTTCCCCTAAATGTCTTAGTTAAAGTATTTCATTACAGTACTTCCAATTTAATTATATTTATCTACTTCTTATCATAATTTCATTATTTTTTAGCATGGAACTTCCAAAATATCCACTTCAGTCCCCAACTACTCCATCAACTCCAAGTTCAACGCGTTCCTCACCAGGTAGAGAACAACCACCAAAGGAAAATCAGATGTGTGCAGTATGTGGTGACAGTGCAGCTTGTCAGCATTATGGTGTTCGAACCTGTGAAGGATGTAAAGGATTCTTTAAGGTATTTTAAAAATTCACACGTATATCTATAAAGATACAGGCTATATGAAATAAACAACAGTGCAAGGGAGATAATTCCCAAATTTTGAATTTTTGCCGTTTGTCGGTTTCAAAAAAAAGTGAGTTGATATTTATTTTATCTTTCAAGTTTATCAAATTAAAAAGATCATGATATGCAGTCGATATAACAATACATTATTCATTATAAAAACTTCATATACATCAGTGTTAATTCTATTTTAATCAATTGAATGATTTTCTTTTTTCAGCGTACAGTTCAGAAAAATGCAAAATATGTTTGTTTGGCAGACAAAAATTGTCCTGTAGATAAAAGACGTAGAAACAGATGTCAGTTCTGTAGATTCCAGAAATGCATGGCAGTTGGAATGGTTAAAGAAGGTAAGTTTTTAAGTGATTAAGCGTGTATTCTTTGAATTGTCAACCAATACACATCTAAGTAAATTAAAAAAAATAAATTTGAGACACGAGAAAAAAAGTATTTTAATATTGACAAAACGCTTAGATTTTTGTAAATTTATTATTATTATTATTATTGTATGATCTCTCTTATGACTTGATATTTTGATATTTTTAGTTGTGCGAACAGACAGCTTAAAAGGTCGACGTGGTCGTCTACCATCAAAGCCAAAAAGTCCACAAGAATCTCCACCATCTCCTCCAGTCAGCCTTATCACCGCTTTAGTACGTGCACATGTAGACACATGTCCAGACATTCCAAACTTAGATTACAGAAAGGTATTTTTATAAGATTTATTGTTGTCGTAAACTTAATTTTTTTTTAGTTTTTACTGTATTGTCTGTCTATGAAATGTAGTTCAAATTTCTAATATGAAGATGTTATTTTAATTTTTTTTAAAAATAATTTTATATCACATCTTTAATATTTGTAATGTATTTTAGTTTATCATTTGACACTTCTTTCAATTTTTCAAAGTATAAAATATAGGAAAAGGTTAATAACTTTGTATTTTGCGATTTATTTTCTACAATATATGAGAAAGTTATAAATATATCCAATATTACTTTCTTTTTACAGTTCCAAGTGCCTTCGGGAGATCAAAGTCCGAGCTCCAATCAGGAATATTTACAACTCTTCTACGACCTTCTAATTCAGTCTATAGACATCTTAAGAACATGGGCAGAAAGAATTCCAGGGTTTACAGATCTTTGCAAGGAAGATCAGGATCTGTTGTTTCATTCAGCTACATTAGAGTTATTTGTACTCAGACTCGCTTTTAGGTAAGGAAAAAAGTTTTCTTGATCACTTTCTAACATTTTATAGCATACGAGGATATTAATATAATTGTATAAATATTTGATATTTGATTATTTAAGTTTTCAGTTATAGTTACAAGTCTATATCTTAAAAAACCTACTTATATTTTTAGAATACTCACGTTGGCATTTGATTTTTATTTCGTTTCATTTATATGAACAGAGTACAGCCAAATGATGAGAAGTTGATATTTGACAATGGTATAGTTTTACATCGACAACAATGTTTGGGAGTTTTTGGTGAATGGGTCAATTCTATTATTGAATTTGGATTGTCATTACATCGATCAACGCTAGATATCTCTTCACTGGCTTGTATGGCAGCTCTTTCTATGGTAACATGTAAGTATCCATATATCTCATAATTTTATTGAAAGATATATTTTGTTTGTTCAACATAATTCTTATTTTGTTCTTTTATAGTGGTCTTTTTCGTTATTGGCTGTTGTCCATTTTCTTTTATATACCTGTTTTATTAAACTATTCAATAATCAATATATACCGTAGTTGCCTATACATAACACTCCTTCATAGTATTTACTTTTGGAATAAATCTCTTTATGTTCGTAGGAAATTATGAACATAAGGAATGCAGGTGCTCATTTAAAAGGCTAAGATTTGAAAATAAAATTGTTTCAAAACGCCTGTATAAATTATTTAGAATTTTAAAAATTATGAGAAAAATACACACACACCCACACACACATAGCAAATATTATTAGCTGAAATTAAAAAGGAAAGATTTTAATTACTGTAGAGTAATTTGTTACAAAAGCACTGAATTTTTTTAAGAAATATTTTGTACAGAGATAAATAATAATTGATAGCTAGAAATAGTTTCATTTCTGACTTGAAAAACAGAAGCATTGTATCTAATGCACAGTCGGTGCCATTTCTGAAATGCTTGTCATGTTATGATATAGTCTCCTTCTACATGTATATGTAATATACTTTTAGTACGACATGGCCTAAAGGAACCGAAAAAGATGGAAGATTTACAGATGAAAATTATAGACTGTCTCCGAGATCACTGTACTTATAACAGCAGTGCCCAAAAGAAACCCCATTTCTTCTCCTACATTCTTGGAAAAGTAGCAGAATTAAGGACATTAAGTCGAGAAGGCCAACAAAGACTTTATTATCATAAATTAGAAGGAGTGTTTCAACCACCAGCACTTATAGATAGTCTATTTTTATCAAGTGAACTACCTTTTTAAAAAACACTGTTTCCTTCATCGATTCAATCTAAATAGAACTTAGTATTGGAGACTTATTTTTGTACCAGATAAATTTCCTTCAGCGTTGTGTATTTAATACATGTACATTATATGTTCAACGTAATAAAAACTGTTTCTGAAACATTTTGTGATGCCATTTGCATTTATATATCATTTATATAGTGCTATTTATGTGATGTGATGTAAAGAGGACTATGTTAATTTGAACAAAACAATATTGTGAATTAATAATGTTTTTATTTTACTTTGAGGATTTGTTGTCATCGTAAAAATTGTTATGTGCTAATTATTACAATATAAAATATTAGTAATATTATTGATGTGAATTGATAAATATTTATTTTATAACGTTAAACGTAAACATGATTTTAATTGTCAGTTCATTCAAGTGACTTGAACAAAGTAGTTGTAGTTTCTATTATGTTGTACAGTCTAATATGTTGATGCACAGTCAAATGTTGATGTTTAAGTAGCTATAATTTTTGATTATAGAAATATTTTATTCATTTTGTTTTATTGTTGAAGTTGTTGATTAGGATTATGTTATAAATATAAGGAAAAGGGCAAAGGCAATAAGTTATTCAACCGGTGAAAATAGGAGCATCGTTTTTCAGACATCTCTTTCGCAATTTACATGTTTTAAAAATAGCATATACTATTTTAATTCTCATATTTAGCTCAAAATAAAATACTAGTAAAACAAGTTAATATCTCAAAGATTTTGAATCTCATTCAAAGAATCTCCTTAACGCAATATTTTTACGGAATTTGGGATTGCTAAAGACGTTTAAATTTCAATAATTTTAAATACACAGTTCTACTTATTACACTATTTGAGTTTTTAAATTCACAGGGAGAGAGGGAATTCAAACAAAGGAATTAAGCACGGTGTTTTTTCTGTAATTTGTTGAAGATGTATACTTATTAAATGACATCCATTGACATATGATTATTGTCTCATAAATGACCATGCAAAGTTTCAAAAATAATTTCAATGTTGTAGTTTTATTCTTTAAAAACGTTGTAAATTGTCATCTTTCAATTCGGTTTTATTTGCATATTGTTTATAAAATATTAATTGCTTAGTGCATACATACATATATTTACAATGTCTGTCGTTTGTTTTATTTCATAGTAACTTATTTTGATGTAGTTGCATTGTTCATATAGTTTCCGCAGTTTTATAAATGTTGATATGTAAAATGGGAGATAATTGTTGTAAAATGTTCATGTTGGTGCGATACTATAATACTTGCTAGTAGATATTTTAACAATCACTTCTCGATATTTATTTACATTTTGGTTGTAGTGGTATGATGTATTTAAAGGCAGTTGATATTGTTTTATCTTTGCTAATTTTTAGGTTTGTTTTTTGGTATCAAATGTTTGCATTGATACTTAACTTGCTCTATGTATCTTGAGTTTGATAAAAAAGAAACAAAATCTGAAAAAGGAAATTATCCAATTGTTTTTTTTTTTCACTTCTCCAGAAGTAACATATTTGTGTTTTAGGTCTACAAAACCCAATGAATCAGATAGAAAAACGTTCATTAAAAATTAATTCTTTTTTTTTTCTTTAACGTCAGCATGTTGCAATACTCTATAATTATAGGTAAAGCAAAAGCTATTAATTTCCTGGTTAGATCTTATATGATTTTATTAGTGATACAATTTTTATTAATAATGTCTTTTACTTTCACTATCAATTTTATACCGAGTCATTTCTAAAGAGACACAAAAATATTGTTTTTGAAAACTTTTTCATTTATTTTGGTCTTTTATTTTTTCATTTTATTAAATTACGTCACATCATATTACATTACACTAGTTTTCAAACCATAACTCTATTTCTATAGTTTTTTTGTTCAAGAACTACTGTGCTATGTTGTTGTTTTTTAGACAAAACGTGTGTGCTCATTTCCTTTCAAATACCAGTTCATGTACTAAATACGCACATCAACATTTCATTGCTAACATTACTATAATTCTCATAACAACCCACCCACCTATCTTATATTTGATAAGAAGTAACTTTTTCATTTATTGATGATGTTGTTTGATGCTAGTCATTGTTGTTTAAAATGTTTAAGTTACATTCTTGATGTTCAGTATTCTACTGTGATATTATATGTTATGCTTTATAAGTGCTAATAAAGTGCATAGTGCTTGTTAAGGTCATTTAATATACTTTAACTTTTTTTAAATCGACAAGTCTGAAAGATTTGTCCTTCTTATCTAGTAAATATTTAACAAAAATACCTGTATAATTTTACGTGCACTTTCGGAAGTTCATTTCTAATTAGCGACAAAAGGCGCCGAAAAAGTTGATTGATAAAAACAGATAATCCAAACATTTGAAACTTAATGAATCCAAAGTTCCAAAATTATATGAAATCAAATCAAGCTAAGAAATTCTTTGCATTACGAACAAACCTTAGTTTAAATGAATTTCAAAAATAAGACGGCTGGAAATTTTGCAACCTGATACATTTTTTTCTAGTAACCATTTAATATGGTAACATTTAACGAATATAACGGGCATAAAAATGAAGTTTTGGAAACATTACGTGAAAAGTTATATATGTAACTAAAATGGAGATTTCTATTATTATTACTTTTATTTCTGGTAAATATTTAACTAATATATCAGACAATAAAAGTTTAAGTGTGTGCAAAAAAGATTAACATTTGTTTAAACATAGAATTGTCGGGATTTGGCATTCATTTTGGTAACATTTACCTAATATTACAAACTATTAAATTATGACAATTAATGAACTCGGAGTGTTCACTTAACATAGAGGTTTTGGATATTTTAATAATATTTAACTAATATAACATAACATACTTTCAAATTATAACGATTTATGTAGAAAGCTGTTTTATTAATACATGTATTACAAGCCGATAAATGTTGATGGTTGGAAATTCTGTGTATCAGTATTTAACTAAAGAAAGTTTAAGTATAATGATATCCCTTAATTTTAACATTTTAATAATTATTTTTGTCTTGTTTTTCTTTTGTTGAGTGAAAATGTATATCTATACAGTGTTATTACAGATGACCTTGCTAATAAATCTAATAATAAATTACAATTTTTGACTTTGTAATTGCAATAATACATCGAACATATAACAATTTTTCATTCTGATTAATTTTGCAATTGTCTGCTCTATTTCTAACTGATCCTAAAACCCGTTTTACGGGATTAACAATAAGCTACAAATTTTTCGCTTGCTAATAAGCATATTTTAGTATAATTGCAAAATACCTGCTTGTGGGGATTTGTGTAATACTAGTTGAATATATCAAACATATTTATAAAGCAAGTTCCACTGTACAAATATGATCATTGGGCAAATGTTTTATCACTAAATATTATTGGTTTTAGTACATGACAGCTTCACTTCTGAATATTGGCAATGATGTATATTTGTACAGGCGACGATAGCTCTCGGAAAAATTCGGGCCAATATTCGTTTCTTCCAAGACAAACCATCTTGTCAATTTTGTCAACCTGTTTGGATATAGGTATGAAGAAAATCTAATTATAAGTCAATCGACAATGTTTGTTTTTTTTCAAACGCAGAAAGGCTTTATATCTTATTGTTTTAAACAAAACAAGTCAGAGAGACAAAAGGTTTTTCTTTTGTTAAACTAAAATGCTTTGTTTTAATATTTGTAGAATTTTGACCAAAGTGTTTTGCACTTTTGATAGTTGACCAATATGTAACACAATACTGAAAAGTCTCGATAGGTTGAGCTAAGCTTCAACTTGTTTAACACAATCATGTTTCGTAATATTTGATACCTGATAGATATAAACAATAATAAAAAAAATGTACCTAAAACTTGTTTGTAGGTCTATTTTGGACAACTAACAACAGAAAAGGAAAACAAATGAATCTGGATTTATCATGTGTGTCCATAGACGCTTTACAGCACGTCTAAACTAAATAAAATGTAATAATAAAACACAAGCATACCAGTCCATGTCTAAATAACAATCCAAAGGAAAAAAGGAAAAACTTTGAAAATTGACCACTTAAGTTATACCCGTGAACTTCCATCAAGAAAGTGAGGTCGGCTCCAGAAAGGTAGTTAGCTACAACCGTCACGTGCAAAATCAAATTTGAAAATAAAAGGATCATGAAACTATGGGAAGTTATATTTATCCAGTATAAATTGATTCAGTGACTTCATATATATAGCCAAATTATGATGACGACCATAAAACTTTTTAAGGGCCTTGATTAGCCTAGGATTACAATATCCTTGAGTCCACAATTCAATTGTAAGCAGCTTGCCTCGTTGCAGAAAGTCCCCGTAGTAGGAACAATGTCTATCATATCGTATTAATTGTGAAACATATGCACCATACGTAGAAGCAGGACTTTTATCAACTGAAGAGGATCAAGAAAAACATTTCTCTATAATAATAAAAAAGTTACGGACTACAATTTGAGCTTAGAACTTTGTGCTATCGGTAAATATAACTTCTGGCAAAATTTTCAGCCGTCTTGGTTTTTTTTAAATTAAAATAAAACTGTTTATTCCTTTGTGCGGAACGTTCCTTTGCTGGGTTTGGATTTTGGAAATTTTGGTTCTTTTGTTTTTTAGGTGTTTAAATCGTCTTTTGACCATCACTTTTTGTGCCCCCGATTCGCTGATGGGAATTTTGTTTCCTGGAAGTGCGCAGGTGGTACAGCAAAATAAATCAGGTATTTTTGTTAAATATATATCACGCTCAGACACCGGTTTCAGTTGTTCTAAGATCTACTGGAAACATAGGAAGTCGGAACATATAAAATCGAAATATCTTCTAATTGTTTGTAATGATTCAAGGTTAAAACTTATGTTAAATGATAGATGTGTGGATGTATGTATGAAAAGATAAAAACTTCTTTTAAATGACAGATGTGTGGATGTATATATTGAAATTTGAAATAGCAATACAACCCTGGGCACCAAATATATTCCAATAAAATGACAAAAATTATTAAAAATCCAAACCTTGAAAATATGCAAATCAATAATATAAGTACAAGTAAGAAGTGGTTATTTAACATAACACTGCTCCCTAAATTTGACTAGAGTGGAGTGGAGTAATGATGCTAATATCCAAGTCAAGATTCTTTTACTTATATAATGTGTTCAGTTCCAATGGAGGAAACCACAGTGTCCAGAGAAAACCAACGACAATTGGCGAGCTAACTGACAAACTTGGATCTGCTCGAGTGAGATTTAAACCCAGGGTTGTGAAAGGCACTGTGATCTGCAAGCGTTTACGTTAGACTACTCAGCAACCGAGGTCAACTAAATGTGTTGAAATTAAGGAAGTAATTACAGAGGGATGTACTCAAATATAGGAGTCCACCCATCATTACTTGGTTTGAAGGGCTAATGCTTTAACCAATCCTGCCACCACAACTTGCAACCGTCTGTGTAAAGAATAAAACCCCAAAAATAAAACAATGCCGTTAATTAAGAGTCAAAATCAAGTTTACTGTATTATAAAACATAAAAAGTGTTAGTTAAACAAAATCAGTAATGCTGATACAAATAACATTACACATAAATACTGATACTGATAAATCATTAAGAACAAAGAAGGATACATTTCTGTATACAAAAATCAATATTACTGATAGAATAAATATGACTAAGAGGCTATTACAAATAAAAATACTGAATATTGTGAGACAATGGGACTTAATATTGACACAATGTCAAATATAGTAATACATTTACTACAAAACTGGTATAATGATGTATGATATATCATGGTATGGCCTTTTGCATTTCTTTATGCAAAATCTTTCTCATATACATATACTTTTCATATTTTAAAAGACTCAAGATAATTAAATACATTACTTTTTAACACTTGAAGTTGGGTTTGGCAATAGCGTTGATATCTAATATTTAGCTTAAATTCTTTTAGCCATTGTATAATATCCAGAAGTTGTAATCAAATTTAATAATCTAACATTATTGAGAATATTCAGAAGACTGATAACATAAAAAAAAAATGTTTTTTTTTTTTTAATTTTGGGTGTTCCTACTCAAACTCGAGCTCAAAAATTATCCTAACATTTTTAAAACAAAATTAATGGCGCATCATAAATTCTTTCTTTAAAAGCAATAAACATTACTTGGTCAGTAAAGGAAAGATTTGTTTATTTGCCATATATCTTATATGTGCCTTCAAATAAAGATCAAGAAAAATTAAGACAAATTCTGTCTCTTATCATATCATACTATTATGCTACTCTTAATCTTCATTCAGACAACACATGCATGAAGGGTTCATAAAAAATAATTTGAAAAAAATAACATATTTTTTGCCAATGCAATGTGCTAAGTTTTGAATTTCTTTATCATTTGTCATTAACACACTTCCATTCATTTCAGATCTTTCAAGAAAATCGTTAACAATTAAATTAAATACAAAATTTGAAACAATAAGAAAAAGAGATATTAATACTAATAATAAACAGATCATTAATTGAATCTTTGAGGTCAAACCATCATTGTCTGGATAGATATATAATAACATTTAAATAAATTTATGTATATATATAAAACTTTAATAAGAAATATTTAGTACAAAATGGCACTTGTTGTATGTACTATTTATATATATATATTGTTAATTTATGACAAATTTATTAAGTGTACACTATGTTATGTGTGTTCCTGAATGTGCCAACAAAAAAAATTTTAAAAAAAACCATAAAACAATAAATCTATATTGTGTGCTTCATGTGCTTAAAAAATGTGCTTTCTCTCTATATAACAAGACTAATACTGTGTGTGTGTGTGTGTGTGTGTACATGTGTGTGTGTGTGTGTGAAGGTGGGTGGGAGGGTGTGCATGTGCATGTACGTGTTTGCATGCACATGTGCATACATGCATGTGTGTGAGATTTTTGGATTTGATCAATGGATGTTTTGTGCTACCTCAGTTTTTGGTTAATAAAAAATCTAGTCAATTGTGTGTATGTGTGTGGTATTGTTAACAAAGTGTGTGTGTGTGTGTGTGTGTGTGTGTGTGTGTGTTGCTTAAAACAAGTTGCATTTTATCAAACTGTACATTTTCATATAAAAATCTCATGAATTGTTTTATAACAAATACATCTAATAATTTATTAAGAATCAATAAACTCCTTTACAGTATAGTTATAAGAACAACAAAATCCAACATAAATACTACTTTTACATGGCTTCACAGTTTAACATGAAGTCCCTGCATTTTAACATATTAATTACTATTTATTATTCAATTGTTAATGAATTCAGTATTCAGATATTATTGTTAATGAATTCAGTATTAAGATATCCCATCTTAACTAAGTATATATGTTTCAGTTTGCAACAGACTAAAGGATGCAAGAAAAAAATGCATACATGAAGCTTGCCTGCTTGTCTGACTTTGTTTTGTATCCTGTTCATTAACAAAGATACAGAGATGTTTTATAGAACAGAAGAGACCATCTATTTACCTAGCCAATCATCTAGTGTCTAAGAAAAAACAGTTCATGTATCTCCTTCTACAAAAACAAGAACTGTCAGAGCAGTTTATATATATATATATATATATATATATATATATGTATCTATATGTGTATATTAATATATAAATATATATAAAAGCTTAGTCAGACAATGTTTTCTAGTATCTTATGTAGCTAATAAATGAGCACTTTAATTATAACTTGTTTGCTTTTCTAGTCCATCTACAGGCATTGTTTTAATATAAGGATTACTACCCTAGTCTAACATCAAATGCTGTCAGAACACAAAAACTGAGTGCTTGCTTTATCCACCAAAAAAACGTAAACCAGAAAGTTTTACACTATATGCTGAATGCTTGCTTTATCCACCAAAAAAAACGTAAACCAGAAAGTTTTACACTATATGCTGAATGCTTGCTTTATCCACCAAAAAAAATGTAAACCAGAAAGTTTTACACTATATGCTGAATGCTTGCTTTATCCACCAAAAAAACGTAAACCAGAAAGTTTTACAATATATGATGAATGCTTGCTTTATCCACCAAAAAACGTTAACTAGAAAGTTTCACACTATTTCCTGATAATACACTTATCAATTCTGTTTTTTATACAGGCAAGCTAAAGGTATTGGTTATTACGCAGGGTTTAGCAAACATCTGGTAATTCTGATCAATGATTGACTATATATTTTGTGACAATCATAACAGAAATACAAATTACACATAATTGCAAATAAAACATTACTTTTGGTTTCTTCAGTCTTCAGCAGATTTTAACAAACACCTGGTAATTCTGATCAATGTGAAATTAACTATCCTGATATTTTGAGACAATCATAACATAACAGAAATATATATATCACATACGTGTAATTGCAAAAAAAAAATTACTTTTAAAAGTAGTTTCTTCAGTCAATAAATCTCAATAAACAAAATATTAGGATATAAAAAATATTCTAGTCATGGAAAAATATATACCAAGTATATTTTATGTCATGAAATTATATAAAATTTTGTTTCTTTTCAGCAGTATCAATTAAATAAAATCTGATTAAAAAACAAAGTATGAAAAGTCTCGTAAGTTTTACAAAACTAAATTAATAAAGTCAAATTTTTAAAAAATTAGAAAAATATAAAAATCTTGCCTATTATTATTTGATTTTAATTTTAATAAATATTTGATATACAGATCATATTATCATTTTACAGACTTTAAAACGTTTTCAAAGAATTCTTGTTTAAATAATGTAATAAAGTAATAGATTTTTACCAAATATTTAAAAATTCAATTATATGTCATCATTAATTAAAATATTTTAATTAATAATTAATTAATTTGAGAAATAGTTATCAAATTAATTATATAAATATGATTATATAACATAGCACACTGAAAACACAAAGAAAAAATAATCT
Organism: Tegillarca granosa; assembly: GCA_029721355.1. Classification (NCBI taxonomy): domain Eukaryota; kingdom Metazoa; phylum Mollusca; class Bivalvia; order Arcoida; family Arcidae; genus Tegillarca; species Tegillarca granosa. The sequence goes on along the minus strand of CM056597.1, from coordinate 46,867,996 downwards.
CGAATAAGTAGCTTCTGAATTATTGAAAAATAATTTCCAGTCCATATATACCACTGAATTATTAATTTCAATGACATTTATTCATGAAGTGCATCATACCAGATTCTACCAGATTTCTTCAAAGACCTGAAAAAGAAAAGTAACATTTTTACAAGTTTTTAAAAATTATTACATGTATAAACAAAAAAATTACCTTTATTTTAACATAAAAAGCTAGCATATACTATTCTTATTAAATACACTAATTACTAGTGTGTGTGTGTGTATGAAGTAAGATTACCTCTCTTTGCACAGAAAAGTGACATGATTCAATAATGACAACCTTCCTAACACCTGCTAAAATTACTGACATTGAGTGATCATGTTTTATTTGTCAACTTACTTGTAAAGGAATGTGGTAATGTAACACCAAACAAGAGGCACATGGGCCTTAACGCTCACCTGGAGATATGTCCAATATTGTTTGCAAAGTGCAGTAGACAATATATTACGTACAGAAACTTTAAAAGTTTTCTCAAGTTAAGAACTCCCACAAAACTTAATCAGAAATATATCCACTCACATTTCATTCATAAGTAGCTTATATAATATGCATGAAGTAACTGCAGTGCAATGAATAATTTCCAAATCATTAATCAATTTCAGTATACTAATGCAGCTATGTCCTTGACCTTTCAACATATATGACCTTGAACCATATATGATTGTCATGTCAATACCTATAATATTCTAATATACATGCCTATGCATGAAATTAATAATTTTTAAGATTATTAATAAACTTAGTATTCCTATGTTGATATAACCTTGACATTTGAACATATAACCTTGAACCATACATCAAAATAATCGTTGTCGTAATACCTACAATATTCTAATATACATGCCTATACAAAAAGTTAATAGTTTTCAAGATAATTAGTAATTTAAGTCATCTTTTGCAGCTGTGACCTTGACCTTTCAACATATGATCTTGTACCATATATCATAATGAACATTGTCGCAATACCTACAATATTCTAATAAACATGCCTATACAAAAAATTAATAGTTTTCAAGATAATTAGCAATTTAAGTCTTCTTTTGCAGCTGTGACCTTGACCTTTCAATATATGACCTTGAACCATATATCAAAATGATTATCATGTCAATACCTACAATATTCTAATATACATGCCTGTACAAAAAGTTAATGGTTTTCAAGATAATTAGCAATTTCATTCTTTTTTTGCAGCTGTGACCTTGACCTTTCAACATATGACCTTGAACCATATATTATAATGATCGTTGTTGCAATACCTACAGTATTCTAATATTCATGCCTATACAAAATGTTAATAGTTTTTAAGATAATTAGCAATATCAGTCTTTTTTTTTCAGCTGTGATCTTGACCTTTCAATATATGACCTTGTATCATATATCAAAATGATCGTTGTCGCAATACCTACAATATTCTAATATACAAACGACGGACTACGCACGACAGACGACGGACAGTGAACCATCGCAATAGCTCATCTAAGCTTTCAGCTCAGGTGAGCTAAAAACATTAGAAAATATAAAATTAAATAGTGAAAAGCTAAAATGTGAAATTTGTGTTTTACATGTAAATTAGGAAGATGTTGTCAACTTATAATAATAAAAAATCATCAGTATTTGAAACTGTTTCCAAGTTTAAGCTTGTTTTGTTTTAATTTCAGAGGCAGTTTTTTTTCTTAAAGGGAGGCAAAAAAGATAATTTGTTTCTTTGATAAAAAGCATTTAACTTGACATAAATAAACTGCATGTTGTTCTATTTCCATTGTAATTTGAAACCCATTTTTTTTTTCTAATTCTGTTTAACCAAATCACTCTTACAATATAAATTTGATTTTCTAGTGTGCAATATTTTTTTACCTGACAATATCTCCAAAAGCAGTCATAAGTGATTGACATCTATACTCTATTCCATGTTTCTTGCACAATGATTTTACTAGTGGTGCTATCTTGTGATAGTTATGCCGTGGCATTGTTGGAAACAAACTATAAAAAAGAAAACATTTCATTTCAAATTATAATTTTTAAATTTATGAAATGATTCTTACAATTATCTTCAACATGCTGACTTTGAAAATCTTCTAGTAATAGATTTGAAAATTATCTTTTCAAGTACCAAAGTCAGAAATATTCATCAGTTTGATTTGCATTCTAAATGATAGTATTTCATTATTGTCACAAACCTCAAGCCACATTCTTTACTAGTTTAACAGTTTTAGTTGTCCTTCTTGACCATACCAGTTAAAGGTTATACTTATTGGTATAAATGGTGATCTTTTAATACAGGTAGGACAAAAATTTCTACAATATTTGTCCTTCTTTACTTAGGGTTAAGACAATATACACACTCTATGATATAACAATATTATTGTGATGTCGAACTTGAGATGTCATTGAATGAAATGCAAATTAGTACTTATTTGCATAGTTTTTGGATACTTTTTATCATATATGTTTAAGTCAGAATATATTTGATACAGGATAAAATGAATCAAACCATGTTTTGTAGTAGAAAAAAACTCAACCCAAGGCGAGAGATTCTTGAATCAAGACTGTGGATACAAAATTGGGGTAGATTTTATTAATAATATAAATTACCTGATTAACATTACATCTACGTCTTTACAATACTGGTTACATTAAACTCTTCACAAAAGTACCAACAGCATTGCAAAACTGAGAAAGAAGCAAAATATATATAACTGCATTTAAAAAACTTACTGATGTTCTATCTGGAAGTTAAGGTGCCCTGTAAACCAGTCGTTAAACCAGCTTGATTCCACATTGCATGTCGTCGCTAGTTGTAATGAGAACCAATCAGATCTATCGTCTTTGTCAATTTTCATTGGTATATGACTCATCTGTGTCACCCACGTAAACCAATGACTTTCCAAGAATCTGAAATTAACAAATACAACATGTATGTTGCAGAAAATCAACACATAAAACTGACACATAATTTGTAAGATTTTTATAAATGAATATTATGTTTACTTAATATCATTTTCCTTTTATAAATGTCTTCCAAGTAGATGTAAAACTCTCAATTGTTTTTAAAATAGACACTTCACATTGTATTATAGATGTGAAATCACTTGTTTCTTAACAAACATAATATGTTTATCATTATTATTATTTTTTAAAATTTATTTTCTTTTTTTTTTTAATTTTTATTTTATTTATTTATTTTTTTAAATACATAAAAACGAAAGAGTCAATTTGAAAATAGTTATGAAATATATTTTCCACAATGCAGTGACATTCAAAATGCACTTATATCTATTTGTCATTTATACTTAATATTGTGTAACTGCCACAGACCAATTTGCATTAAATGTTATTGTTAAACAAATCTTGTTATTCTGAGAGAAGGGAAAAAACAAGTTAAGATATTTGCAGCAAATAATATGTATATCTCAACCAACTGAAAAAATTTATTGTTTTCCTAGATGAGATTTTGTAAATGCCTTTGCTACCCATCCCACCTCCCAACACTACCTCAAAGTCATTAAAAGCAGATAAGTTCCTGAAATTTGCCAAAACAATGATACATTTAGTTGCTTTTACCCACAAAAATTTTCATACTATCATAACATACCATATGCAATGAATATTCTAGATTTTTGCACGAATACTTTGCAATTTGTTATATTTCATAAGCACAGTTTTCCCAATCTTAAAGAATGAGGTTTGTTTTTAAATCCTTGTGACAGAATAGCATTTATAGAATACTAGACTTTATCTTTTATCATGATACAAAATTAACTTACCTTACAAACATATACAACCAAAATGCACCACCCATGCCATAGAATGGAGAATACTGGTAGAAAAATCTTGCAAAAAATGAAATTGTCATGAGTAAATCCTGAAATGAAAAGAACAACAATAACTGCTGGGTAATTATGTGTCTTAACAGTGATATAGTGTGTGTGTGTGTGTGTGTGTGCCTGAAATGAAAAGAACAACAATAACTGCTGGGTAATTATGTGTCTTAACAGTGATATAGTGTGTGTGTGTGTGTGTGTGTGTGCCTGAAATGAAAAGAACAACAATAACTGCTGGGTAATTATGTGTCTTAACAGTGATATAGTGTGTGTGTGTGTGTGTGTGTGTGTGTGTGTGTGTGTGTGTGTGTGTGTCAGGGGTTCAAAATTATATTTCACAATGATATGTTGAGGACTTTTTTGCCTTTATTTTTGATAGGTCCCAAATTAAGATTGGAAGGTCCCATATCAGCACTAGAAGATAAATGTGCACCAAAACTGAATAAACTTGTGTTACTCAACTTCGTTTATATTTTGATTAAACAAATTTATGATATACAACTTAAAAATACTCAAGGCAATAATGTTGCCAAAGCAGCTGTGCATTATATTTTCATTTCTGGAAACGATCAGAAAACAACATTGACAAATTGCAATAAATTAAATGATTAAGTGACAAAGGAAGTGTATTCTTAAAATTGCTCTGACAAAAACATCGGACTTTTATAGTAAAAATTCAAAGGGTCCGAAAGTAAAAGCAAAAGGTCCCAGACCTCAGACCCTAGGAATTTTGAATCCTGGTGTATGTGTCCATGTCAGATTATAATACATGTACAATCATAGTTATGTCTTTCAACAGTAACCTTCTAAGTAGCTCAGAGGCAGTGTCTGTTTCAAAAACAGAAGGATCTTGGGTTCTTACCCCGGTCTTGCCATACATAAGACTTTAAAGTTCAAGGTATTTCTTGCCAGGTGTTCAGCTTTTAGAAGATAGAAAATTGACTGGTTTACCCAGTGTCAAGATAATGTAACTGGAGGAGTGGTATGCTTGCACTTGGCATACTGACTCTGTGAGCTACATTGTAGCATATCAAAGTCTCTCTGAATGCATATTAGTACAAAGCAGACCATAATATAAAACATTACTCACACATCTTAAATACACACAAACTTGTTCTTAGATTCATCCTCCAAGATTAATATATTTGTTCTCATCAGGTTAAAAATTGCTTGATAAGATGTAAAACAACATTACAACCAGCCAATCAATCTTTCAATAGTGGAATAAAACACAAGTTTAATCATATTCTCCCTCTCTTTAACTTGATATAAAGTAAAATATGAATTTTGAACAATCACAAGTTTTTAAAGTTTGTATACATACCACCCAATCTTTTCTCTTAAATACGAAGATAAGGTTCTCTATATGGAAGTATATAGGCAACAACAGTGGTGGACCAACTACAAAATAAACAATTAAAGTTAAAATTATTATAATCATGAAACGTAATCCACTGCCAAATGCCAAATAAAGGTATGCAAATACATGTATCTTGAAATGAATATTCTCCAGAAAATTAAATGATGTGATGAGTTCCCCGTTTAAAGTCATTCTGAAACAATACATGCAAAACTAATCTAACTGGAAAATACTGACTGATTTTGACAAAGAGCAACAAATATCACAAGTCAATGGTGAGACTAGTTACCCAGAGGGAATAAGTAAAATGCCAGTAGGTAAGCTAACAAATGAAACATGTCTAACATGGATGTTTAACATTGTAACTTAATTGAACCAGTAAAAATTTAACTAATCAATCAATCATACTTACTAAAGAACCAGTATCTATGTTGAAAGTTATAAGGCATAAAACCCCTCTTCCTCTTGGCCCAGGAATATGGTATTGTTTCACCGAGTAAAAATAAATAGGCTACATCTATATCTGGATCTTTTTTCATAACATTAGGTTTGGCATGATGTTGAAAATGTCTGAAATTCCACCAGTGAGAAGATGCAGCCTAAAACAGAAAAAAATATCAAAACATTGACTTGTATATATACATGTATATACAAGCAGATTAGGTAATTCTATATCTACATCAACAATACAATTCAGCCTAGAACTATTCTAAGATAACACTATTAACAAAAAATATAAAAAGGTAATATGTGTACATAAAAAAAAAAAAAAAAAATTTTTCTAAACCCAACTTTATTTCTAGATTAATTGACTTTGATACAAATTTCAGACTAAGCCTCATTTTTGGGGAAACCAAACTTTTGTTACTGGGCCTTGATGGCCAAGTGGTCTGAAATCACACATTTAAGGATTACTGTGTCTCTCACTACCTAGATTCAAACTTGCTCAGGCAGATCCCAGTGTAAGAAAGTTTGTCAGTTCGCTTTTAGAAGGTTGGTGATTTTCCCCTGCAATCTGGTTTCCTCCACTATCCTTGAATCTCCATATATATGTAAGTGAAAGAATCTTGACTAGAGGGATAAACACTCTACTTGATACATGTTATTTTGAGTTGCTTCCCCTACATCATAAACTGGCTCTACTGTTTGACTGATTTAGTAATAAAAATATCATTTTCTTAAAATTTATTGGACTAAAAATGTTGACCTGTTGCCTAGAAAATCCTACTATTCTGCAATTAATAAGTTCAATGCAGATATCAAAAAGGTGTACCATAGCAATTATGGTACCGGTGTTATCAAAGCATTTATGTGTTGTGAGCAAAATATTAGTGGATTTATTTTATACTTAAACTTACCTTTATATGGCCAATTACAAAGTGATGAAATATATGATTTATTTTATGACTGTTAAATACCGACATGTGACCATAGTCATGTTGAGTCCAACCTGCCTGGGCCTGAAACAGAGAATAAATTGAGACTCAGAATAATTAATCAATGGGTGTAAAAATTGTCTGAATGAAAATATCACAATACAGCAATCACATTTTGTTAAAACATCAGCCAAAAAATTTAAAAAAATCTTTGACATCATTTGACAGAGTTCTGATCCTGTCATTTATTACTCAAACATCTTCAAAAATACATTGTGTACCTATACACTTTGTTTCTTTGCGGCAACACATCCTTTGACAAAAGATCAAAATTCTACCTATTTTGAATAAAGAAAACACAGACAATAGATGAAATAATTATAACTTTGTATACAGTCAAATAATTTGTAAAAACATTCATAATAGTATCACCACTTAACTACATATAAAAGATCTGCATCAAAACCCCAATGTACAGGTTTTTTTTTTTTTTAAGAAAATGTACCAATCACTATAAATTTGTCAAAAACAATAAAAAAAAAAACAAACAAATTTTTACCTGTGATACACACATAATCATTCCAGCTAAAACAAAGGCAAGTATTCCACCATCTAAATACCATACAACACTATAGGCTAATATTTCAAGTAATATTATATGTGCTAAATGAAAGATGTAAAACCATGGATTCACTGTAAGTAGGCCTGTGTCTTCTACATGTTTTCTGAGTTTTCGGAAATCAAGCTTAATTTCATTCTGAAAAAATAAATTAAATATAAAATGTTATGACTTGGTAATGAAGAACTCAAATATGCAATTTACACTTTCACACTCCATTTTTTTCATCTTGCTGACAAGTACATTTCACTTTCTTTTATAGTATTAAACAAACATTACTAGCATACTACTTCTTTTTAAACATTTTTTCTTGACTGCAGCTCAGTATTAACATCCCATAAGACCCTCAGATGGGAAGTGTGTGTGTGTGTGTGTGTGTGTGTGTGTGTGTGTGTGTGTGTTTCAATCCAGGTTTATACTAAGTGGTATCAACATACAAATAAACGTGTTTATACTCACCTCTTCTTTTTCTTTTACATCTCCTATATACAAAGCTTTCATAAACTTCTGGACATATTTCTTATCATTATGAAAAGCAGTCCAAGCATCCTAAAAAAAAATAATAATAAAATAAATAAATAAAAATTTCAATTTAGTGAGAAAAAAGATGTATAGAATAGAGTTGTTAATTTCAATGTATTTGGAAAAAATATTGGATAGGGAATTAATGAGAAACTTATACCAATAGTTGAAATGAAAAACTTACATAAAAGAATTTTACATGAATTTAGTTATTGTAGCCAATAAAAGAGGAAGATAATCACTCCAATCAGGAATTTTAATTTTTGATGTTGTCTATTACAAACTAATTCCTGAATCTCATTTTTTTTCTTGGAATGTAAAATAAATAAAAATGCAACCATGTGACATGTCTCTGATCATTCAACTCAATCACAATTTCAAACTTACCATGCTTATAAATAAACATATTGAGTTTACCCTTTGAAAGGAAAGGCTAAAATTTTTAACTAAGTTAACGATTTTGAATTATTTATTTGCAACTGACAGTGAAACACCAGGATCCTTGTCCTTTACAAATACATGTATATTTTCTTAATTTTGTCAAAAGAAGTTTAAAAATTGCAAGTAATTTTGCCTAGGAGCCAATGCAATGATGCACTTTCTATTAAATTCCACCTGGAATAACAAAAAATGAAAAAAAAATAAATGATCCAACCGCAAAGCTAGGCGACTTGCGAAAAAAAAACTCTTTTAATTCTCTTCACTTTTAATGAATTGTCTGCAGACAGATTTAATAATTTCAGAATGAAAAATGGATATTATAACATCTATTTACATGTAGCTAAATATTACTAATTATCAACCCCCCCCCCCCCCCCCACCACCACCACCTACCCCCCCCCCCCCAAAAAAAAAATCATTGTGACATTTGGTTGCCTCCTTCATCCAAAAAACAATCAACTCGTTATAAGTCAAAGAATCTTGTCTGGTTCACTGAACTTCATTACCCCACTCCACTTCAAAAATAATTTATTAGCAGGTCAAAATTTGTGAAGCAGGAAATTCAAAACAGAAACATTCATAAGGAGTTCTTTTCTACTGTGAATGCATAGTGTACATGTAGATGATTTAGTACCACGAAAGCTACGTCAAATTATTTCTCTCACCGTTGCATCTTCTCCTCCATAGTGACCTAAAATTTTAGCCCCTCCTGGGTGTTTCTTTGACCATCGACTGATATCATAGACTTTTCCATCTATCATCAACCATCTATCGTCATTTTTACAATGTTCTTTTACTTCCTCAACAGAGAAATAACGGGGAAATGAAAGTTCGGATGCAGATCCTCCTTTCCCCATCCTGTGTTATTTCTCTTCGCTCTTCAGCTAGATCTTCTGTCACTAGTATATTCTAAACAACCGGCGTCTGATTCAATCGCATTTGTTGTTAACATGCTTTCATAACTATATCTGATCTATGTTAATTTAACGCTTTACATAAAACTGTATGAGTTTAAAGCGTTCTGGAGATCAAATAGTTGAGTGTTATATAAAAGTACTTGTTGTTATGACAAATTCATAACATCGTACGTTAAAAACCTATCTTGCGTGACAAATGTCCTGTAGGTAGATCTATTGTGTTCAATATTTTTTTAAAAAGGCGTTTTTTTTCTCTGCTTAGACGTTTCTAGAACAAATAAACAAATACAGAGGAATTTATTGATATATTTTTTTATAAATCAGTCGGATTACGTGCATTTCTGCCGGTAGTGAATATTAACAACTTGACAAAATTCAAGCAGGAAAAATATGTGTGTCTGCGTGTAATATACAATGTATATCTGTATAGCACAAGGAAAACATTTTTTTAACGTTATAGATAAGTGACTTTGACTTCGGCATTGACCGTATATAGAATGTCAGTCCTTTAAATACGAAACTCGTGACAAAATCACATTTCTATTTAAGAAAAAAGAGTCCAAATTTGAAAACCACATTCCTCCAAAGGTGTACCGATTTTTACATGACTAAAGGTAGTCAGATTTTTTTCAAAGAGATGAAAAAGAAAATACTGAAATACTGGGTTTTATGAATAGTTTTGTCCCGTATTGCGACAACTTGGAGATATTCGAGATTTGTGAGTCGAAATTGCAAGTAGATCTATTTTGTGTTGAAAATTGGTTTAAGTAAACTGTCTTTCGGCACATATATCTTTGCATATTCCATCAAAAATTAGAAATGTTCCCTTTCACAATGTTTGTAAACTTTCTATGTAATTGAAAATATTAGGAAATAAGTGTCATCTTTATGCAAAAAAATTAATTTTACAACATTTAAATTATTCAAAACCGTGCATATAAGAGTGAGAAAGTTTATCACGGAGTTCACCAAAGGTCGATATTTATTTCGGCTACTCAGGTTTCCTCCACCATCCCAGAACTTACCACCTCGATTTAAGTAAAAGAATCAGCTTGACTGGGGCGTTATGAAGACCATTACTTCACTCTACCTAATTTGTAGTTCTAAATTATAACGGCTAGTTATCTAAAGAATCAGCTTGTTTAAAACCAGCCGTATGTATTCGTGTTCTGAGAATTGTGGTTCACGGTAGATAAATAAATAAGATCGAACAGATATTTTTGTTTGATATTGATTGAAATAATTTTTTAATCAAGAAGAACTTTAAAAGTATAATAATTGCCTTCAAAAGTTCTCTCTTACGCCAAAATATAATAAGCATTGTTAAATGACGAATTGAAATTCCAAAAAAAAGATTGTATATCAATATATATATATATATATATATATATATATATATATATATATATATATATATATATATATATATATTATACAATTTAAATGGTACCATGTGTATCAACCTGCTCGAGACCGACAAAAGTCATGAGTATAAGATATTTATAAAAAGAAATTTCAATAAATCATCTACAAAATCCAGTTTTTGGTTTTTTATACACCTGTTGCCTCTCTGTCCCAGAAGTTGTATTCCGAACACCAGAATTGTTTTATTATTAAATACTGCCGCATATGTAAGTAAGCTGTTTGTCCGAGGAGGATTTATTCCTCTTTGACTTAAAAAATTAAAAAATAATCTTCTTTTTAAAATGTTGATTGAAGGCAAAATAGAATGTTATATATGAATTCTTCAATCTTAAATAAATTTGGTCTGAATGATAGATTAAGCGTTTGGCGTAAAAGTTAAAAATCGTAAATAAATTTAATTTACCATGTATTATATGAAAAACAGTCACTTTAAGATTTGTAAGTTGCGCACATTAACTTACGGAATGATGTCAGATGTTATGGTAATGGCATTCTTTTTCACCTTACCCCTTTTTATAGTGTTTATACGAAAGAAATTCAAATAATACATTACAATTTTTAGTTTTAAATATTTACAAAATGCATTTAGTTTTCACGAATCTTCAAAAATTAAATAAGGTTTGAGGGGTAAATTGGCATAAAATCAACATTCTTACTTTTTAAAGAGATAATGACAAATTATTATGATTCCCCACCCAAAGGTGGGGAATCATATTGTTTTCGTTCTGTTTCTTCTTCTTCTTCTTCTTCTTCTTATTATTATTATTATTATTATTATGATTCCCCACCCAAAGGTGGGGAATCATATTGTTTTTGTTCTGTTTCTTCTTCTTCTTCTTCTTCTTATTATTATTATTATTATTATTATTATTATTATTTTTATAATTTTTTTTCCTTAAAATTGTCCGGTGCAGAACTAAAATTGTCCGCTGCAGAACTCGAAAACGGTATGATGGGTTTCGATGAAATTTGATACGAACAATCTGCTATCTTGGTAGATATGGATAAATGATCAAATTTTTTTCTATCTCGACGGCTCAGCGGTCGGTGCTTGTTAATTGCATAATTTAATACCAAACATCTTTCTGTCCAATACGTACAAAGAGAGATAACTCTTACAGAATCTTCTTCTTTCTTATTCAGTTTCTCAGATATATGAGCGCCCCATAAAAATGGGTAATCTGAATTAATGTATAAAGTTAAGCACTAAACAAAAATGAATGAATGTTAATGAACTACATGTTAATTAAGTGACTAACCTCTTTCTCACATACAGAATTTGTTCTTAATAAATTCTCAGTTACTAGGTATTAAATTGTTAAAAATATATCAAATTTTTATCAGCACTGCCAAACAAGTTAAACGCATCATTCAATCTCGTTCAAAATTTTAGGATAGGTTCCTGCACCATTAAAGTTTTTACATCCATGGGTATTTATTGGGTGAGGGACAGGAAGATGGGGTCTTAAAAACAAAAATCACCAATTTTTCCTTAAACACTTTGCGGTGTGCTATAAAACCATATATAGGGCTTTGTCATAACTTTTAAACTGTTAAAAATATGGCTTTGTGATAACTTTTAAACTGTTGATATCCCCACCCCTAAAGTATATATTTTCTGGTTTTTAATGATAAAATGAAAAGAATGACACTAATCAAAGACACCTAAGGTCCTTTCCCACTGAAGGGTAGGGCTGGGTGGTGCTAAGTTAATTTTAAACTATTGAAATCCCCACCCCTAATTTATGTATTTTCTGGTTCCTTAAGAAAAGTTGAATAGAGTGATATTAATAAAGAGCATCTAAGGTCATTTCCCACTGTGGGTGGTGCTATGTACATGTATAGCTTTTAAATAGTTAAAATCCCTTCCACTCATCTGTATATTTTCTTGTTCATTATGGACTTTTGAAAAGAGTGATAAAAACCTCCAGGAAATCCTTTTCAAGAGAGGGTAGGGGTGGGAAGCCAGAATTCTTAACACCCACCCTCAGTCAAGAAACACTATCTTATGGCATACTTGATTTCATTTCTTAAGGCAATTTTACAGGATTAAATTCCTATTCAAAGAATTGTAAACAAATTCAATAGCATTATTACATGTTTTGATATGTATAATTGCTTTAATCTCTTTGTCAATTATCCATTAAATTAAATATGTAGGTTATGGCTACTTCACAGAAATGACACACGTCAATCAAATTTGTTGGTTAAACACCTCACAGTTTGTGAAATAGATTTGCTATCAATCAAAGTTGAATACTTGTCCAATCAAAATACACAGCTAATTGTAATTGCCAAATTAATGGATAGGGTCTATGTTAGAAGACAGAACGCATGATTCTGATCTATTAAACTTGTAAAATTTACATACATTTAAAAAAATTATAAAATTAAACATGCAGATTCGGACTCCCGTGATCAATTGGTTTCTTTTAACAAAAAACGTTGTTGCAACAATGGGGTATGAGGGAATGAAAATATATATAAAAATGAATACTACTCGAATTATAATTGTACAATTCGATGTTAACTTTAAATTTACTTGTCTTCCGCCCTTTCTCTTAGTTAGCTTTCGATTACTAGTAATGGATACTATCCATCCATCTCGAGATCAGTCCATCAGCAGGTGTATATTTTAGACAATATATAGATTATGGATGATGGGGAATCATACGTAACTGGTATCCCAGTTACAATCTCTAGTTATTATTATTATTATTATTATTTTTATAATTTTTTCTCTTCCTTAAAATTGTCCGGTGCAGAACTCGGAAACGGTATGATGGGTTTCGATGAAATTTGGTACCAACAATCTGCTATCTTGGTAGATATGGATAAATGATCAAATTTTTTTCTATCTCGACGGCTCAGCGGTCGGTGCGTGTAAATTGCGTAATTTAATTCCAAACATCTTTCTGTCCAATATGTACAAAGAGAGATAACTCTTACAGAATCTTCTCCTTTCTTATTCAGTTTCTCAGATATATGAGCGCCCGAAAAAAATGGGTAATCTGAATTAATGTATACAGTTAAGCACTAAACAAAAATGATTGAATGTTAATGAACTACATGTTAATTAAGTGACAAACCTCTTTCTCACATACATAATTTGTTCTTAATAAATTCTCAGTTACTATGTATTAAATTGTTAAAAATATATCAAATTTTTATCAGCACTGCCAAACAAGTTAAACGCATCATTCATTCTCGTTCAAAATTTTAGGATAGGTTCCTGCACCATTAAAGTTTTACATCCATGGGTATTTATTGGGTGAGGGACAGGAAGATGGGGTCTTAAAAACAAAAATCACCAATTTTTCCTTAAACACTTTGCGGTGTGCTATAAAACCATATATAGCGCTATGTCATAACTCATAAACTAATGAGATCCACATCCCTAAAGTATATATTTCCTGGTTCCTAATGATAAAATGAAAAGAATGACACTAATCAAAGACACCTAAGGTCCTTTCCCACTGAAGGGTAGGGCTGGGTGGTGCTAAGTTAATTTTAAACTATTGAAATCCCCACCCCTAATTTATGTATTTTCTGGTTCCTTATGAAAAGTTGAATAGAGTGATATTAATAAAGGGCACCTAAGGTCATTTCCCACTGTGGGTGGTGCTATGTACATGTATAGCTTTTAAATAGTTAAAATCCTTTCCACTCATCTGTATATTTTCTTGTTCATTATGGACTTTTGAAAAGAGTGATAAAAACCTCCAGGAAATCCTTTTCAAGAGAGGGTAGGGGTGGGAAGCCAGAATTCTTAACACCCACCCTCAGTCAAGAAACACTATCTTATGGCATACTTGATTTCATTTCTTAAGGCAAGTTTACAGGATTAAATTCCTATTCAAAGAATTGTAAACAAATTCAATAGCATTATTACATGTTTTGATATGGATAATTGCTTTAATCTCTTTGTCAATTATCCATTAATATGTAGGTTATGGCTACTTCACAGTCATGACACATGTCAATCAAATTTGTTGGTTAAACACCTCACAGTTCGTGAAATAGATTTGCTATCAATCAAAGTTGAATACTTGTCCAATCAAAATACACCACCTAATAGAATTGCCAATTTAATGGATAGGACCTATGTCAGAAGACAGAACGCATGATTCAGATCTATTAAACTTGTATAATTTAAATACATTTCGAATTATAAATTTATACATGCAGATTCGGACTCCTGTGATCAATTGGTTTCTTTTAACAAAAAACATTGTTGCAACAATGGGGTATGAGGGAATGAAAATATATATTAAAATGAATACTACTCGAATTATAATTGTACAATTGGATGTTAACTTTAAATTTACTTGTCTTCCGCCCTTTCTCTTAGTTAGCTTTCGATTACTAGTAATGGATACTATCAATCCATCTCGAGATTAGTCCATCAGCAGGTGTATATTTTAGACAATATATAGATTATGGATGGTGGGGAATCATACGTAACTGGTATCCCAGTTACAATCTCTAGTTATTATTATTATTATTATTATTATTATTATTATTCACTTGCAAACAGCGTTTAAATGAGGTTCATATTTGTCTTTATAAATTGCATGAAATATACCGTGTTACACTTAGTAACAATCCAATGATGTTAACTGTGTTAATTTTTGACATCGTAGCAACGGTACCGGCAATCGGAACACCCGAGGTATTTGTTGAGTGTGCGAGACATCCGAGGTGTTCCGATTGACGGTACCGGTATGAACTTGATAAACAGCAATGGAATTCACGAGAGTACCACGTGATACCTCATAGCGTTTGAGCGGGACAATTATTTCTATTGACAACGGAATCGCATAAAGTTACGTTTTCCCGTAACGACGTTTTTTCAGGAATATTTGACGTTATCCATTTCATTCCGCACAAACGTTCAGAGGTATTGATCACGTGGTACGCTGGCGAGTTCCATTTGATTTTTAAACGCCCTAACCTTTTTTCAAAGCCCAGTAAGCATAATTAAAATAAACAACAATATAAAATTTTTAAAAAATGTTGTTAAGACAAAGTTCGACCTTAAATTGCTAATTTTAAAATTTCCAATCACATTGAATTTATTTCGTGGTTACGGCTTTACATTAAATAGTGATTAAGCACTACACAATATAAAGGTGATAATTGTTCAATAGTATGGCGTTAATTTTTGACATTTAGGAACAGAATGAATTTGATAAAAATAATCGAATTTTAAACTCAAGATTACCTTTTTCAAAGCTTTTGCTAGCTTACGCAAATGCTTAGAAAAATAAGCCAATTTTATGTATATCACAATTAAAATTATTCATTATAAATACTATGAATAAAAAGTTTTGAATGAAATCGCTTTTTTGATATAGCGCATTGCATGAAATATATTATGCTGTTTGGTGTTGCCCTTATTTTATTGTCATTGATATAATGGTTGCAAGTTTCGAAATGTATGACGATAAGTTTCAATTTTCGAAATAAAACAAACGTTGGGAAATTGATAAATAAGAATTTATTTTTTAAAAGTCAGGGCCAAGTTTTCCAAGTATCAATGAGGTTAACTAAATGCTGAGTAAATGTAGACTATGACATCAAAATAAAAAAAATCATATTTGTTACATACGTTAAGGGGGTACTTCTAGTTAATAATTAAGCAAACCACAATAGAAAAGTGTTAATTTCAGAAATGTTTGATGATAATATGTTGCATTTCAGGGACAATTTAAAATCAAACGCAAACATACCGTCCAAAAAGGAAAGTAAAAACTTTGAAAACTAGATAAATCAGTAAAGAGCGCGAACTTCCATTAGGAAAGTTAGGCCTTGCTTGATGAACTTGATAAATAACCATGTGAATTGAAAATATCAAAACTAAATTTGTTCAAAGCTAGGTACCCCTAACTTAACTTGTAATTGAAATTGGACATTAATATCAAAATATAAAAGAAATTTGTAATAAAGACAACGTTTCGCCTTATATATTTTTTTTAAATAGATATTTCCAATACATAAAATATATTGAGTAGTTGGCGTACTTTTAGTAATGGTTTAGCAAAAACACAATAAAAACAATAAAAAGGTGTTAATGTTCGATAGTATGGTGTTAATTTTTGACATCTTAGAAACTTGATAAATAACAATATGATTTTCAAAGTCAGGGCTAAGTTGTTAAAAGCTCCGTTGGTCTGATCAAATTCTTAGAAAAAGTTTAGAGTAATCGCTCCTTTGATATTTAAAATTACATAAACAAATTTTAACAAATATTGTCCAATATTAATATTCAAGATATAAAGTTTGCTTACGAATTGTTTAAGTTGACATGGATTTAAACAACTGAGTCAAGACCACAAATTTGCTGTATCTTGATACAAACGTTTAAAGTGCTGTTTAATTAA
This sequence comes from Tegillarca granosa, assembly GCA_029721355.1. NCBI lineage: Eukaryota > Metazoa > Mollusca > Bivalvia > Arcoida > Arcidae > Tegillarca > Tegillarca granosa. The sequence continues at coordinate 46,851,089 of CM056597.1, read as the reverse complement.
TGTCGCATCATTGGTGTATGTGTAAGAATGTGTGTATATTTCATGGTCTGACTCGTACTAGTGAAAATTTGGGACCGATTCTGTCTTTTCTATCACAAAAATAAGCTTGCTGCAAATAAGCATTATACTCCCCTAGGCACATTATCATAACGACTAGTGAACCAGTCGGTACTCGGTCAAAAGTAGTCAAAAATAAAAAGGAATACCACACATCTGGTTTGTTGGTTATAATTTAGGTGTAACATCTCATCAGCAGTTTTTCAAATATTTATAAATATCTAATATATATACACACACACACACACACACACACACACACACACACACACATATATATATATATATATATATATATATATATATATATATATAAAGTTAGTGTATGCTTAAGATTTGCGAGGGTTGATTATAATTAACTTTATATAAGTACACTCGTATTTTGTTGAGGTGCTAGATCACCAAGTCACTTTATCACAGACAAGTACACAACGTCTCTAGCAATATAAGCTTGGCAGCGGATGTACAAATCGACACTCTGTCGCCTTATTGCCGAACGCTAGGCAAAGAAAGGAGATCCTAGTCGTATGTATAACCCAGCCGAAGACCTTCCGCTCTTTAAGCAGACGATCTACCACTGAGCGACAGAGAGGTTAACATCCATCTAGTTGAAGCTGTATTCCTTACAGAGAGATAATAGAAAAAGTTCTCTATACCTCTAAATACAACACACACATACCGGTCTATATCTAAATCACAATCCCATAAGCAAACTTTGAAAACTTGCAAGATCAGTTAAAACATGAACTTTCACTAGGGAAGTGAGGTCGGGTGCTCCGAAAGATTAGGCACCTTATGTCTATCTAACTTTAACCGCCACTTTCTAAGACAAATTTTATAATGGAACGAACATGGAACTATGGAACGACAAACACATACGGAATAAAATGATATGTCAATGTGGTATTTAGTACTCTTATGTTACTTCTGATGTTGATGATACCCAGGATGACAATTTTAATTTGTAAATGATTTAGTTACCTTATCGGAAGTTGATCAGTCAATTAAGTAAAACATTTATTTTGCAATAGACGTCTCTAAGTAGAGTTTCTCGAAGATCGATTATTTTGTAATTCAAAAGTTCTTTCCGATTGGAGCTCTATGCAGTAACAAAATTCAATAGACAACCATTAAATAGTACATGTAGTTTTATACAAATCTCTTTTAAGCAAATTGTTAAACACGATTTCTAAACGTATTGCCGATTTAAAATTCTCTATAACAGTATATGCATGTATGGCACGTTTTTTTCTTAGTGTTTTACATGTATCTCTGGAAAAAAAAGATAAATATTGTATTACGCCGCGGTCAAGATTTTAAAGAACTGGTCCGTTTATGACTGTTAGAGGAAAACCAGATAACATCCCCTTTCCCAAAAAAATAATAATCAAAATTATCATCTTAGGCAACAGGATAAACAAGCAATTCAAATTGGGATATGACCAAGTTGGAATTAAACACAGGCGTTGAGTGGCGCTTTTATCCTCTTACACCGAGTCCCCTCATCACTCTCTTTGAACTGGTGAATTTCCGTTAGGTAATTCCGTGTTTGTTGAAAAAGTTTACATATAATTGTGAGAGAATTAGGAAGAATTACTATAGTTAGTTTTAATATTGACAATTAAAGCTGACGTTTCCCAACTGCTAAAATGAAATAAAATATAGAATATAACCATTTATGTTCAATAGTATATATATAATATATATATATATATATATATATATATATATATATATATATATATATATATATATATATATTATTTTGTTATGAAAACTCTAGATAACCTCTTACTAAGGTTCCGAGTGAATGAATGGTCTAAAATGTTTTATAAATCAAAACAATAACCATACATGAAAAAATAGCTTATCATCTCAAACTGTTCTTTGTTTTTTACAATATATTTTGAATTCTATAAACCTAAATAATTTCAGTTCTAAAATATCATCACAGTTGTTTTTGTAAATGCTATCAAATGGTCATTTCTTATCTGTACAACTGTACAGTTACGTGATCTTCTACTCAGAGTCACCCCATGCTTCTTAAACCTCTTTGGATTAGATAACAAGATTTTCTATGATATTGCATTTAGCTAGCAAGTGTAAATATTATAGTTAGTCTTGGCCAGAGTAATTAGCGTTGATAATTAATTTGATAAAGAACTGATCATATGCTTCTTAAACACAGCAAAGTTGATATTATAATGGTTTAAAGTACTACAAAATATTCACGTGTAAATTGAATTCCTGTTTGGGACTGTTTCAGATGAATTAATATTGTAAGTGAAATATCTATGGAGACACATAACTAGACAAGTGGTGATTCCAGTGGATGTACCAGAGTATTGTAAAAAAAGTTAAAAGTTTAAATAATACACAGAGTATGGAAGATTTTGGCATGCTTGTACAACGTATAGGTATTTAAGATTATTTGATTGGTACGAGGACGGCGCTTTGTTTGACATTTTTAAGATAAGTTACCGAAAATATGTGGTCTGGATGAAAGAACATAGGATCACCCATTAAAAAGAATATTAAGTGTATAGTTAAGAAGAGATAAGACAAAGCTATTTTTAAAATCTTACTGATCACATTTACACTATAACTTTTGATGTTTATGGAGTGTTTACAGTGCATAAGACTTTTTAAAGTTCAGTTACCAGTCCTTAATTTTTCAGAATGTTCAAAATTTGACCTTTATTCTCCAGAGTACCACTTTTCAGAACAGTTTTTAAGATTCTTTTTTGAAGTCATTAATAGAAACAGTTCAGTAAATAATTTTAAAACGGTCCTTTTCATAACAATATTACATAACTATAGTTATAAGAAACACATGTCTAGTTTCATTTTATATTAATTTAACAAAATTTGGATGTTTATAATACTGATATAAAAACAGTTTCTGTTGACGTTAATTCAGATTAAAAATCCAATTGCAGAAAAATAAACTTAATTAAAGATTGGGAATTAAAACATTCAAAACATAATGACAAAGTTTATACAAAGCCCTGATAATTATTCGGGAGTGAGCTTCGAACGTTCTATGTGCACCAACACTATTTCCCGAAACCACAACGGTGGCTATAGGATAGTCAATCATCTTCTTTCCTAACGTAGATGTTGTTCTTATTACGTCAATGGTATTTAAGGAAATAAAACATCTGAAATTAAAATTAATTGTTTTTTTTAATTAGCCTTCAGTTGTGTTTTCAAAAACAAATTGAGATACACAATGTTAATTATTAGAAAGCTTACATCAAGATTCCATAAGAAGCCATGATAGAATTTCATAAATTTTAATAAGATCTACATTTGCTTATCAATAATTAATTAACCCAAACGCGATTAGTGACATCAATTCATTTAGAATCTTGTTAAATCTGGAAAGAGGAATGTCGCCAAATTATGCGATGACACATACAGATACAGTTATATTTCTATATAATCAAATTAGATATGCTTGCACGTGACGGGTGTAGCTAGCTAGACAGGAGGTGCTTACCCTTCCGGAGCACCCGGCCTCACTTCCTTGATGGAAGTTCACATGTATAACTAATTTTGCCAGTTTTCAAAGTTTTTACTTTGTTTTTGGGATTTTGATATGAACTAAGGACTGGTATGTTTCTTGTATTCATTATATATATCTAAATACCATCTATCCTACTTATCTTGAAACAATAGATAAAACTAATTACTAGTATTTAATTCCTGCTTTACATGAGGATTTATACCGTCAATTATGCCAGCTACAAAAGGCTACATTAAAGCTGTATGACATTGCTTTCTTCTTGGATTGTGACTTAAACATTCTCTAGTATGTTCGTGTTAGCTACATTGTGATGCTAGGGTATATATACTGTTACCCCATATAAGGGTAATCATATAATCCTTGTTATGAGGTTATTCTGTTATTCATCTGTTTTATAGCCTCCCTGTAAGACATAAAATTTCCATTGATAAAACGACAGGTGTATTCTCAGTAATTCATTGAAAGTGGCCTATATTGATGGTATTAAGAATGACAGTCGAGAGGAGAGCGTGTCCGACCCCTTAAATGTCAATCAAAATAGGGAATGTCCGCCTTACCTTACTTGTTGGTTTCCTAATCAAAACAGAATACATTTGTGGTTCGGTAAATGTAACATGACACATTACTAGTATTTTTGCTGTGAAGCAAAACAAATTCAAATTCACAAAACCCTTGAAATACTTAAAATAATTCGTATATATGGAAAGAATGACCATCTGACATTAAGCTTTATAAGCAAGAGAATAAATATAAATTTACTGCTTACTGTGCACTAAACACTGTAAAAACACCAAAATGGCAATGACTGTTTAATAGACATTTTATTGCAAGTTTTGCATTTCAGCTAAGTTGTTTTTAAAAACAAATAAAACAGAAGTTTGAGAAAAATATTTATCACAATTTTCATATAAAATATATTTTTTGTCATTTACGTAATGATTAAACCCTGGTTGTTTTATAAAAAGTTTAAGAAACAATGCAGTTTCTTCATTGATCTATAAATCATAATAAAAATGAAATTATAAAAAGAAATGAAAAGAATATCCTTTAGGGTTTTTAGAAAAAAGAAGGACAGGCTGTTACAAGAAATAAAAATCCTTGTCCTTAACAACCCACCTTTTGTTTTCTTAATAGTGATTGGACTTCTATATCAACCAATTGAAAAGCAACACACGCCATAGTGATGATGCAAAATATAATACATATATAAGCTGACTGCTGTTGAGTTCTATTTCAGTTTTGCCAGGGATTTCAGTGTAAGCTTACAACAGCGGAACTCACATTATTCTTTTGTTTTTCAATTTTTTTCAAGACTGTTTTATTTACCAGTGTCAATATAAGAAAATCAGAAATAGCATTGTTTCTCAAGACAAAACATTAGTGAACAAAACTTTTTATTTTGTTTTTATACGGAACTTTTGAATTCATTAACTTATTAGACATGCCTTACGTAACGCCTGCAGAAATGCTGATGACCTCTATTGTCAAAGGTCAGTTGCAGCTGGTAAAGATTTTACTTCGCGGAGGAACAGATGTGAATAGTTGCCTATTGGATGGACGAACTGCTCTAATGATCTGTTGTAGCATACACAAGTCAGATAGGAGCAAAAGTTATGAAGCAAACCTTATTCAAATTCTGGAGATTTTACTTAAGTTTGGTGCAAATGTCAATATTGTTGACAATAAGAATAGATCATGTCTCATGTATGCCTGTAGTAATGGGTATTCTTTGAAATTTATAGATATTTTGTTGAACCATGGAGCTGATACGACTCTTAGGGACAAAGTCAGGACTTAACTGCGTTGATTATGCTAGAAAGGAAAGCAACACCTTCATCACCAAATATTTACAATCACGTACAGGTGAAATGGGTGATTTGCAATATCAAGAGAATAGAAGTAGCAACAAAAAGAAAGCGATATTTTCTTTCTCCAGCAGGGTCAATTACCCCAAGGATAGATTTACGACTACCAATGCTTATTTAAAATACAAAGTACCGGATGATGATTGTCAGTCACTGTCAGACGAGAATAAATTTCACTGCATACCAAGCGATCCACCAGCGTCACCAAGCAATGTGTCATTTGTATTTGAACCACAATTTAACTTTGAAAAGAAGTTCGACACTATTGAAGAAATAGGCGGAGAAGATATTCACGAAAAGGAAAAATTTGCTTTAGAAAGTATGAACACTATCCCCGCACCTGAAAAAGAAAATGCTCTAAGTGTTAAAGATTCCAAAGAGGAGGTAGAAAGCCAGATCAACGAATCATGTAGAACAAATGAAAACATTAATGCAATAGAACATTTGAACAGACAAAATATTGTTGCGAACAATCGGTTGAATCGGCCATTTGGCTCAAATAATCCTACTGCCTTTTATGATTCAACTAACCACCTCGTGGAAAGTAGAACTGTTGTTTTTGAGAACACGAACATTAAAAAAGGAAAAGAAAATACGATATTCCCGAATCAAAATAGAAGGGATATTTTAACAGAAATGGGAGATTTTACTACTCACACAAATAATAATAATATAATGTTACGTTCGGAGGAGAACCTCGGTATTGTAAAATCAAGAGAATCTAAAAAAACAAACGAATTTGACCATCAAAAACGGGCTCGAAAACGACAAGAATCATATATTCAAATGGTGCGTTCTGAGCATAAGGAAGACATACAAAGAAATGGAGTACGACAGAGGATTTTGCAGAGGGAAAAAATATCAAATGGATACAAAGATACAGCAAATAAACAAAGCAAAAACAGAGAACACCAAACACTTCTTGATGTACCAAATGCTTCTTCGGATAAATATTGGAAACACAGATTTTCTTCTCATGCTGTTTATGATGTTGATAATCAGCAAGGAGACCCAAGCAAGAGGAGGGACACATTCCCAACATTGTATACTTATAACAAAAACATTCCGAAAAAATCTTCAAAAGTTGTCAAATTGCCACCAATCTAAGAACAATTTAAGTAAATTTCATATGCTCTGTGTAAAAACATTATGCGATTTTTGTATATATATTTTCTTTGATAAAAATCAAGGAGGCAAAACGATTTGAAAAAATCGGAAAACATCATTAATAGGTACCAAACTGTTAAAACATACAAACAATTTACAATTTAGTTAATTCCACAATTTTAGTGTAATTATTGCTACGAATTATGTATGTATGTATTTTTCTTTAAAAATGATAGGATACAAAGAAGAGAAGGAAGACACATCTAGCATTGTGTACTGTGATTAAAAACGCTTTGAAAAGACTGACAAGGTATAAAATTGTCATAAATTTGAAACTATTTTAATTTATTTTACAGACTTTGTTTTATCACATATTTCATATTTTTGTTTACATGTATTTTCCTTTATCACATTGGTTAAAAATTATGTTTCGTCTTTGTAGTTAAAATAAAACATTTTAGAAAAGGTATCATTACAAATTAGTCATAGTTCTTATCGTATTAAATTTAGAATTTTTGCAGAGTAACATACGCTTGGCAAAAGTTTAACAACTACAACACATCAAAACAAATGAACGACAAAAAGAAATTGCTACAATTGTTTATATTTATAAATCTGACAGGATTGTTTTAAAAAATATAGGTTCTTTTGTTTCAAATAGTTTTCTTAAATAATCACAAGCTTATTCATTAATAATTTGTATTTTTACCAAAAACGATTACGAATCTAAAGAACACCCGTTACAAATCGTGTATGTGTACACGACTGAACTCGCTAAAGTTACAGAATCAAACACAAGCTTGTCACAGATTTAAACCACTGAATATAATAACGAACACTTTCTACGGGAAAGAGATATTACGAAATTATTTAAAAATATTTCATCAATTTTCAAGCACATAATTGATAAAAGTTTTACTTTGTCTCACATTACATTCTCTTTTTTATTGTTGACAATTTGTGAAAAAATGGTTTCCCGGTTGAAGTTGACCATGAAGACAGTACTGTAACATTATAATAACATCGGAAAAACTAATTTATTCATAAACCATCATGCATTAGTATCATGGAATGCAACAAAACATTACCAATGATACAAAGTCTACCAAAACAAAACTTGTTTAAAGCAAAGAACGGACAAATACATGCATATCAAAACTGCACTACAGTAACTCAGTTGGTAGATTGCTTGCTTCGTATCTAACCAAAGAAGACCGGTTCTGATTAAGACTTGAAAAAGATAGTTACTGCTCTTTAACTAAACACTATCGACATTTTTAAATAAACGTCACGGTGTCCATTGGAGGAGACCTTGTCACATAAGGCGTGGAACGCTAAAGAACCTTCCTGCACATTTCACTGAGCGCACTAAAACGTTAAAATTTGTCACTTCACCTTATATCTCGAGACATCTCGATATAAGTGAAATATTATTGTCTGTGACGTAAAACCCGAATAAATTTATTTATACCCTGCATTATAATAAACAACGAAGGGTTACATAACCTGTTTAAGTAGGTCCTGAAGTAACGATCTGACACAAAATTAACCTGTGTTAAAACATGAGGTATTTTAGTTTAGTCTCTCCTATATATTTATTTTAAAATCAATGGACGTGATATTTATCAGGCATCATCCTATGTGGTCATTTTTTGTTGCTTAAGATTGCTGCACAAAACAATTGTTGTAAAAATAAAAACATCTGCTAAAAGCCTTTATTTGTTTTCTTAATGTTCTGAAAAAGTGGGCCCTTGAAACACGCTATGTAAGTAAAAACTGAAAATCATTATGTAATATATGTATTTCAAAATCTCCGATAAAATGGAATATAATACACTATAATTACAAACATCACGTTGTTACACGATTTAGAGCAATTTTATTGTCGTTTTTCTGTCAAATGACGTTGTTATTTTTCAATAACAACGTTTTCTACCGGAACTACTTTCGACCAGTTTCGGTGATTACCCATCTTTCAGTTCTATTAATAGAAGTTATTTTTAAATTGTAAACAAATGGGAATGTTATGAGATTAGCAAATATTCAACCTAGAAACATTAAAATACTTCAATTTTTTTAGATTAAAATTTTGCAAAAAATTATTCGACTTGACAAGTTCTGATATTTGTTCACCAAAATATTCAAGACTATTAAATATCTATTTATAAAATATTTTTATCTCTTTGTAATCCAGTCGCGGAGAAGCCCTTTTGTGCACCCCTTAAAAATCCAAAGACAAAATAAATTTTGTTACACACCTCAACCAATTTCTAAACGCGTGTTTTCGAATTCATGCAAAAAATATTAAAAAATTATAATTAAAGTCAGGTATACACTGCACATCGTCCGAGAGCCACGGCCACATAGATCTATAACAAGTGATGCTGAATTTCAGTTACGCCACATCATGCTTATGTCCGGCAACAGAAACAAGGCCTCAGTTTACAGCTATAGTAGGGACTGTTCTATTCACAGAAGAAACATATCAGTGATACCTTCTCGGGAAACGTCCAGTCTACTGCACCCCCTACCATTTGTTTCACCCCCACATGTCTCTGATCAGCCATTATGTACAGCTACCACTGGTGTCATCATTAAACAAATCCCTTTGTCTCACTCCCAGCCCATAGTTGGCATAAAATCGGTTTCAACCAAGAAAACATTAATTCCATTTCATTAGTTGGTTCCACGGTTTTTTAAACACTTCATTCAGTTTTCTTTTGTTATGGGAAACGTCAACCTGTAAGTTCACACGCGTGTCCTACAAACGTATGATAGTCGTACGTTGTTGTTGGTAAATGTGTTGTCACGAGACATAATATAGTGCCCTTTTTCTCAAAAGATTTAATTGCAATATCATTTATATGTTGACTGAAATTAACAAGAAAATGAATAAAAAGATATCAAATTAAAACAATTTAAAACCCTTTTCAGTTTTTTTACAAGACATTTTATCGTCTTTTAAAGATGACACTTAATGTATTTTTACGCCGCGACGTTGTAACATCGATTTTCGGAAAATCAGTTCAGAGATGTAGGTCAGTTTAAACTTGAAACTGTTTAATTTCGGGTTTGTAATTAGGTCAAAATTAGACAGGCACTGTTATAAATAGTTCTAATGTTACAATAAGTGTAGAGTGGAGAAATGAAATTAAACATTTCAGTCATAATTCTTTCTCATGTATTGAAGCGGAAAGTTTAGTGATAGCGAAGAAATCGGAATGCCCGATGAAAACAGTCGACCTTCGCCGAGCAGACTGACAAACTTTCTCGCATCGAATCCGTGTTGAATTAGATTTGACCCTAGGCGGTAAGAGACGCTGTGATCCGTAAGCGCGCGTCTAAGCATTTCCGCTACCAACGCCCAAAATGCTGCTTAAAGGCTTAGCTAACTTCGAATACCGTATTATAACAATGAACTCTTTATAAATCACAAACACTTTTTGGTTTATAACTTATATTCTCAAACAGTCGTGAATGCGCCGTACGGTAAAATCACAACATAATTTAACTTTAGTGATCACATGACTGTTACTACATGTAAGCATGTTAGACCACATTGTAAATACATTTTGTGTGATCTTTTTAAAGTATAACATTGACTTTCATAAGTACTTACAAGCGTTGCAGGTTTTGAAAAAGAAAAAAGATGTTTACAAATTCACTGTCCGTCAAAGAGGTAAATTAATATTCAATACAAGTTTGATTTAAAAAGCCGTCTTTAAATACCTTTGGCTGTAGAAACAATAACTAGTGTATAAAACAAATGAACATGTTCAATAAACATTTCAAACCATTTTTTACCAAAGACTTGAGTTAAATATCTTGTAAAATTCTTGTGTATTCAAGTATTATTTATGGCAAGCAAATTGTACAATAAATCGAAAAACCTACATTTACGCCGTAAAAGGTTTTGCGCCGTAAAACCTACTTTTGCGATCGCAAAACCTGGTTTTACGTTTTATTGTTTAATTTGCGCCGTAAAACTAGGTTTTATGACCGTAAATGCAGGTTTTCAAGCTGAATTGCATTTGCGTTCGTAAATGTGAATTTACGGCGCAAAACCAGGTTTTACCACAATTATTGTGCATTTTCAAAGAATATGTACATTTGCGATCATTAATAAAATCTACGATCGCAAATCCTGGTTTTACGAAAATCCAATCAGTTGACCAATGAGATTGCTCGTTACAAATGGCTTCGTGGTGCTTGTTGATATGTTGTTCAAAAAATTGCCAATATGGATAGTACATG
>CM056597.1:46487777-46837777 GCA_029721355.1 Tegillarca granosa | reverse complement strand
AAATCGTAAAACCAGGCTTTCCGATGGCAAGAGAAGGTTTTTCGGTGCAAAACATGGTTATACGACCGTAAAAGTAGGTTTTACGGCGTAAATGTATGTTTTACGAATTATTGTGCAATTTGCTTGCCATAAAGTATTCGAATTCCTAGTTGTAATTCGCAAACTCTCGTTATCTCTTAGTAATCCATGTTAAGAACAACAACAAAAAAAACTAAATAAAATTTAGTAATTAGTAAATTAAATGTGATATTTATTCTCTTTGTTCCAGAGATTTAGCAGTAATTTAATTCTGAAAACATCTATTACCTATTGTGCCGATGATCTTGCAGGTATATAGTTTGAAATTTAAGTACGAAATAATCTGACAAAATTATTTCTATTATTAGGACTGTAATTCAGTCTGTACAGAGGAAACACTGCATACGCATAAGCAAATAGTCAAATATATTTGAATACCTAAATTTTGTTATACCTTTTACCTTCAATTTCAATTTTTTGGGGAAAAAAAGGTTCTTTTCAGTTCAAGCTAATCCTCAGTATCAACTTTACTAAATTGTTAATTATAAAAATGAAAATTAGTTATCCTCTATAAATATTAAGAATATTTTATATGTTAATATGATAATCAAAATATAAACATAAATCGTTCATTGTCACTTTATAAATCTTTTATATAATGGATTCAAATAGCGGTTAAACGCTTATTTAAAATTTTAAAAAATTAAGATAAATAAACCAAATGAAGTTTTAATTCCTAATTTTATATACATGTATGTGTTTGTTTTTTAAGCATGATTGGTACAACAAAATACATGTAAAATGTTTGTACGTTGTTAGGGTGTCCCAGTGTGTGTGTGTGTGTGTGTGTGTGTGTGTGTGTGTGTGTGTGTGTGGATGAACTTGTTTTGCTGCTTATTTTTGTTTAGATTGTCATATCTGTTGTAATTTTATTGAAGTTATTTGTATTTTAAAAATATTTAAAAAACACAAGTAATTTTAAGCATAGTTACAATAATATATGCGTACGTTATTACCAAATTGTTATTATTTCACCCGTGGAGAGTAGGCTTGCAAAATAGGTTTCACTTCCATGCTGGAAGTTCACGCATTGGATTTTATTCGCCAGTTTTTAAAGTTTTTCTTTGCTTTTGGAGTGTGATGTGGTAGTGATCGGTAAGTTTTTGTTTGATCAGCTTTATACGGCTCATTCTATAATCTTGTCTCTGAAAGCTTTCTCCACGAGCCTTATTCGCTGTACAGAATAGAGCTTCAACAAGGTAGATGATAGCCGCCTCGGTAGCTCAGTGGTAAGACGTTTGTTTTTAAAGGCAGGTAATTTTACTTTAGTATTGTGACTGATTTTAACATTGGCCGCTGTGTTTATTTCAGGTGAATACTATAGGAGATTAATAGCCATTTAGCTATTGTATCGAATAAGTGCACAACTAAGCTACTAGGGAAAAAAATAGGTTTAGATGTTACTTATCCCACCATCCTTTTAACTGTCTAATAGTTTCTACACTACAAAGACTCCATCTGATCCAAAAACAATATCAACATATGTATATATAACAAATACTTGCTAAACTTTGATGTGACGGATGTACACATTTCGGAAAATCATTCCTCAGTGACACTAGGACCGAAAAGTATTTAAAGTGTCTCAACTATAAATATAGGTGCCAACCTGTCCATTCATTTCATTGACAACAGTAACTATTCCGTCTTTTACATTTGTACAAAATATTAAAATTATATATCTGATGCTACTGGTGTTTAACAATAGACTATGGTTAATTAATCTAATTAAAAACAATCTTGCTAATTATCCCTTCTAAAAACCGATTAGACTTGAGATAACATGAGGGGGACCTCAGAGATCTAAATGACCACATTATTTATTACATCTTCTTTTCTTACATCCTTTCAAATAAATTCTTTATGAAACAGTTTATATTTCGGTTGTCGAATGTTGTTTTTTCCAGTTTGTTCCGTTTCTACTACCTCCCTAAAGCTGATAAGGAAGAAATGACTAATCATGATTCAAGTTTCCTAGGAAACATAGCCAAACTTTCATAATTATCAAGTTTTCACAATCCCAAAGCTCCAATGTAATTAAAAAATTGTGATTTCGGTATAATAAACAATCATAGCATTTGTTAAGATTACTTGGCAACAAACTTCCTTCATCATTAAATTATTACAATCAAAATTGAAAGAATCGTAACTTCGGTTCCATATCCCGCTGTTCTTTTTCGTTTTGAATAAAAGAGCGGAAACCAAGTTACCTCTGGTATCCTGTTCTTAAAGTACAAGCTAATTGAAAGCACCTGGATTGGTTTTTGTTGATTAATGGCGCTTCTATTTAAACAATGCTAAAGCCAGAGCTACCTCTGCTTTTCGTGATTATTTTCATGATGTTTTAACTAGATTTTTTGCAGATTATAAAATACTATTCAAGTAGACATAGTAGTTTTAATCTTAATTGTATCTTATTTTCTCAACTTACATCATTATCATTGATTAAAACTTTCAAAACTTTACTCTATCTACTTGCATTTGCTCAGCTTTTCCTCTATCTATAAACCAGCTGGGCATCAAGTAACTTTTTAACTCAATATGATTGAAATGACTTAAATAAAAGGTCTTAAAAGCAGTGAAGTTCAACCTTTTACTTAGGAACAAAATTTAGAAAAATGATGTCTTCTGTTAAAGAGTAAAATAGGCGTTGGGCCCAATAAGACGAAGGCAAGTTTCGCAAAGACAACAATTGCCAAACGTAAAGCAACAAAATGCTATTGTTTTTGATACACAATTTTTTTTTGTATGTTTTGGAAATATAAACTTCCAACAAATAATCGCCATACCAGTATGGACAAATTGTGCACCTTTGCTTTCTGATTTGACATAAATTAAATTTTCTCTAAAATGTAAATATTGGTAAAGTTAATAAATCAATTCCTTTTCAATGCTTATATTTCCTTTTAGAGCTAAACATTAAATGTGTGTTCCCAGTTTTATGTAAGTATAAGTATCAAGAGCACTGCCAAGCGAAGCAAACAACGCCCCTTATTATTTGTCTATGGGAAATACCTACATAGTATAAAGACATTTGCACAAAAAATATATAAGTAGTTCGATACACAAGCAAAAGGATAGTTCTTTGCACAAGGAAAACACTTAAGGACGGACACACAGACACAGAGAGACGAACAGTATACCATAATAAGACCTGTCAAGTTATTGGCGTTCAGTACACAAGGCATGTGTAGTATAAAAATCCAAGATGACAAACAGCGGCCTTTTTACAATATGGGATAAAAAATGTCACAAGTCATAAGTAACACACTTGTAAAGTTCCAAAACATTTCGCTCAAAAACAATGAACAATAGCAGCTTTTTTGTTTTTCAATCCGATAGAAAACCTTCCACAGCATCCAAAATTCGTAAGAAACACACCTGTAAAGTTTCAATACATTTGCTCAAAATCTATAGGAGGAAGTTCAAAGCAAAAGGAATGTGTCGAATATAAATCCAAGATGGCCGACAACGGACTTTTTTCAAGTTTAAAAATAAATTCGACAGCACCCCCAAGTCTTACGTAACACACTTGCAAAGATTCAAAGTATCGTATAAAGCTATGAGTAGTTCAATGTCAAAATTCAAGGAAAAGCTAAAGGACAGACGGAAAGACAGACAGACGGACGGTATTCCATATTTACTATCCGTCAAGTAACAAATGTTTTAAATCGTTTGACAATAAAGATTTATATTTATACCAGTTTTAAAATATGGATATTATGTTAATTTTACTCTTTAAGTAGCAATAGATTTGTCAAGGCTTCTAACAACAAAAAAGACAATTTTAAATTAAAACATCAGTTAATCAGATCAATGATCTTTGGTTATTAAAAACGAATAAAAACCCAATAATATTTTCGGTTTGAAAAGTTCTATGGACCTCCAATGCCAATTATCAAAATACTCCGGATTCAAATCAAATCTTGATTATACAAGAGCTGTTTGAATTCGTGAACAAATGTTGAGATCTATCCAGAAATAAAATACGAATAGACAAATAAAACTTTAACGCTATAAGCCGTAACTTTTTACCACAAGTCAATGCTTTAATTAACTTTAAATATAATTTAAAAAGTAAACAGTGATTACAGATCTTGGTAAAAGATAAAATTAACTCCATTTTGACTTCAATTGTTGGAGAATGCAAAGAAATACATTTAATCTTTTAAATTAACTTAGATACAGTTAATTTAAAACTAAGGTATGTTCCCTTATGCACAGCATTCCTTAGCTGGATTTGGATTTATTAATTTTGAAATTTTAGATTCATTATTTTGAACTGTTTGGCATATATTTTTTAAGTATCAAACTTTTCGGTCTTAGTGTCAGTGATGAGGAATGAATGTCCGAAATGTGCACATCTGGCACATCAAAATTTTACTGGTATTTGTATTATATATTTACTACCCCTGAGCGGGAACAGCTGCTGGTGGAGTAAAACTCCCCGAGGGTATCCATAACTCAGTAGGCAGTACTTTGTGCTGTCAGAAAATGTACCATTTAGCAAAATTTTCAGTCGTCTTGATTTCGGAATTAATTTAAAACTAAGGTCTGTTCCCTTATGCACAGCATTCCTTAGGTGGATTTGGATTTATATAATTTTGAAATTTTAGATTCATTATTTTGAACTGTTTGGCATATATTTTTTAAGTATAAAACTTTTCGGTCTTAGTGTCAGTGATGAGGAATGAATGTCCGAAATGTGCACATCTGGCACATCAAAATTTTACTGGTATTTGTATTATATATTTACTACCCCTGAGCGGGAACAGCTGCTGGTGGAGTAAAACTCCCCGAGGGTATCCATAACTCAGTAGGCAGTACTTTGTGCTGTCAGAAAATGTACCATTTAGCAAAATTTTCAGTCGTCTTGATTTCGGAATTAATTTAAAACTAAGGTCTGTTCCCTTATGCACAGCATTCCTTAGGTGGATTTGGATTTATATAATTTTGAAATTTTAGATTCATTATTTTGAACTGTTTGGCATATATTTTTTAAGTATCAAACTTTTCGGTCTTAGTGTCAGTGATGAGGAATGAATGTCCGAAATGTGCACATCTGGCACATCAAAATTCAACTGGTATTTGTATAGTAAGACTTACTATTTATAATAAATATGTAACAAAAGCCTTGTTTATTGTTTAGTTTTTCAAGGTTTTAGAAGAGATATCAAAAAATTTTGTAGCATGTCACATACCGTTATGACGTATGCATTTTGTCATAATTAACTGACACTAAACTAAATGCCATCTTAGCTGGAGTATAAAATGCAGAGCTTTTTGTGACATGCAACAAAATTTTTTGATATCGCTTCTAAAGCCTTAAAAAAACTAGTGCTACGGTAGACGTGAATCAGACAGTAGGCTACCCGTTCAGTAAGACTATTAAACTGGTTGTTAGAAATAAATAGCATGGGGTTATGCTAGTAATATATTCATTGTGGAGATACACTTATTTATAACATCATTATCACTTCATAGTTTGAAGTAGTGGTTCTATATGGTTACGTCAAAACAAATTTGTTCTTCACAGTTCGTGTGAGAAGCCAAACGTTACAGTTTTTCACCTCAGTTTTTACATTTAAAGGGCCCTGTAAAGGTTAAGTTATTGATCTTTTGAACAATTAATGGATTAATTATTTTTTTATCTTTTTAATTTATAAGTTATTTATTTTATTTTATTTTATTTTATTTTATTTTATTTTATTTTATTTTATTTTATTTTATTATTTTATCTTATCTTATTTATCTTATCTTATCTTATCTTATCTTTAAATTTAATTCTTTTTCATTCATTGACAAGGGCATTTTCAATTAATAAAAAAGTAATTTTAAATCGGATAAGTAATGGTTGAATGCCCAGGACCACTGCATTGAAATTGGTATATTTTTTTATGGTGAATAAAAGCACAATTCCTAAAAACAATCAAATAAAAATATTTTCTCTTTAATTACCTTGAGGTTTACCCTATTATTTCATAGATTGACTAGACTAAATTCAAAAGCTAAAAAAAAACTTTGTTTTGCTTAAAGAATTGATTACATACCTGTATTCAAAACCATAGTTAAAATATTAAATGAGGGAATTGTAGTATAATGATAAGCAATGAGCATTTAAAAACAGATAAAGTAAAGTACCATGTAAGCAACATGTACGGAATCTAAAAAGCGAGATCCTAGTGTGATGGTGATGATAATTATTCAGTCGATGTTAGCCTTATCTATTGTCATGAACACAACAGAGAGTCTGATCTGTTAGATTGTTGATTGGTTGGTTTGTTGGCTGTAGTGTTGTTTGACGTCACATCAGCAATTATTCATTTGGCTATTCGCGACGAGTGCGACATTAAGTTTACCTCTCAGGATTAACGTGTATGCGTAAAATATGCGTGTATGTATTATGGTCTGCCTTGTACTAGCGTGCAATCTGGACGACTTTTTGTTAAAGTGCTAGCACAATGAGTCAGTATACCACAGGCATGTACATCACTGCCCCAGCCACATTATCTTGGTACCTGTCAACCCGGCAACAAGCGCAAGGGAGCAATATCTCAAATACTGAAGTCCTATGTATGATCCAGACAGAAACTGTCCTTTATAATAATTCATTTCAAGGAAAATTGTTTAACGATAACCTTTTAAGAAAAGACGGGAAAAAAGATAAAATAACTTCTTGTAGTGTTAAATTTTTATCAAATAAAGTCTCATATAACCAACTATTTAAATGGATATGATTAGCAATCTAATATATACATTTTGTATTTATATTTAGTTGCTGAAATACCAAGAGGATGCAGAGTAAATACAGCGGACGTTTAAGGGATGATAAATTTGTTTTACAATTTCTTTTGCGTTCAGACTTAGTCATAACATTTGTATTTCGGGTGTCTAATCGACTGGTTACACATACGGGAAGATTTATTTCAGACAGAATTGCGCATGTGGCACAATGGGCCAAAAAGTGTAAGTTACAGTGTTGACATAATGTAAAGGCCCTGTCCCACTGTACTTACGGATGGAAAGAGGATATAAATTGCAGAAAAATCTTGCCATTCGTTGGTAAACGCAATGCATCCATTGTGTACCCATTTCATATGTGCTTCATACGCTCTATCCAACGAGCATCCGTCTATTGCGATTTTATCCGAAAAAAAACATTGAGCTGCACAAAACTTTTAAAAGAGATAACTTTCCGCGATGTACGATGTAAATCCGTGACATATACTGAGCAACAAACGTTCTATGTCTGTTATCATCCGTTAAACGTCCGCTGTTTACCTCTGCATCCTCTGGGTATCTCCGCCACTCACAAATGAAAACGGAATGAGGAAAGATAAGGTACATGTAACGTCTTTACATAGTCAGTAGCACTGTTATAGAAAGGATGTAAGCGTATACATCTCGTATATAAAGTATTCAAATCGTCTGTAGCTGGCATTTATCCCGTATATTTTTTATGTCTGGAGTTGTCATTCACTTTAAACCGCTTGTATCCGTTAGGCTTCCGATGAACATCCGCTTAACATCCGCGCTACATATAACCCACGTCCTTTTATTCCATTCTGTTTTTTTTTGCAAAATTTCGCCATTTTTTCTATTTCTAGAGCGTATGAAAACAGATGGAGCAAACCCTGAAACTTTGCTCGTCCACTGTGTCCATTTTGCATAGGTTTTTGTTTATCGGCCAGTGGGACGGTCCTTAACGAGGATGATTCTTGTTAGTGCGACTGTTTCAACTCTAATCGTTTTTGACTTTGAAGCTATAAAGAGAATACAGCATACCAATTTTTATCCGAATTCAAGGTGCAGATCTAGAAGTTGTATATGTTAAAGAGAAGATTGATCTAATGAACAACGTGTTTGACTGACCAAATATCCGCTGACACAGTTTGACAGAAATAATAGGTCAACCATTATAACCGCCTCAGTGGCAGAGTGTCCGTCTCTCGATAGCAGGTGATGAGAGGGGGGTGTTAGAACTCAAACAAGGTTCATACACATTACTTTAAAATCTAGCTTCTTTGCCTGGCGCTCGGTAAGCTAGCACTTTACGAAAAATTCGCACTGCATGGGCTCTAGTACACGCAGGCTAAAATTCACACTCGCATATCTTGGCAACCATGAACTTGTTCTTAGTTTACTACCCCTGAGCGGGTACCGCTGCTGGTGGAGTAAAACTCCCCGAGGGTATCCACAACTCAGTAGGCAGTTCTTCGCGCTGTCAGAAATTGTACCATTTAGCAAATTTCTCAGCCGTCTAAATTTGAAATTTATTTAAAACTATGGTCTGTTCCCTCATGCAAAGCATTCCTTAGCTGGATTTGGATTTATATAATTTTGGAACTTTAGATTCATTATTTTCAACCGTTTGGCTTATGTTTTTTATCTATCAAACTTTTCGGTCTTAGTGTCAGTGATGAGGAATGAATTTCCGAAATGTGCACATCTGGCACATCAAAATTTAACTGGTATTTGTTTTATATTTACTACCCCTGAGCGGCTACCGCTGCTGGTGGAGTAAAATTCCCCGAGGGTATTCATAACTCAGTAGGCAGTTCTTCGTGCTGTCAGAAATTGTACCATTTAGCAAATTTTTCAGCCGTCTAAATTTGAAATTTATTTAAATCTAAGGTCTGTTCCCTCATGCAAAGCATTCCTTAGGCTGGATTTGGATTTATATAATTTTGGATACTTTAGGTTCATTATTTTCAACTGTTAGGCTATATGTTTTTAAGTATCAAACTTTTCGGTCTTAGTGTCACTGATAAGGAATGAATTTCCGAAATGTGCACATCTGGCACATCAAAATTTAACTGGTATTTGTTTTATATTTAATCTATTAGAGATTAATTATCTCGGTCTTAGCCCAAATAGCTAAAAAAAAACGTTATTATAACTTTATACTTCATCACCACAACAACCAAAACGATATTACTACAGAGGCAGAATTAAGATTATAAAGACAAAACTATCTGTATAGATATGCCAGACCGATAGTACCACCCTTGTTATAAGACGTAACATATCCGCGGCTTTGATGTCAAAAACGAAGTTATAACTTAATTTAGATCTTGATGAGTATTAGTGTTACGTGTTTGATGCAGTATTTTTCATGCTTATAAATGTCATAGAAGAATAAAATTTTAGATTTTATATATCTTACATAAAAATCAATTATTTTCAGTAAAAATCTCATTTTCGAAATAATTGTCCAATTGTACCTTTTTTCGTGGCGGGTCACATTTATAATAGTTTTTATGCGTTAAGAATTAGTGTAATGCACGATAATACTTCAAAACAAACGTCATATAAATTCACGGTTACATAAAAGGAGTAGTTTGTAGGTTTGGTATTTATTAAAGATATCAATGAAATTTACATGAAGAAAACAATCCGAAATAGTTTTAAAGGGTAATTGCTGAAGAAAGACCTTTCAATTAGAAAAAAGTTGTAGTTGAAAGTTCATTACAATTATCAAACTTTAAACAAAATAATTCTAGATTTTTAAAACTCATTCACAAAAACATTTGAAAACATTTATTCATTGATTGTAGACATTTGAATCAAATTCATTTTTCTTGTGAACAAACGTCCAAACTACAACTATATCAATTAAAAATCCCGAAGGAAGTAGAACTAGTCTAGTTCGGTATTTTTTTTACATTGTATTTATTTTTCATTGTTTACTAGTCCAGCATTTTCTGTATTTATCTATTTCGATTGTCGTTTCACCCCTACCATTGTCAGTTTTCAATACTTTTAATATGCAAAATAAATAATATAATTCATCGACATTTAGAAAATAATTACAAGAGCAGGCCTGTTAATGGACTGTTAAGACGGTCCTTCATATTGAGACAAATAAAATTCAAAATAGCTCAGCAGACGTAGGTCTGGAGTGTTATGCACGATACGTGATAGTTCTTCAAAACAAGCGTAATATTTGTTCATAAAGGTAAAGTTGTTGTTGTTATTGTTGTTGATGATGTTGTTGTTGTATTTTTTTTTTCGAAAATATGAGCTTTTTTATTTTTATGTTTCATGTGTTTTCAAAAATAATATTGTTTGCTTTATTTTTATTTACAAAATAAAAGAAAAAACAATTTCCAATAAATAATTTCTATTGTATGCAGGTGGTTTTGCATGTTTGCACAATCACCGTATAAAGTTACACAACATCTAAATTGTTTTAATTAGTATCGATAACAGTTTTTATTAATTATAAATGTAAACAAACCCAAGATTTTTTATCCTTATAAAGGTTTATTAGCTTATTGTTTTGATTTTTGCATTTTTTGGTTATTCATAATTATATAGCAGAAATACCAGTTGAAATTTAATGTGCCAGATGTGCACATTTCGGAAATTCATTCCTCATCAGTAACACTAAGACCGAACAGTTTGATAGATAAAACACATTAGCCAAACAGTTGAAAATTAAAGAATCTAAAGTTTGCATGGGGGAACAAACTTTAGTTTTAAAATTTAAGACGACTAAAAATTTTGCTATATGGTACATTCTCTGACAGCAGGAAGTACTGCCTACTGAGTTTTGGATACCCTCGGGGAGTTTTACTTCACCAGCAGCGGTTTCCACTCAAGGGGTAGTAAATATATCACAAATACCAGTTGAAGTTTGATGTACCAGATGTGAACATTTCGGAGATTCATTCCTCATCAATAAGAAATTATTAATGAATACAAGGATCTTGGTTGATAGTTTCTGGCGACATACATCTTGATACATAATATATTTAGCCGAAAAGACAACAAAAGCATTGTGTTCAAAAAGCAAATTTAACCTAAACTTATCTGTCAAACGCTCAGTGTTATTTTATTGTTTGGTTATGAATTTTCTGCAACTTGGATATCTACCATCAAGATCGGTCGCCGATTTCATAAACTTAATAGACGCATTTGTTAAATTTTAAAAATTAATTTTAAAAACACATAATTAATTCCAAAAAAGAAAATCAAAATAGATGAAAATTGATTGATTTAACTTTGTAAAATCATCTTCAATAAAATTTAAAATATATATTATACTGTAGTTATTGACTTTTTAATTAGTTTTCCACTTTTTCCACTTGAAATTTTGTCTTTTATTCCCTATGTTTTTAGTTACTATATTGATAACCGCATCTTCAAAATTAAGTTGCATTCAAAGATATATGCAACTAAATGCAAAATGTAATTCTTTCTTGGCTTGTAAATTTTAAATTGATACAAATGAGAATTTTTAATTACATTTCGATTTTTACATTAAGAATTTGTATGACCCACGAAACAAATATTTTCCCAACACGATTTTACTCTCATAAATTTTTTCTATAGGAATGTCATGTTTTTGAAAATCGTTACTATTAACGTAAACAGATTGTTATATTTGTTCAAAACGTCGATGGGTGTAAATTCAAAATAATTGCTTACTGTATTTAGAAGTAACGCTAGGATTGTTTTGTTTTTCAACAAGACTTTTTTCCAAGAAAATTACACGGTGTTTTTGCGCTTGTATGTTTATCGAGATAACAAGTCCACGTGCATATACCCTTCTTGCATATAAGAACCTGCCTTTTTTATTGTAATTTAAATGTTTAAATATGCAGAGTCACTGTATTGGTTGGTATCTTTTATGTTTGTAATTTCTTATTTGTTTTCAACCTATAATAATTATTTAAAATATAACTTTTGTGTAAAAAAATCTGCAGAATATTAAGTAGTAGAAAGTTTTAATTTTTAACTTAGCTTTGATGTGATATATTTATTATATAATATACAGTTCATGATATTGATGACAATTTTAACCATTCGAATTGGTCTTCGTACAAAGCGTTCTTGAGCTAAACCAATAGGAAGATTGATTTTAACATTACAAAATACAATAACCCTGTATATAAAATTGTCCATGAGACCAAATAAAGAAAGTCCTTAAAAAGGTGGGTATTTAACACACTTTTAATAAATCGCGACGCCTGGCAGGAAGAGTTATCTCCGATTATAGAATATCAAGTCATTAGTGGAGAACTCGAAGGAATTGCAGAAATAGAAATTAACATTTTTTCTATATGAATTGTATTTTCTTTTATCATATAATATATAACGAATAATAATTGAATGATTTTTTTTTCAACTTAACCAGCATTCAAAGTTCGGCAGCAGTTGGTTTTTAATCTTTTTTATCTTATATGATTCATTAAAGATCGGTTCATTGTTTGGGTTTCTCGATTATTTCATCATTAACGAATATTCTTTTAGCTATTTATGTTGTCAAGAAATTGTTTTGTCCAATCACAAACGGTGTTTGTGTAAATAGCGGTCAAAACAAAAGAAACCTATACAGTTTTCTGATTTGAAAAAGCCTGTCCTTAGCTTCCGTCGCTGCTATTATTCAGCTTGTCAAGCTTATCCCACAAATGTTAGATTTGGACAACTCTGGACTGTAAGGTAGTCAATCAAGAATTGGAAACGTCGTTTTGAGTTAGAAAGTCAGTCAAATCCTATCAATACGGAGCTTTGTTTTTTCCTGCTGCAACGTTAGGTTATATTGATGTGGTCCTCAAACCTGATCCTGATATCTAATTACTGTAAGATTGTCATGGATAACCATGAGATGTAAATTTCACGCCGTGACATATCCCTGTCAATACTTTACCGACCCTTTCTCAAATCTGTCGCTTTCCATTACTCAAGCTTCAGAATATCTCGATGACAATACACATGTTCTCGTTCATTTGACAAAAAAAGACAAACGAAAACCAATAGATACAAGTTAACTGCAATTGTTGTTACGTCTGCGTAAGTTGCGGACCAATCCTACGCAAGTATACCTCGATCATCTAAAGTGAATTTTTTAACAAAAAAGGAGAGTAGACGTTTTAATTGATTTAGCAAAATCAGTCTTTCTTATTAATCAATAACTTATAATAGTTTCTTATGCTTGAAGCATAAGTGTAATGCACGATTATACTTTCAAAACAAACCTCACATAAATTCATAGTTATATAAAAGGAGTAGTTTGTGGGTTTGGTATTTGTTAGAGATATCATGAAATTTAAATGAAATAAACACTCCGAAAAGATTTAAAGGGTGACTGCTGTAGAAAGTCTTTCAATGAGAAAAAGTTATTGTTAGAAAGTTCGTTTTCGATTATTCATTTTAAACATCTCTCATTAGCAGTAATATTTAAAACCATTTATTCCATTAATTGTGGACATTTGAATCAAATTCATTATTCTTGTGAATAAACCTCAAAATTCATTTACTTTTCAGAAAAGGTAATAAATATATAGCACATTTAATTAGAAAAGCAGACCTGTTAATGCATTTTCAAAGGCAGTCCTTCTTATTGTGACAAATAGAATTCAAAATAGCTCGCTAGACGTGGGTCTGGAGTGTAATGCACGATAGTTCTTCAAGCGTCATATCTATTTAACATTCATAAGGGTGAAGTTGGTCAGTTTGGTACTTGCATTTTAATTTTTTTTAATGGGTGCTTGCAAATATGAGCGTTTTTATGTTTATGTGTCAGACGTTTTCAAAAGAAATACTGTTTGCTTTATTTTCCTTATAAAATTAAATAAATATAAATCTTGTTTGATTATTGTTAGCAGGCGATTTTGCTTCTTTTGTACAGTCACCGTATCAACTAACACAACATCTTAATTGTTTTTGTAAGTATTTTTCACAGTAAATCTTAATAAAAAAATGTAAACAAACCCTAGATTTGTAATCCTTTGTATTAATTAATTATTATTGTTTCGAATTTGCATTTTATGTTGATTCATAAGAAATTGTTAATGAAAACAAGAATCTTGTTTAATAGTTTCTATAGACATTCATGTTTATACATAAATATTTAGCCGAAAAGGCAATAAAAGCAATGCATGTTTTTTGCAAATTGGCTGTCTCTCATCAAGGTCGGTCGCTGACTTACACAATAGCTAAAACATTTAGAGCAAATTTGGTAAATTTTAAAAATTATTTAAAAAAAAAACATTATAAAATAAAATGAAAATAGGTGAAAACCAATAAATAAACTTTCGGAAATCATTCTCAATCTAGTTCAATGACAAAGTTCTGATTTTCTATTAGCCAATCTGGTTATGTTCAACTGGATCCGACTTTGACACCATCGTGATTAAGTTTCTATATTGCCAACTGCATCTTCAGAATTAATTCCATTTAAATGTATATGCATAATGTAATTCTTGCATGGCTTTTAAATTTGTAAAAATTAAATATACATTTTAATTATTTTGATTTTTACATAAAGAAATCGTATGACATATACGACACAAACATTTTTCAACACAAATATACTCGCGTCAAGTTTTTAACCACACTGATACATATCAATATATGTGGCGCGCCACGAGATTTTGGGTCCAAATGAGGTAATACGTCATAAGCAGAAAAACGACGACAAAGATTGACGTCAAAAACTACAAAGCACCTGTCTGAAGACGTTACTTTTTTGTTTACCGGAACATTTGCTTACCAATGAACATGTCTTAAATTTGCAACATATGGGCGACGTGCATGTGTGAATTCAATAATAATTTCCGAAATATGTTGTTATTGATATGATTTGGTAAATATTCATGATTTTTTAAACCCTTCGGCGTGCAAAGATACACATATTAGTCATGGTCCGAATCAAGGGCAATAACCGATTTTTACTTCCGTCGTTAGTGTAAATATTGGAGATATCGTGAAGTCAAAATGACTCGAAAAAATTCAATAAACTAATTCAATGGCTTTAAGTCAGACAAGCACTACTTCGTCCGTTTGTATGATACCGCCTGATTTGGCCGATCATCAGGATGCTGAGTTTTATTCAGAAATCGTAGAGGTAAATGACTTGTATTTTGGAAATTTTGAGGTTGAAGATATCGAAATTAAATCTGATCATAATCATGATAGTGATGACAATGACAGCGAGTCTGATAGTGGCTGTGACAATGCTAACATTTCTCATAATCTTAATAATGACGGTGATTTAAGCGGGGCGGATAAATCAGAGTATGATATGTTGTCTCAATTTAAAAAACAAACTTGTGGTTGTAACCGGTTATACGAAAGCCCATGTAGTGCAAACGTTGACTGGGAGTCTGTGATCGCGTATCGAAGGCACTGTCAGGAGATGACAAATGACGAGTTGGATGTTGCAATTAAATTTCAACTTTTTCACCACAGAAGAAATGATTCTGTTACAGACAAAAAGAAACATAAATCTAAAGAAAGAGAAAGATCCACACTAGAGTACTTCTTAAGCGGTAAACATGTGTGTAGGGTTACATTTGCCTTTGCCCATGGTGTGAATAGGAAAAAGGTCGATGCCATTGCACAGTCTTTAGATAATGAAGGGTTAGGTGCGCGCTCTCATGGAAATAAGGGGACGTTACCAAAGCATGCATTAACTTTAAATGATGTGCAGACAATTAAACAGTTTGTCATATCTTATGGTAATAAGTTTGGACTTCCACTTCCAGGAAGGTTACCAAATTACAGAGAACATAAAAGTGTGTTATTACCTTCTGATAAAACAAAATATGATATTTACACCGATTATGTTTCTGCAGCAGAGGAAGTGGGATTAAGAAAAGTTTCCCTATCTGAATTTAAAAAGATTTGGTTAGAACAGTGCCCTCATATTATGATAATGAGACCAACAACAGATTTGTGCCATAAGTGTCAATCATATGTTACATGTATACAGAACAGTGGGAGTTTGTCTGAGGAAGAAAAATGTGAATTGCTTAATGAGTATGTAAGTCACCTAAATGCAAAATTCAGAGGCAAGAGTACAGAACACAGTGCAATGAAGCAAAGATCAATTTTTCACAGCTTCCAGATGATAAGAAAATTAGAGGTAAAACACTCATTTTGGTTTTAGATTAAAAGTAGCATTAGCAAAGCAAAACCCAAATTTATTGTACCTTTGAAGGATAATGGTATTGTTTTAGATAAGGTGAATAACCTGCAAGGAGTATGGGTTAAATAAGTAATAAATAATTTACCCCCTCCCCCCCAAAAAAAAGTAAATTATCCAGATGAGACTTACAGTGAAACTAACAATTAGCTAATAAGTTTAGCCAAAAAGTTTCAAGAAAGGGAATTCACATGTATATAGGTACATGATGCGTAAAATTTGTTTTACATGTACATTCCTCAGTTCTTTTCGGTTATTGATTTTTTAGTGATGAAGTGCTTTAAATGTAAATTTCCATGATACTAAACAAACTTTTAAGGTTCCCACAATATGAAAATTTGGTAGCAAATTTTCTTATTATTTATCTTCTTCTTCTTCTCTTTCTTCTACTTCTTCTTCTTATTTTTATTATTATTTTGTAGGACAAGCTGAATGTTCAAACCAGACAAGAATGCACTATAGCTTTGACTATGCTTTACAAGTGCATTATCTACATTATGCCCAGCAAGTTGGGTCACTTTTCTTCAAAACACCACGCAAATGTCAGTGCTTTGGTGTTTGTGCAGAGGGATCTGGTAAGTAAATCTTATAGTGAAGTGATGCTTTGTTAATTAAGGTGTAACCTGTGACCATTTCTTTGCTTTGAAATTGTTCTCTATCACTAACTTTCAAAAGGTTATGTTATTTCATTTAAATTTGTTTTGTAGTTTTATAATTATAACATGTTTTTTTTTCTTTTTTTTTCCTTTGAATCAATGCAATGAAATTAAGATTTTACTTCTTCATAATTATGCTTTCAGGAAGGCATCCACCATGTATTGCTGTACATGTTTATTTTTTTCCAAAAAACAATTTCAGTCTTGATCATGTTGATGTTAAAGAACATGTCATCATTTTGTGGTTCCAATTTTATTTAGCTAGAAGTGACAGAAAATTTTGCTAGCTTTTAGTTGAAAAGGTGTTTTTTCTACCCTTTCTTTTTTATTCTTCAGGTTGCTTAAAGTGACCACCTTGGTATAAGGGAAATAATTCTGACTCAAACACAAATAATCATTACAACACCACCATGTGGTAATTTAAAAAATATTTGATTTCATAATTCAGCCAAACATATGCATTTTATTTTGAGGTGGTCTTAAAGCTGCAATAAGATCACCAGTTTTGAAAAAAAAGCCAATATTGTTTATATTATACACTTCTTATGGTGATCACTGGTGCACACCACCCATCTGCAGTTCTTTTTCCACACCTTTTCTCTGATTAGTTCTTGTTATTCAATCTAAGCAGGATCTCAGATATTCTATCTGGTAGATGAGACTGAATACACTGGTAAAGTTGCCAATACAGTAGCAAGTATGTTGCATCATCATTTTTTGAACAGAGGATATGGAGAAAAAGATGTCAGTTTACATATGGATTATTGCTCAATCCAGAATAAAAACAATACAGTCATTGGGTTAGTATTTATAGCAGTTTTTTAGAAAGATTTGCTGTAAATATAAGTTCTGGAATTAACATGGTAAAACAAACTTAATATTTGTAGGTATACCTTTGACACTTTGATTCATTTTATGGAAGATAAACATATGTCACTTTGTTGTGATCATTAAATTTAGAATGGATAATTTCAACAATGCACTATACTTCTAAATAGAAGGTTATATAAATAATGTTGAAACTCATTATTCAAAAAGGATAAGTATGACGGCTAGTTATGCATCTTCTCACTATTCCTATTAAACAGATTAACTTTAATTTTGCATATTTTTTGTTTATTGCTTATGTTTTTTAAGATACGGGCTCTGGCGAGTGATGACAGCTCGTCATGAATAAATGCAGTTTTCACTAATGGAAGCAGGTCATTCCAAGTTCCATCCTGATTGGCATTTTGGATTCTGGAAGGTTAAGTGGAGGATGTCAACTGTGGAAATATAAGAAGAAGTAGCAGAGTCTGTCACAAAGTCATCTAGAAGTGGACATAACATCCCTCAGCTTGTGGGAGATGCCCAGAAACCTGTTATATTTTATGATTGGAGCAAGTATTTGAAAGAATACTTCAAACCAATACCTCATCTAAAAACTTACCATCATTTTAGGTTTGTAACTGAAACATGAAAATAATTAATGTGTGAATTTGTGTGCAATCTTGAATAGTGATTTAGCTTAATTATCATAAGAGAAACTGCTAAATAGAATATTTGGTTTTTATATTATAATATTATCCTCACATGGGAACATGTGATTGGTGACATTCAGCACTGAAACTCTGCTATCCATTTTCACCACTTGGCATCAACTCAACATTTTGTAGCATTCCTGTGAAATGCAATTTGCAAGTTTAATATATTATTTCATATAGTATTTTTGTTAAACCCATTTAAGTTTGTACAGTTAAAGTTATAATTATTAGACAGTTTTCTTGCATTTTACAATTGTCAACTTAAAAAGCTGTTGAGCCTTTTTCTTTCAAGAAAAAATCTTACCATCTCCGGGTTTTTTGGAAATGTTCACCTAGTCAGTCATGGAAAACTCTGCAACAGAGCACTGAAAATACTTTATAGTAAGAAAGAGTAAATGATCAGAAAAATGGACTTATCAGACCAAATACATGTACTAAGTTTCACAAACCATACAATATCCGGTTTTATTCGAGATGTTCATTTAGTCAGTCATGGAAAAGTCTTCAATGAGGCACTGATGTGCACTTAACATCAAGTGACTAGATGCCCTCTAGCATTGCAACATGAGTAGTATTTTAAGGTCAAAATGAAAATATAATGGAACATGTCTAAAAGATTTCCAGTAACTTTTTATGAAAAAAATGTTTGATTAAACAACACTTAATTTCATCTTCATTAATTACAGAGTGAGTAGACATACACAGGAATAGTTTTTGTAAAGGAATATGCTAATAGTTCTGAGGTAGAAATAAATGTTTTAAGAAATCAAAACTGCAGGTTTCCACTGTCCAGCTGTGATTTCTCCAAAAGGCCTAGATCCAGCTCGACAGTGGTACCTGTACGAAGAGGTTGCACCTTACTGCAATAACAAGGACTCTTGTAAGAAGCCAGATGTCACCAAACCAATTTTTAAAGCTGAACAGAGTGAAGAATATGACAAAAAAACGGAAATGTAGCCACTGCAAGAGTTGTGGTCATACCAAGTTACGCGGTGGCATTATTACATTCCCAAAATTGATGTAACTGTTATGTCACCAAGTTTACACTATGAGATTGAAATTGGAGACATTTTATTA
Source organism: Tegillarca granosa (assembly GCA_029721355.1). NCBI lineage: Eukaryota > Metazoa > Mollusca > Bivalvia > Arcoida > Arcidae > Tegillarca > Tegillarca granosa. The sequence goes on along the minus strand of CM056597.1, from coordinate 46,818,509 downwards.
ATTCTTGATATAATTTCAGGCTCTGTAAAGTTTCTGAGGCGACATGTGATCTATTCACAATGTTGTTAACATTTTTGAGTGTACTACATGTATACTGAATATACGTATAAAACCTATTTACTATACAACTTCTGACTTTTCACTGAGTTCAAGTTGCCAATCACTAAATGACCCTTTTATAAATTGGCTTAATGACATATTTACAAAAGATTTTGTCCCATTGACCTTGACATCTATTAAAAATACTTACCTTTCATTATAATTATATCATTTAATAAGTTTTGGATATGATCAAAAGATAATGTTCATGATAATTATGTAGCATCTGCAGGGTCATTTTAAATTTTAATTTATTTTTATAAATGTAATTAATTAATGATGCTGCTTGAGCTAGTGTCTTATGGAGTTATGTCCCTTTATCTTTTCCTTTACAATGAGTCATTTTATGAATGAACAATTTTTCACCAATTCGCCCAATTTAATTTTTGGAATTTGCTGCAAGGTAATAACCTAGTCTGCATACGACATTTGGTTATGATACAGAAATGTATTCTTTGCAAAGTGACACAAAATTGGTTTTATTTTGTCAGCTTTTATCAATATTCATATCATTACACCTTCTGACCTAAATCTGAACACTATTTGTTAAGACATTGTCATTAACTATGGATGAAACAACATTATGGTTTTGTTTTGTTTTTGGTTTTTTTTTTCTTTTGTGTCAAAAAAAGTATAACATATTTACTTTGTTTTTAAGCTTTCATTTTCTCACCAGTTGTGAGCATTATAGACACATTGATTCAAAACTTGTAAATAGAATTCAAGAAACTTAAGTATACTCCTAAAATTTAAGGAAGAAGAGATTATGTATACAGTGATTGATAAGTTGATTGATTTTGAATTGATTAACTTATTTATTTCAATTGATTGATTTAATTATTTATTATTTAAAAGGATCTCAAAATGTTGTTCTCATGGGTATATGATGTTTTAAAATGTTTGAATGGCAACACTTGCTTAATATTGTCATTATAATTGATAGATTGTTATAAAATTATGTTGCCATGGCAACTGACTATATATATATATATATATATATATATATATATATATATATATATATATATATATATATATATATATATATATATATATATATATATATTCTCCAGTCTTGTCATTTTTTTCTTAGGAAGACATGATCTCCTTTTTAATTTTTCCATGTTGCATGTATAATAAATTTTATTTAATGTTTGGCATCCAGAAAATAGATATTAAATCTTTTGTAAAATACATTCGTTCAAAAAAACCTGAAATTAAAGCTGTTGCCATGGTTTCGAAAGCAACTTTTTTGCACATAACTACAAGAATTTTTGCAGTGAAAATTTCAGAATATGCACACAAGTTGAAAAGCTAAAGGAATATGCCATTATCTCATTTTTGCCCAGGAACCTCATTTGGACCCGAAATCCCATGCCTGGTCACATACGATATAATGGATTTTCAATCATCCATAAGAATGGCATGAGTTTAAATATAGTGACTTAACTATTTACATAAAAAGTCTGTTATGTTGATTCAAAATGCCAATTGGTGTAAATTCAAAATCAGTGCCTACTGTTATTTTGTATTAACGCAAGGATTGTTTTGTTTTTTAACAAGACTTTTTTCTAAGAAAGTTACAGAGGTGTTTGTGTGCTTGTATATTTGTGAGAGATAACAAGTCCACGTGTGTATACCCTCCTTGGATAAACGACCTGAAAATACTTATACAAATATACTAATTTCTGATAAACAAGATCTTGTTGTGTTATTGTTGTTATTGTTTTACCCTACCTTTCGATGACTTGTTATTTAAATGTTCAAATATTCATAGACACTGTATTGTTTGATCATTGTAATGTGGGTACTCTTATTTGTTTTCAACTTATAAAACTTTTTAAATATTTTACCTTGTGTAAAAATTCTGTAGGAAATTAAATACTAGAAAAGTTATAATTTTTAACTTTGTTTTAATGTGATATTTTATTATTATTTATAATATTAATATACAGTTCATGATATTGATGACAATTTTAACCATTTCGAATTGGTCTACGTACTACAGCGTTTGAGCTAAACCAAATAGAAAGATTGATTTTATATTACAAAATACAATAACCCTGTATATAAAAACCATCCAGGAGACCTAAAAATTAGTGTATAGACAGGTGGCCTTTTTAGTTTTTACACACTTATTTAATCGCAACGCCTGGCGGGAGAGCTATCCCCGATTGTAGAAAATTACGTCATTGGTAGAAAACTTTAACAAAAAAAAAATCTGTGTTATAACTAGTTTAAAGAAGTTTTTTACAAATTTGATCTGAATTTCTTTTCTTTTATGATATAGAAATATAAGTAAACCCCGATTTGGATATCTGACACAGCGTAACCAGCATTCTAAGTCCAGCTTATCGTTTATAAAATCATTTTCAAAATTTTGTTATTGTTATATAAAAAATAATAGGTAAAAGAAATAAATAATAATTAATTCAATTAACTATAAAGCATAAACATTCTACAGCGTACACAAACCGGGTTTTGAAAAAATAACCATTCCTCTTTGGATAATATATATTTAATCTTTATTGCATTATTGCAATTTTATTCGCTTCAAAGAAAGTGTACTATACTTTTATAGATTTTAAAAAGGCATTTGATTAGTAATGATGGGAAGGTTCATGGTATAAATTAAAACTGAACAATATAAATGGGACTTTCTTTACTGTTATTAAAAATATTTATGTTGAAAAAAGTCATTTCATAGAATAGGTGAATATATAACAAATACCAGTTAAATTTTGATGTGCCAAATGTGCCCATTTCGGAAATTCATTCCTCATCAGTGACACTAAGACCGAAAAGTTTGAAAGATAAAAACATAGGCCAAAAGATTGAAAATAATGAATCTAAAGTTCCAAAATTATATAAATCCAAATCAAGCTAAGGAATGCTTTGTGGGAGGGAACAAACTTTATCTTTAAATAAATTTCAAATTTTAGAGGGCTGAAAATTTTGCTAAATGGTACATTTTCTAACAGCACAAAGTACTGCCTACTGAGTTATGGATACCCTCGGGGAGTTTTACTCCACCAGCAGCGGTACCCGCTCAGGGGTAGTAAATATATAACAAATACCAGTTTAATTTTGATGCGCCAGATGTTCCCATTTCGGAAATTCATTCCTCATCAGTGACACTAAGACGGAAAAGTTTGATAGATAAAAAATATAAGCCAAACAGTTGACAATTAATGAATCTAAACTTCCAAAGTTATATAAATCCAAATCAAGCTAAGGAATGCTTTGCATGTGGGAACAAACATTAGTTTTAAGTCAATTTAAAAAATTTAAGACGACTAAAAATTTTAGTATTATGGTACATTCTCTGACAGCAAGAAGTACTGCCTACTGAGTTATGGATACCCTCGGGGAGTTTTACTTCACCAGCAGCGGTACCCACTCACGGGGTAGTAAATATATAACACAAATACCAGTTGAATTTTGATGTACCAGATGTGAACATTTCGGAAATTCATTCCTCATCAATAAGAAATTATTAATGAATACAAGGATATTGGTTAATAGTTTCTGGCGACATACATCTTGATACATCTTGAAACATTCTTGATATATTTAGCCGAAAAGACAATAAAAGCATTGTGTTCAAAAATCAAGTTTAACCTAAACTTATCTGTCAAACGCTCAGTGTTAATTTTAGTGTTTGGTTATGAATTTTCTGCAACTTGGATGTCTACCATCAAGATCGGTCGCCGATTTCATAAACTTAATTTGTTAAATTTAAAAATAATTTTAAAAACACATAATTTATTTCAAAAAAGAAAATGAAAAAAGATGAAAATTGATTGATTTAACTTTGTAAAATCATCTTCAATGAAACTTTAAATATATATTATACTCTAGTCACTGACTTTTTAATTAGTTTTCCACTTTTTCCACTTGAAATTCTGTCTTTTATTCCTTATGTTTTTAGTTACTATATTGAAAACCGCATCTTCAAAATTAAGTTGCATTTGAAGATATATGCAACTTAATGCAAAATGTAATTCTTTCATGGCTTGTAAATTTTAAATTGATACAAATGAGAATTTTCAATTACATTTCGATTTTTACATTAAGAATTTGTATGACACATACGAAAAAACATTTTCCCAACACAATTATACTCAAATCAATTTTTTCTATAGGAATGTCACGTTTTTGAAAATCGTTACTATTAATGAGACAGATTGTTATATTTGTTCAAAATTTGTTGATTTTTGCCGATTTGTCGATCGGTGTAAATTCAAAATAATTGCTTACTGTATTTAGGGTTAGGGTTAGGATTGTTTTGTTTTTCAAGAAGACTTTTTTCTCAGAAAATTACACGGTGTTTTTGCGCTTGTATGTTTATCGAGATAACAAGTCCACGTGCATATACCCTGCTTGCATAAACTATTTGAAGTAGTTATAAAAACCAGCCTTTTTACTTGTAATTTAAATGTTCAAATATGCATAGACACTGTATTGTTTGATAATTTTTATGTTTGTAATTTCTTATTTGTTTTCAACCTATAATAATTATTTAAAAATATAACTTTTGTGTAAAAAAATCTGCAGGAAATTAAATAGTAGAAAAGTTATAATTTTCAACTTAGCTTTGATGTGATATATTTATTATATTAATATACAGTTCATGATATTGATGACAATTTTAACCATTCGAATTGGTCTTCGTACAAAGCGTTCTTGAGCTAAACCAAATAGAAAGATTGATTTTAACATTACAAAAAACAATAACCCTGTATATAAAATTATCCATGAGACCAAATAAAGAAAGTCCTTAAAAAGGTGGGTATTTAACACACTTTTAATAAATCGCGACGCCTGGTGGATGAGTAATCTTCGATAATAGAATATCAAGTCATAAGTGGAGAACTCGAAAGAATTGCAGAAATAGAAATTAACATTTTTTCTATATGAATTGTATTTTCTTTTATCATATAATATATAACAAATAATAATTTAACGATTTTTTTTCAACTTAACCAGCATTCAAAGTTCGGCTTAGTTGGTTTTTAATATTTTTTTTATTTTATATGATTCATTGAAGATTGGTTCATTGTTTGGATTTCTAGATTATTTCATCATTAACAAATATTCTTTTAGCAATTTATGTTGTCGAACGGTGTTTGTGTACATAGCGTTAAAACATAAGAAACCTATACAGTTTACTGATTGGAATAAGCTTCTCTTGGCTTCCGTCGCTGCTATTATTCGCTTGTCAAGTTTAACCCACAAATGTTAGATTTGGACAACTCTGGACTGTAAGGCAGTCAATCCAGAATTTAAACGTCATTTTTAGTCACAATGTCAGTCAAATCCTATCAAAACGGAGCTTTGCATTTTCTTGCTGTAACGTTAGGTTACGTTGATGTATAAGACACATGTGGTCCTCAAACCTGATCCTGATACCTAATTGCTGTAAGATTGTCATAGATAACCATGAGATGTAATTTTTCACGCCGTGACATATCCCTGTCAATACTTTACCGACCCTTTCTCAAATTTGTCGCTTTCCATTACTCAACCTTCAGAATATGGCATATCTCGACGACGATAGACATGTTCTCGTTCATTCGACAAAAAAGAAAAAAGAAAAAAAAGAAAAAAAGACAGCAGTTCAATGTCAAACGAAAACATATAGATACAAGTTGCCACTGCAATTATTGTATCCTCTGCGTAAGTTGCGGACCAATCCTACGCAAGTATACCTCGGTTATCTAAAGTGAATTTTTTTAACAAAAAAGGAGAGTAGACGTTTTAATTATTTACAAAATCAGTCTTTCTTATTACATCAATAATTTATTATAGTTTTTTATGCGTGAAGCATAAGTGTAATGCACGATAATACTTCAAAACAAATCTCACATAAATTCATAGTTATATAAAAGGAGTAGTTTGTGGGTATTGTATTTGTTAGAGATATCATGAAATTTAAATGAAATAAACACTCCGAAAAGATTTAAAGGGTGACTGCTGTAGAAAGTCTTTTAATAAGAAAAAGTTATTGTTAGAAAGTTCGTTTCGATTATTCATTTTAAACATCTCTCATTAGCAGAAACATTTAAAACCATTTATTCCATTTATTGTGGACATTTGAATCAAATTCATTATTCTTGTGAATAAACCTCAAAATTCATTTATTTTCAGAAAAGGTAATAAATATATAGCACATATAATAAGAAAAGCAGACCTGTTAATGCATTTTCAAAGGCAGTCCTTCTTATTGTGACAAATAGAATTCAAAATAGCTCGCTAGGCGTGGATCTGGAGTGTAATGCGCAATAGTTCTTCGAAACAAGCGTCATATCTATTTAACATTCATAAGAGTGAAGTTGATTGGTTTGTTACTTGCATTTTGATTTGTTTTAATGGGTGCTTGCAAATATGAGCGTTTTCATGTTTATGTGTCAGATGTTTTCAAAAGAATTACTGTTTGCTTTATTTTCCTTTTAAAATTAAATAAATATAAATCTTGTTTGATTATTGTTAGCAGGTGATTTCGCTACTTTTGCACAGTCACCGTATCAACTTACACAACATCTTAATTGTTTTTGTTAGTATTTTTTCATAGTAAATCTTAATTTAAAAAAATGTAAACAAACCCAACATTTGTAATCCTTTTTGTTGAATAGCTTATTGTTTTGAATTTGCATTTAATGTTGATTCATAAGAAATTGTTAATGACAACAAAGATCTTGTTAAATTATTTCTAGAGACATTCATGTTAATACATAAATATTTAGCAAAAAAGGCAATGAAAGCAATGCATGTTTTTTTTCAAATTGGCTGTCTCCCATCAAGGTCGGTCGCCGACTTACACAAGAGGTGAAACATTTATAGTGCATTTGTTAAATTTTAAAAATTAATTTAAAAAAAAACATATAAAATAAAATGAAAAAAGGTGAAAACCGATAAATTAACTTTCGGAAAATCATTCTTAATCAAATTTAAAGTATATATTATACTATAGTCATTAATTTCGTTTAAAGTGAGCTTTCCACTTATTCCACTTAAAATTATTTCATTTTTTCCTTATGTATTTCGTATATCTTATATATCATAAATGCTATTCTTATTTTTAACCAAAATGCAAAAAATTAAAAAGGTTAAGTGCCAAGTTTAAGAATACTCCATGTTACCTCGATAATTTATTAATTGTAGTTAAATGACAAAGTTCTGATTTTCTATTAGCCAATCTGGTTATGTTCAACTGGATCCGACTTTGACACCATCGTGATTTAGTTTCTATATTGCCAACCGCATCTTCAGAATTAATTGCATTTAAATGTTTATGCATAATGTAATTCTTGCATGGCTTTCAAATTTATAAAAGTTAGATATATATTTTAATTATTTTTATTTTTTACATAAAGAATTCGTATGACATATACGACACCAACATTTTTCAACACAAATATACTCCCGTCAATTTTTTAACCAAACTAATACATATCAATATATGATATAATGGATTTTCAATCATCCAAAAAATGACATGTGTTTGAAAACGTGAGTTAACTATTTACATAAAAAGACTGTTATGTTTATTCAAAATGCCAATTGGTGTAAATTCAAAATCATTGCTTACTGTTATTTTGTATTAACGCAAGGATTGTTTTGTTTTTTTACAAGACTTTTTTCCTAAGAAAGTTACACAGGTGTTTGTGCGTTTGTATATTTGTGAGAGAAAACAAGTCCACGTGTGTATACCTTCCTTGGATAAACGATCTGAAAATACTTATTAAATATACTAAATTCTGGTAAATAAGATGTGTTATTGTTGTTATTGTTTTTACCCTACCTTTTGATGACTTGTACTTTAAATGTTCAAATATGCATAGTCACTATATTGTTTGATAATTGTGTGTACTCTTATTTGTTTTCAACATATAATAATTATTTAAATATATTACCTTTGTGTAAAAATTTTGTAGGAAATTAAATAGTAGAAAAGTTATAATTCTTAACTTAGTTTTGATGTGATATTTTTATTATATAAATATACAGTTCATGATATTGATGACAATTTCAAACATTTCGAATTTGTCTACGTACTACAGCGTTCTTCAGCTAAACCAAATAGAAATATTGATTTTTACATTACAAAATACAGTAACCCTGTATATAAAAACCATCCATGAAACCCAATAATAAGTGTATAAAAAGTGGCCTTTTTCACACTTAATAAATCGCGACGCCTGGCGGAAGAGCTATCCGCGATTGTAGAAAATTGCGTCATCGGTAGAAAACTTCAACAAAGAAAATAACATCTGTGTTATAAGTAGTTTAAAGAAGTTTTTCAAATTTGATATGAATTTCTTTTATGATATAGAAAGATAAGGAAAAGAACCGATTGGGAAATCTGACACGGCTTAACCAGCATTCAAAGTTCAGCTTATCGTTTGTAAAGTCATTTTCAAAATTTTGTTATTTTACTGGAATAAGTTATCGATCACAAGTACTTAAATTGCCTTTGTGATGGGAAGTATTCTCTATATAAGTCACTGTTCAAAGACTCGCCATTTATCTCCTTTTATAGGCACACCATTTGACAAACGTCTTTTACAATTTACTACATTTAATTTGTTTTTACCATGTTAACAACTTCGCAGAATTATCTGTATACATGCACTAGCAGAAAAAGGAAACATATTTTTAATTTTATTTTTTCTTTATTTTATATGGTTCTTTGACGATTATTTCATTGTTTGGGTTTCTCATTTCATCATTACTGAATATTCTTTTAGCAATTTTTGTTGTCAGAAAATTGTGTTGTCCAATTACAAACGGCGTCCGAAAACGTTTAAAAAGTACCCTACACAATTTTCTGCTGGTAAAAGATACAAGAGAGTTATTTCAAAAGCTTTTTTGTATTCACACAAACAAAATTAAAGTCAAACTAAAGAAAATTAGAAATACAAATTCAAAAGACTACTAGAAAGTTTAATTATGACATATTAATAAAATGAAGACGGTTACCGACAAAGATCTATTAGACGAATGCCATTTTTTAACCCAGTAACGAAAATGATAAGGACATAAATGCTTCGATAGCCGAAAGAAATCGTTAATGTTATAAATAACCTAAACAAAATGGAAAAATCCTGTGGAGAAGATGGAGTTATAAATAAATATATTACAATCTCACTAGAACAAAATGTTACCTATATATATTTTATTGTTTAATTTAGTTTTTGAAACTGATTGCATACCTTCAGACTGGGTTGTAGGTGTTATCAGACTAATATATAAAAATAAAGGTAGTAGAAATATATAAAAAATAATCCGATTAACTATAAAGCATAAATATTCTAAAGCGTACACAAACCGGTTTTTGAAAAAAATAACCATTCCTCTTTGGATAATACATTTAATCTTTATTGCATTATTGCAATTTTATTCGCTTCAAAGAAGAAAATGTTTTGTACTTTTGTGGATTTTAAAAAAGGCATTTGTTTAGGTATGATGGGAAGGTTCATGGTTTAAATTAAAACTGAACAATATCGATGGAAATTTCTTTACTTTTATTAAAAATATTTATATTGAAAAAGTCATGTCATAGAATAGGTGAATCTGGTTATTTTATTAGCGAAATTGGATTAAGACAGAGTGAAGAATCTTTCGTTATTTCTTTTTTCTATTTATTTAAATGATTTGGAGTATTTTTTAAAAGAATTAAAATTTATTAAAAATTAAAACTGTTTCGGATCTGATGTGTAATAAAGTATTACAATTATTAATGAAATTATTTTTATTTTATATGATCACGATACGGTTATCTTATCTGAAAGTGTAAGTAGGTTATAAGCTTTAAATTGTTTTGTTGAATATTGTAAAACTTGGAAATTTAGATAAAAATTAGATTAATAAAACCAAAACAGTCGTATTTAGTAAAAGGAAAATTTAGAAAATTATAAGTAATTGTTTTTAAAAATAAGGAATATTGTCGATTGTTTTCATAACTTGGGTATTTTATTCAATTTTAATTTGAAAATTTACAAAAGCAAGTCAAAAATAAATAGAACAGGATAAAAAGGCGTTATATTATTTATACAGAAAAATCAACAGTTTATATCTAGCAATATCATGTCAACGTAAATTATTTCATCAATTAGTTTTACCTAATATGTTATATGGGTGTGAAATTTGGGGTTGGAAAGTAAGATATGCTTGAAAAAATGAATTTTCAGCTTTGTAAGCGAGTTCTTAAATTAAAATCTTCAACTCCGAATTTATGATTTACGGTGAATTAGGAAGATTCCAAATTAATATATATGTCATTAAAACAATGATTTCATTTTGGTTAAAATTAGCAGACAGTGATTGTAAGCTGTCTAATATATTTTATAGACTTATGTTGTAACTTAATGATGAAGTAGAAATTTGTTGGATTCATCATATCAAAAATTTATTGAATAACTTGGGGTTTTGTAATGTCTGGATTTTACAAGGTTGGATCGTTAATCGAAATTGGCTTATAAATGCAATAGAGAGGAGATTGAAAGATAATTGTATACAAAATTAGTATTCACAAGTTTGTTCGTCCTCTATATCTATATATATTACAGAATATTTAAAGTGACATTTGAATTTGAACAATATTTTGATATATTACCCGAGAACTAGAGTATTATATTTATAAAATGTCTAACATGTAATCATATATTACCAATAAAAAGGGAGGTGGGAAAATATTGAAAGAAATAATAGATAGCTCTATTGGGGATTAATTTCCTTTTTTTTGCTAGCATGTTCTTATTTTGATCGCCTAAGAAAACAATTGACAAAAATTTATAGCCGCATCAAAATACATTTAAAATGCTAAAACTGATGGAAACTATAAGAAGAACTATAAAAAACTATGAAGAACTATAATAAGCTTAAGTTGAAAATTTTATGTTTGTTTATCAGGGAAGGGTTAAAAAAATTTAGCTAAATTAATCGGTATTGAATTGTATTTGAGTATCATTTTTAGAAAGCATTTTTATTTGTATGTGTATGTTTGTACGTGAATTTACTATGTAATGTTTTGTTCACTGTTATGTCTACATTGTACGCTAATGATTTACGGTAGAGCTTGTTCCCACTATGGGGACTTTCTGCAACGAAGCAAATTACTTACAATTAAATTGTTGACACAAGGATATTGCAAGCCTAGGCTAATCAGGGCCCTTAAAAAGTTTTATGGCCGTCATCACAATATTGTTGATAAGTATGTAGTCACTATTTCCCAACTTATACTGGATATATTTGACTTACCATAGTTCTATGTTCCTTTCATTCTCAAAATTGACTTGCACGTGACGGGTGTAGCTAGCTAAACAGGATGTACTTACCCTTCCGGAGCACCCGGCCTCACGTCCTTGATGGAAGTTCACGTGTACAACATATTTTGCCAGTTTGCAAAGTTTTTACTTTGTTTGTTTGTTTGTTTGTTTTTTTTGTTTTTTTTTTTTTTTTGGATTGTGATATGGACAAGGACTGGTATGTTTTATTATGTATTTGTTTACAACCTCATATACCATCTCCAGTGGTTTGAGTGAAATAAATACTGTAAATAAAACAATACTTAGAATTTAAAAAGCGAGTTATCTACCTCCTTGTATGGATAATTTAAACAAGGACTTTAAATATAGAATCATTTATATAGAGAGTCTTTTTGGACGAAATGTTCTCGGGTTAACAACATTGCTCTTGTGTTGAAATTTCGCCATAACAACAAAAATGTACACCGAGAACATTGTTCGAGAAACAAAATCTCACACTACCTTATTAACGGGGTCATCCTGTTTCTCCCCTTTCAATTAAAGTATTAGATAAACATTTAAGTTTTTTTGTTTATACAATAACTATAGTCCATATCAATAAGGAAGTTTACCTATCATTGGATAATCACTAAATTATCATATATAAAATAAAATAAAATAAAATAAAATAAAATAAAATAAAATAAATAAAACAAAACAAAACAAAACAAAATAAAACAAAACAAAATAAAATAAAATAAAATAAAATAAAATAATAAAATAAAATAAAATAAAATAAATAATAAGAAAGTAAATAAATAAATAAATATATAAAAAGTACAAAATGTACAACTACAACCTTAACAAATTATAACTAACAAATTTGAAGTTTAATTTATGTGGTTTTCGATACATTGTTAAGAACAAACATTTTGAACATGTATATTGGACATGCAGTGTTAAAACTTGTAATGCAACAGTCAATACATATCAGGATATTCCAGTTAAATTTTGGGGATATACATAATCATCCTGCTGATCAAACTAAAATTGAATGCATGAAGATACCGGAAACCATGAACAAATATTGTAAATATATAATACAAATACCAGTTAAATTTTGATGTGCCAGATGTGCACACTTCGAAAATTCATTCCTCATCAGTGACACTAGGACCGAAAAGTTTGATACATAAAAAATATAAGCCAAACAGTTGAAAATAATAAATCTAAAGTTTCAAAATTATATAAATCCAAATCCTGCTAAGGAACGCTTTGCATGAGGGAACAAACCTTAGTTTTAAATAAATTTTAAATTTTAAACGACTGAAAATTTAAATAAATTGTACATTTTCTGACAGCACAAAGTACTGCCTACTGAGTTATGGATACCCTATGTAAGGGAGAAGTTATGCGTATCACAAGTATTTATGAAGGAGAAATAACAAAATTAAAGAACCTAAGTTGTAACGATGATAGTAAGAAATAGTAGAAAAGTTTTGAACACATGAGACTTATAAGACATCATTGTATTTCCACAGATCTAAAACGCGATCCGTGATAACAAAAACTAGACAGGACATCAACTTACGTGAATAGCGCTTGACTGCTGCTGGTGAATAGTTTTTGGTGGTTGATGATGGTGACTTTTCCAGAGTTCTAATATTATATTTTCTATTGTGGACAATTAAAGACATCTTTCAGGAGCTGAGACGGTTTATTGCGACAGAACTTTTCATTCATATCCTTCATTGTTTTATCAAATTTACAGTATACATGCAATGATAAATGGTTGTATGTATCAAAATCCTACTTCCACCTCCCCATGGTGAACAGGGGGCAACAGATATATTATATCTGGCTAACGGAAGAGGTCATTTTTCAAATGAAAATAAATCATTAAAAGTTTTCCAGCCTTAAATAACATTTTACGTAGAATAGACTGTAACTGAACAGCCATTGTTTATAATGTTTGAACAAGCCTACTTTGCCGCCAATTTGTTTTTTACACTACTGTTAGATAAATCCGATTTCAATAATGTCTGACATAAACGATTTGGTTTTTCCATATAAATCAGTCTAAATAATTTTCAATTTTAAAGTCTAATGAAAATAAATATCGTTCTGTCCTCTTTTTACGGCAAACAATACAAATTAGTCCTATTTCTCTGTACGCGTTTTAATTTAAAATTAACACAGAAACACTTTGAGGTATTCGTGGCAGAATGTGACAAAACGTTGGAATTTTGATTAATTAGTATTGATTAATTGGATGAATAGTGTTTTACGCCCCAGCCAAGATTCTTATCGCTCATTTCGAGGTCGTCAGTTATGGAATAATGGAGGAAACCGTAGTGCCCGGGGAACACCATCGACCATCGGCAAGGAAAATGAAAAACTTTCTTACTATTGGATCTACCCAAGTGGGATTCGAATCTAGGCGGTGACAGGCGCTGTGATCCGTAAACTTAAGACCACCCGGCTACCGATGTCCCTATTTATTGATATGCCATACTTGACAGCTTCAGACTGTTATATATACTGTATAAACTCAACAAGTACACACGAACACAATACTATATAAAAACAAAAATATTACAAGAACAGGAATATTTGCATAAAGCTTATTATTTTTAACTTTATTTACATTTATTTATTGATTTGTTTAATTTCCTCATTATAAACTGTTAATTCCCCATTCTGGTTAGATTCTGGAAATTTAAGTAGTTATCAACATGAACATTAATTTTAAAACTAACTTAATGATAAAAAAAAAGGAAATTTATAGTAATTTTAGGGGAAAATATTAGAAATTTTGAATAGACATTTTTACGTCCAGTGTTGCAAGATGATTGAGCCGTTATCACTAACAAATATACCAATCAGTGGGCAAGAATCACTCTAGTACATCCGGACTACAAATGTTAATTAAATTGATGAAATTTTAAAAATTAATAGCTTAGGTCTGATTAAATAATTTGCCTTCTAAATTTTATGAACAAAGCAATGTTTACTCGGTAACTAAGGTAACAACGATCTAAACACAACAAGTAATGACAACACCATGGTTACACACACTATTCAATTGCGAATATCGTTTAATATGAAAAATTATGACCAAGATGCAACTAAGATTGTCGAGTTAAAATAAAGTTAGAATTTTTTTTTTATATTTGGTACATTTTGGAGTCTGGAATGTGAAATATCACCCCTGGTTAAAGCTTATTCTAAAGGCAAATAAATGGTATAAAACGTAAGTCACAATATGTAGGGTTTTTATAAAAATGCGCATAGGTGACAAAAAGCCTCATCCCCTATATATTAAATTGATCTTTTACCCATTGGTTTGAAAAAAAAATGTTCAATTTTCACAGCAAAAACTACCTTGCCACAAAATACACAAATAAATTTCAGTTGAAATTAATTGTTTTAACATTTTTCTTCAATAACGATTATTAAGTTATTATTTTTATCATTAAGTAAAAAAATATTGACATAAAAAAGACTTATACACAAATAATGATTTCCCCCCCCCCCCTTGAATTTCTCTTTCAACGATTGGGGTAATCAGCAGGTAAATTGCGAAACGAAAACGAAACTATTCAATGGGAAAAAATCAATTATTTACAAGGGGATGAAAATTTATTACCAAAAATTAATATTCAATCGCGGAAATTAAATGTGACAGATAAAAAACCAGGGGATATATAGGTCGGGTAGAAACAAGCTTCGTACCTATAGATTATTAAATCCACTTTTAATACTGAATTTTATTGTAAAACTGTCCTCCCTTTTAAATACAGATCAGCTTTTGCTAAGTTTAGGTGCGGTGTTGCACCCCTCCGTATAGAAACTGGGAGGTATAAAACGTTGAGATTGAGCAAAGGCTGTGTTTGTATTGCAAAAATTGTGTGGAGGATGAGGAACATGTTATTCTTAACTGTCCTTTTTATGACGATTTTAGAGAAGAGTTGTTTTTTAAGGTGTCTGAATTGCATTGTGATTTTAATATTTTACCAAATACCGAAAAAATGAAATTTTTATTTTCTCAACAAAATGTGATGTTTATTTGTGCCAAAACCTGTGCGTTAATTTTAAACAAACGACGTGATTTTATTTATAGTTGTAAATAATGTTTATATATATCGTCTCTCATAACTCTGTACAGAGTGGCTTTTTAATACGTAATGTTTTAATATATAATGTACATATAATGTTTAAAAAGGTGAGACGTTAATAAAATATTGAATTGAATTGAATATTGAATATATCGATTAAAAATTGGCTTGAAAACAGCTTATCTTAAACCTGTTATTTATGTATTTCCTAATGTTTAGTCCCTAGAATTACCGGAACGGACCTGATCAGCGTGTAATTACCGAATCGGCGCGATAGGAATAATTGTCACAGTGTGCTGTATGCAATGCAAATAGTGTATGCATTTAATAATGGCGATGTATATTTGTTCTCTTTATAGTTAACATCAACGCAAAATTAGTAAAGTTAAAGACAACGATAAACTTTCAAATCAACATTTAATACAACAAAAGGGAAAGCTTCTTTTTACGGACGCTTCGACACATTATATACATCATTTAACATGGAATTACAAGTCGTACTTTTTGTCGAGCCTGGCATCGGCTTAAGGCGAGACTAAGGTGTTACTTTTCCGGTGTCGTCGTCAGTGGCGGCGTGTCAAAATGTGAAAGTTTATGTTAAAGTAATTTATTTTCTACTCGATCAAAACAATAACCAGGCGAGACATATAAATCAATGGAATTCTTGTCTTATTCAATATTTCTTTTAAAGGGAAAGTTAACATAAAGCATAGAAATTAAATCGTTGTTATTATTGCCACATGATATACATTTTTAAATTTTCTTAATAAACTTTATCATAACATTACTTGTTCGTTATTTCATTAAGAATTTTTGTTTTTAAATTTATAATACGACATTATCACCGGAATGCGTACCCCGGACAGCACAACGTACGCGTAATATTTATGTAATGTCACGTGCTTCTTTTGAATTTTAATGAAATGATGCATTCAAAAGTAGCACATAATTCCCATGTGCTACTTTTGTATGCATTATTGCATGGGGCCCTAATGGTAATGTTTTTTTTTTTTTTTGGTTTTTTTTTTTTTTTTGTTTTTTTTTTTTTTTTTACTGAAATGCATTTTGAAGGTTTTATTTAAACTTTTTGGTCATTTATTCATGTGACATTTAAATTTACCCAAAAAATGGACTACAAACATACCTATAAGTGGTATTGTACGTAAAAACTATACTTAAAACTAAAACAGACTAAACCCCTCCCCAAACTAGGCTCCCCTAGATTATCTACTAAAAAGTCATTTATACATTAATATTTATAAAGTTATTATTTAATCTTTATTTTAATTTTTTTATTATTATTGTGAAAAGAATAATCAAAAGTATATTTATCCGGGCTTTTCTCAGTCGCCGGAACTTAAAAGGCAAAATGCCAAAAAATTACTTTGAATGAATTATCATTTATAGTCACTTAAAATGTCAATATCTTTAAATGCGTTATTAAAATAAAATAAAATAAGGTCGAAACATCCGCAATTGACTCTTAAGAAATATATAGGCCTTTGCGTCGAGGATTTTTTTTTTTTTTTTTTTTTTTTTTTTTTTTGTAACACAAGTGTTGGTGTTGTCCTCCTTTCAGTAGCAATGAATACAAAGTATCAATAAACTTGGCTATTATATTTTTACAGTGAAGCTAGGTATCATAAAAAGTTAAATTTCTAAAATATCTTGACTTGTACCAATTTCGGACGGACGGAACCAAGAAAGCCTCTTTATTTTGTTTGTTGGATAAGTATAACTAACTTAAAATCGTTCAGGTTTTCGGTAAATAAAAAAAAAACGCTTACAACAGGTTTTCTGTGGAAAAAAGAAATAATAAAACTCGCTTATGACAGGTTTCAGGGGGCAAAAAAACATCGCTTACGGTAGCTTTCTTGACCTAGCTAGCATTGTGTAATGATGTATATATATATTGAGCGAGTTTATAGTCTACATGGGGCCTTTCGGCCATTGTGCAGACTGTTTAACTTAATAAGAAATTTTAATAATTTGGTTTTTTGGTGGTTATACTCATTAATACACGCAGGTGCCAGGACAGCAGCAGAAATGATGTGGAACCAATCGTTTTTTATAATCAGTCGATCAGTCATGTGATCAAATGATACTTAAATATAACCTTTAAGGCACCTCAAAAGTAAAAACATTTTAAATGTGTTCCGGTTCAATTATCAACTTATTCACATAAAGTAATGTTAAAATGAGTCAATGGACACGGCGGTGTGAATTCAGGAAAAGATGACAAAAACCTGTGAAGTATCCTGTTTAATTTAGGTGTATAAACAATGTTAATTATAGATTGATCTCTTAAAGAATTTATATTGTATATTGGAAGATGATAGCACAGAATTGTTGAAGGTATGTATAAATTGTAAATCACGTGGAAATATTTTATATATTGACTATTTTTATTGTTTTAGAGATTTTTATAAAAAAAAACTGAAAAGTGTGTGTGTGTGTGTGTGTGTGTGTGTGTGTGTGTGTGTGTGTGTGTGTGATTTAATCATTTTCTCAAAATTGAGAGAAAGAGAGAGAGAGAGTATTCCACTTTTGGATAATATATTTGATACATAAGAAATTAGAATTTAAAAATAAAGCATTCTACCTAAAAACTTTATAAATTATATATATATATATATATATATATATATATATATATATATATATATATATATATATATATATATATATATATAATTATGCATTTTATGATGTATTTATTGATGTATGATGCATGACACTTAAGTAAACTATTTATAACTTTTATTATTATTATTATTATTATTATTGTATCTTTACTTCTTATTTAAGTCAGTACGGTTGAGTCAACAGTCTACTTAATTTGAAGAGAAAAAAATTGCATTCTTCATTTGTTTGTATAGCTTGTCTAAAAGTTAATTTTGGACAAAACGAAATTAGCTGAAAGGTAGATAGTTATCTTATGTACGTGTTGTTCTTGATGATACATGGCCCTCTACTTGATAACTACGTTGCATTGGTAAGGTAAACAATTTATTATTGATGATAATAATTTAAAACTGGGAATGTTTAATTTGTTGCTTTAAAACAATGGCAAGCTTATTGAAGACTTTCTGTGGTTATCGTGAATTAAAGTCACAATAATTTAAGATTTTTCGGTAGAATAAAATGATTAAACGACAAAATCCCTTTTCTAAAACATTCGCAAGCTAATATAAGTTATAGACGAAAAGAAAGTTCACCGAAAGACGCGGAAAATGTGCCTTTTTAATATCGATGTCTAGGTTAGACTGCCATATAACGATGCACACATTTCTGGAAATGTCTCATAATTACTACAAATATGACTAGGCTTTGATTTCCCCTGTTTTTTCTTGTGATAATAGAAGAAACACTTGAAAATTAATTCTGCATTTCTATCAGATCTATGGACAAAAATCTTATAATACCAACATTGAATGTTTACAACAAGAAGCACAAGAAATATCTGACTAAAGCCGACAAATTCCATGTGCTAGTTAAGATAAAGATATTATTATTATTATTATTATTATTATTATTATTATTATTATTATTATTATTATTATTATCAGTATTATTATTATTATTATTATTATTATTATTATATTTTTTCTTATATAAAAGTAGATTAAATATCATAATAATAGAAAGAACTTTACGCAATAATAGGCCCAATAATAATAATTATTATTATTATTATAATGCACATTAGAGAAAAAATGGCTAAAACGTGAAGGTTTACTATTACGAACAGTTAGAGATCTAGTAAGAATTTTACACAGATTACAGAGTTATTCTACATCATTGATATTTTTTTATTATTATTTTCTTCAAAGATACTAGAGTGTGTAACCCGAAACATCTGTATTGAATAAGTTTGTAGGTGCTAGACTGCAGGCAGTATTAAGGTTTAATAAGACATTGTTGTAATTTAGAATAAACTGGACATTCAAATACAAAGTGGTACTCGTATCAGTACAAAATTTACACAATGTTTCATTTTGTTTTCTTTCTTTCTTTTTTTTTCTGTCTGTTTAACTGCCTGTTTTCAGCAGTCAAACATTGTGAGAATAACCTTTATTTTGCTATAACTTTTTTGTCACAAATTAATTTTCTTAAATAATATTTTATAGTGAAACGATTAAAAAGTACATGTATAAATGAAATTTATATGATTTCTGAAGTGAAGCATTTAAACTCTGGATACAGACATCCTCTAACTTCTGCTTGATTACAGCTAACCCGAACTTTGGGCAAATATTGTTTTGATTCAACCAGATATACCCAAGACCAAGTGATTCCAATTTTGATTTAATAAAATAGTCCAAATAATTTAATTAGCACTTGAAGTTGAACCCAACTTTAGCAGACTTTTGTATAGATTTTTAAGGATGTTATTTGATGAATTTAATAAATTAAAACCAAAACTTTAAAACTCTAATTTTACGATTAACGTACAATGGAAACCTTAATTGAAGATAAACCATTATTTTTGTTGTTGCCAAGTGATTTTTACTTGAATTAATTGAATCTAAGCATATGACAAAATTAAAACCATATCTAATAAACTCTAAATAGTTATCACCATAAGAATGTCCAAGTTTCTAGGTTTAAAAAAAACATTTAAGGTTATTGGTGGGACTTTATCGAATCGGGAATCATTTTATATCCTGTTTGTTTTATGGCAATACCCGGTGGGAAAAATAGTAACTGCAATGTAAATGTTCTTAATATGACGACTCGACTTGATCTGTCATGCATAGAATGAAACATTTGATTTGGCAATATATATTGATAAGTTTTATTGATAGCTTATGTACAAGTGTAACGAATCTCTCAGTCAACTGTAACAAGAGATGGGTCCTCATGTACCCGACAAATCCTCCCTGCTATTACACTCCTAAACCAACAATGTGTGTGTGTGTGTGTGTGTGTGTGTGTGTGTGTGTGTGTGTGTGTGAGAGAGAGAGAGAGAGAGAGAGAGAGAGAGAGAGAGAGAGAGAGAGAGAGAGAGAGAGAGAGAGAGAGTTTTACCAATATATCTTAATATTGTCAAGCTAACACTTTTCGAAAAACTCTGTGTGTGTGTGTGTGTGTGTGTGTGTGTGTGTGTGTGTGTGTGTGTGTGTTACATAAAACGAAATATCTTAATATTTTTGTTTACGATGCAAAATTATGCAACCATACTTCACAAGTTTTTTTTAATAAAACCCACCCATATTGCTACATTTGTCTTATTGGCCCCAAGCTGCCACACGAGTATTTCTCAAAACGTCTGAGAATGGTCCTATCAAATTACAGGATGGACCTGTATGTTTGTAATTGATTTTTCACATTGACTCAATGCTGTCATACTGTAAACAGATTTCTCATAAAACTATTAACTGAATGATTGATGTATGTGAAATATTTCTATTTCTGCCTGCGACGTAAAACAACATTACTAAAGTAAAATTCAATCGCCTAAACCCCGCTCCGTAATTGGGAGGTCGTGGGTTCGAAACCTGACCGGGTCTGACCCAAGACTTTAAAGTAGGGCAGTGACTGTTCTTTCGCCAAGCACTCGGCATTACAAAATGAAAGTCACGGTTCTTTCGGATGGGAACTTAAAATGAACGAGGTCTCGTGTCACGGTAGGCGTGGCACGATAAAGAACACTGCTATATAATGCCATCGGCGCAACGCACAGGCACAATTTCTGCACTTTCGCCTATAGCTGGCGACTTCACGAGATAAGTGAAATATTCTTGACTGGGACGTTAAACATCATTACTCAACTCAACTCAACTCGTTTAAAGCACTAATATAGGCATATTCCCTATGTTTTCTCGTCTCTTATACTTACAAAAACACATTCATATATTGGACCTAATACGCTCATATTTTTCAAGTTTTTTTTTTTCATATTAGCGTAGCATTGTTCAAATGAAAAGCTTCCACCATTTCTATTTAGGAGGCATCGAGTTTCCTTGGGTAATCAAACGTGTTGTAAATTGCTATAGTAAAATACAAATTGGACAACGGAACTAACAAATAATCTCGTGGCCTTTGCCGAACACAATACGTCTTGTCAACATTTGAAAACATTTATGCTTATGCTGGTACACACTGGAACCATCATAACTTAAATTGTCATCTCGAAGGTGTTTCCTATATATTTCAACGATTGATGTCTACGTTTCATTAGTACAATTAAAGTAATTAATTTTACATAATTGATGAGGGCCTTACTAAGATAAAATACCACGCTTCACTAAATAAGTAAATGAAAATCTTATTTAACCATGACAAATGATAGACACATATTATATGTAAAATGTACTTTATAAACCAAACGTCCTTAATACAGGATACTTAACGTATTATTTTAATTGATATTTTAACTTGTAAGGCGTGATCTATGTATAATGAAATCAGGTGATTTGTAGCAAAACACAAGTAGTAAACAGTTACCATGGTAACCAACACAACACAAAACTTTAAACAATTAGAACAAGGAAAAGAAAACAAGACAGGATAAACACATATAAGGGCCATGGAATCATGGCATTATCTTAACACATTACAAAAAAATGGCATACAGAATACCTAAATACGCATACAAGCAGATGTTTTTTTTTTTTTTTTTTTTTTTTTTTTTTTTTTTTTGGGGGGGGGGGGTTGATAAAATCGATTGCCATAAAATCATTGGGTGTTTAAATGTTCTATACTAATGCCACTTCAAGTACAAGCAAATAAACTGATATAAAAATTAATAGGCATACCTATATTCATCCCATATGGCTGTAATTTGAGAAAAGGGGGTTTCAAAATTATTGCCCAAACACGTCTCTGTTAATATTCAATATTCAATGTATATAGCTGCATTTCTAAATAACCAAGAAAATAGTTAATATGTATTCATTTCCCCCTCTTTCTCTAAAGGAGAGTTTTGTTTATTAGTTTGACAGTTAAGTTTCTTGCCAGGTGATTTTTTTTATCTATATTTAACATTTTAAGATGAATGTCAATCAATAACCTGAACTTCTTTCTTCAAATTGATGGTTAAATTTAGGGGTTAAGTTTCCGATCAAGGTCAAGGTCAAGGACGTTGTAGCTGAAAATTTAGTTAAAAAACAAAATCCATATATCAATACGTTACAGTACGTTCTTTATAGTTTACCTGTTGTCTTATAAAGTTCAGCTACAATTTTGTTACACTGTGTCGGTCTTTGAACATTGTCCTTTCTAAAAGAATGGAATTACACATTGAATCCAAGTCATGATATTCGCTTATGCACAGTTTTAAAGAATGATCTCAATTTATTTACAATATTTACAACTTTTTTAAATAAGCTTTTAGGGAACAGTTTATCTTAAACAATTAATAAAAGGATATGGTTTAAATATTGAGGAAGTGTTTGTGTTAAAATAAGAAAAAGTAATTATTGTTGAGTGATTTTGATATCGGTTATAAAATAACTAAATTTTTTAACTAAATTTCAACCACAAATATGCTACAACAAATCCTATAAAATCAAACAAAAATTACCCAATGGTAGGCCACAAGAAAAAAGGATCCAGGGATGGTTTCAGACACTTATATATGGTTCTTACGTTCCTCTAACGGTGTTAAATAGAAGTCCATTAAAAGAACATTTAAGAGACAAAAATGGCGGTAGAAATTAAATAACAGTAAAGGTGAGAGAATATATACCCGTCTTATAAAAGACTTATACAATATGACGGAATTCATAAGAGATGTCAATCCAAAATAAGAGATTATATAATTAAATCCTTGTGACACAATATTGTAATTTGTAATTTGTTACATAATCCTGGCGTCAAAACTTTGTAATTTGATAACCATCCGCTTCTTTGTTGTCTTTTCGCTGGTCTGTCTGTTTTAGTTTCTCCTTACATGGTCAAATACATGGTTTTCAGCATTATTATTGTATATTTTTACATATAAGACATTTTCTCTGGGCCTGGTTGTTCAAAGCTTCGTTATTTTAAACCAAATGGATAGTGAATATCCAAAACGTATTGAAATTGGGTTCGATTATAATAAACATGAGGTTTCGACATAAATTATTTATGTTTAATATTTAATACCATTTGTAGGTATTAACTTTTAAACAGAATTCTAACCAACACGCAATTTAAATCAATTCTAACGAATTGGTAAACTAACGGTGCTATGAAACAACAAGGCCTGGTGAGATATTTAAGCTTTTTGTTCTTATCAGAGGTGTCTTACATTAAAACAAATTTGTCATACTATGAAAATGGTTGTCATAATGTTGTACCAAGAAAACGACATACCTGTATTTCTTATATGTCGAGCAGCATCAGAAATTAATCATCATCATTTTTATAATTATTAACTTATTATTATTTATTATTATTATAAATTCAAAAGTGAGTGATACTTGACATATTCATAAGAGTACTTAAAATAACTGTATTATTATTATTATTATTATTATTATTATTATCCGATCTTCTTTATGGTTTTGATTAATACATTAAATTCTAACTTTTATATTTCAGAATCAAATCGTAATGAAGACGTATTTCAAGATCATCAACTTACTTTTGACTGTTCATCTTACACTGGCCCAATCTCCACTAGGTAAATTTATTTATTTATTTATTTATTTATTTATTTATTTATTTATTCATTCATTCATTCATTCTTTCATTTATTTATTTATTTATTTATTTATTTATTTATTTATTTAGAACATGTTCTTAAAAAAACAAAAGTTTAAAATGATGATATTCTTTTTAGCAAGTGTGTGTGTGTGTGTGTGTGTGTGTGTGTGTGTGTGTGTGTGTGTGTGACAGCACTAACGATAAAGACAAA
Organism: Tegillarca granosa; assembly: GCA_029721355.1. Classification (NCBI taxonomy): domain Eukaryota; kingdom Metazoa; phylum Mollusca; class Bivalvia; order Arcoida; family Arcidae; genus Tegillarca; species Tegillarca granosa. The sequence goes on along the minus strand of CM056597.1, from coordinate 46,794,198 downwards.
CTACTTTTATTGCACTGTCATCTGTCTGACAGTTATGGTTATTTAAGTTAAAGTACTACTAATTACATGTTAGCGTACATTCATCTCTTGCACTTTTTTTTCTATTCTCATTTTGATAATTGATCTGGATATAGATTTAACTAAAATAGATAATGCGACTAAAAGTACAAAATGCATGTTTGTTGGTTGATTTTTTTTAATACTAAGATTATTTCTTATTTCGAGTTGGACAATTCTAGGAAACTCCCGATTCGGACTGATGTTATACTTAATTATCTGATTTAATTTGAGATAAAATCGAGTGAAAAGCATTGTATTACCACTTTCATCTAAATATATTCTGTAATATATTCAAACGTTTATTTAATATGTTCGTTCATTTAGAAATTTTGTAAAATAAAAAATCTTAGATTTTCACTTCATTTTTAAATGATTTTATAATGCATGATCTATTGGAATTTAACAATCTGTAAAATAGCTATCGCATGACTTTCAGTAATTTTAAAAAATGTCTGACATTGCTTTGGTGCCCTTTCCTCAAAACACGCTGGTTGTTTAGAGCTATGGTAACTATTTCAGACTTTTAGTAGATTATCAGTTTTGCATACGATTTAAAACATTTAGTTTTATATATTTTTTTGTTTAATCGTAAATGTTTTCCCTTGATATCAATATTTCTGTATACTGATAGCAAACGGACAATATTAATTATTTCTTTGATGTACACAGAGTTTATTGGTCAAGTTGGTCTCAATACATATGTACTTAAATTTTATTCTGCATGTATATATGAATCTAAAATAACCCAATATATTTCAATTTGCAGGTTCTTTGACCCATTTCTGTAAAAATGGATGGACGCTGGTTAATACACAAATTCAAGTTTCTTTTAGACAATTCACTGTGACTCGATGTATAAAATTATTTGAAACACCTGCTACCTGGACGGATGCTCTTCACACATGCCGTCATCACCAAAGTCAGCTTGTCATGGCAGATCAAAAATTTAACATCAACCTAACGACAATCTTCCAGCGTAAATTAGGTATTAAAGTCACTGGTAAAAAATGGTAGAACATTGTGACCACATGCAATAATTTAACCCACAACTCCAAAAGGGAGCGCTTGTGCGCACTTAGGATATTATGCACTTAAGTCCGTAGATTGACTGTTTGAAAGGGGTTTTATCGATACAAAAGAATTAACCCGCCATCCTCCACAAACATTTGTGATTTTTACAGAAGGTCTATTTTCATACTTACGAGCATCTTAACTGACGATCACGGGTAGTCTGTTTCAGTAGATCGAGTTTTTAACAGCATCGGTGCTGACATAAAAAGAAAAAAAATCTAATAAAATTTCCGAATGAGGGTGATCCAAAACAGTCAACCTTAATCAAAAACAGTTATGAACATGAATCCTTTTAGTTGGATTCAAACATCAAAAGTTACTAGTTTTGTCTGCGTATAAGTATGCACTACAACGCTTTACCTCACATAAAACATATTACATACTGAATGACGGGGCACCGGCGACCGAAGTGTGTAAAGCACGCGCTTACAGGATCTCCCGCCACTTTGGTTTGAATACAACTCTGACAGATCCTAGAAAATATGTTTGTCAGTCCTTTTTTTTGGGGGGGGGGAGGGGGATGGTTACTTCAGTTTTCTCCACAATCCCAGAACTGACCGCTTCGATGCGAGTAAGAGACTTTTGACTCTGGTGTTAAACACTTCTAATATTTAACTTGCCCTGAATTGTAAGTACTTTATAGTAGTAAATGAATGCATTTAGACCCGATGTCGTGATGTGGTCAAACTGTTTTGTGTTCCATAACATAAAAGAAATCAGTTGCTAATAATTTACATAATTAAAAAATACGACATTAAGACGGACTTGATTATATGTTATACATGTCAAATTTAAATAAAGTCGCAGACATTAATTTTTTCCCCCTTAAACTGTGATTTTTTATTCTATGTAACTTCCGTTTATCCTAATCGGACAACGAAGGATTTTTATTTTCGCGAAGTACGAGTTGCTTTCTTCATACTGCAAACGTTGCATACGTTTATGTTCATGTTCCAACACTATGTGTGATTTTTCTTTGAGAAGTGACATTGGAATCGTTTTTACAATGTGGAATTTCTTTATTATATGCAGAATATTTCTATATTTATTTTTTATTTTCAGATTTTTGGAGTGGGATGCATGTGTTAAACGGAAGATTACAATGGGATGGGATACCTCCTACAATGGTTCAAACATCTTCAAGGTACTTACGTAATCCTTTGTAATTTCTCGAGTCAGGACTGTTTTACTAAAAATGATCAGTTCTCAATAATCATTTTTTCACTTTATGTGTTTTGTCCTATGTCTTTTACGATATCTTATTAAAGCTTTTTTTTATAATACCTGGTTACTAGGTGGTCAAAATCGCCTGAAGAAACAGCGCTTCCAAGCATCATTCATATATCACTTGGATAAGGTCCTGTTTTAAGAAATTTTGTCAGTTCGCTTGCCGGGGGTAGAATGTTTTTTTTCCTCCACACCCTGGGTGTGCTCCATAAGTGAAAAAAATGACTTGGGCGTAAAAAATCTATAACTTCTTCCATTTTACCATAAAAGTAATAAACAGTTAGTATTAAAATAACACAACATTTTAAAACCGTCTGCATATATCACAACAAGATAGTTCACAAGCTACCTGGCCGAACCATACACTACTTTAAATAAGCACATATATTTCTCATTATCTTATTGTAAGTTTGATTTTAGTTTAAGACAGTGGGAATGGACACCTGAAAGCGATGAACCTAATCCGAATAGAAAATGTGGAGAAATGCAGCTTCATCAGGTTCTTGATTTTCCCAGTTTTCCTTTTTTTGCGAAAATGGAAAATTGTAGCAAAACCAACCCTTTTTTCTGCACAAACGATCCTGTATCGGCAACACTTACAAATGGTAATAAATTATAGTTTTTTTAATTTTGAAAAAATAATTATTTTGTTTACTAAAGGATTTAGATGTGCACATGATAAGCACAATACAAACGTTGTCAAATCGACTAAGCAGACAAAGTAATGATCATTTTGCTTAGTACACAAAATACCATCACTGGATTAATATTGAAACGAAATCTCTGATTGGCCAAGCACACAAGCGTTTAAATGTCATATTGGCTGAGCTCACACACGTTGTCATTTTCTATAAGCTAAACTAATGTACATATGCGACATCGTGTTGTGGTTTATAACGCCGTTTTACGCAATTTGATTGGTGCATTAGTGGTAGGTAAGTTAGCGGTAAATGTTTATTATTTCTCAAAAAATCATCAACCTATGTTTTATAATCCCTGAGGTCAAAAGGCATAAACATTTTAATCATTGATAGAATAAGACATGTCCGCATTTTTACATTAGCTACTGTAATAGGCAAAATACAAATGTTGCAGTTCTCATTTTTTAGATGTCTCAAAGTTACACTATAATATGTAACAAAGCGAAAACAATTTAATATTCTTGTTAAAGACTAAGCGATGTCGTTATCGTTGAGGCTATAGTGAATAGTACTTTTTCAATCTCATCAGAAAACATTTCTGGGGTATAAAACATTTCTTATGACCACAGTTTTACTACACCAAATATCTACTTGTAGCTTTACTTTTTTGTAGCATCCTATTGTCCAGACGGTTACTATGGAAACGATAAAATATCAAAATGTTACAAAGGATATTTTCAACCTGTTGGAAAAGGGGACATAAGGCTGACTTATTCAGAAGCAGAGAAGAAGTGCCAAGCAGATGGCGGGAACATTGCTGGTTTTAGCAATAATTATGAAATTACTGTTCTTGTATTAGCGTTCAATAAATTTGCTAATATGGTATCATTTGGTGAGCATTAAACATGTGTACATAATTTACAGAGTTAACATAGTTATACTATAAATGTTCTTTTATTAAAGTTGTCACAATGCAAATATTGTAGCTAAATATACAGCCTTGAGTACTGTTGTCAAAATAAATTTAACCTTTTTTTTTTTTTTTTTTTTTTTTTTTTTTTTTTTTTTTTTTTTTTTTTTTTTTTTTTTTTTGCTTTTAACCCAAATTCGTCATATTTAAAAATTATATCTTATCGCAAACGTTAACACAAATTACGACTGTATATAAGTGTCATAAAAATTAAATAAGAGAGTAATAACTCTAATTTTTGTCTCATATGAAAAAAATAAATACATGTATGATGTAGTACAATGAAAACCAATGCTGATTTTGATTTGTTTATAAAATTTGTGATATAAAATTATGTCTGTACGTTTCGACACGTGACCAGCGCGGAATGATCGAATTTCTAGGTACAGAGACAAACATGAAAAAAAAAACTGTGTAAATGATGTCATTTATGACTGTACCTGACGGGAATGTTTAACAAACATTAAGGAACAATACCTATACGGGTTCAAACTCAATTTTTAACGGATTTTATTGATTTCAACCTCTAGGCAATGTTTTTTCTCTTTTATTTTAAGGTTTTGAAAGTTCTGTATGGATGAAAAATTTAAGTCTAAATGAACCAAATTCAGATGATATTTGTTATACTTATTATCCTCGGATTTCCCAAACGAAAATTAATTTATTACAATCGTCGAGAAGTTGTCAGGAACGAGCACCTGTTCTTTGTGAGGTTGATAAACGTCATCCTACACACAGTAAGTTATTTCTCTCAGAATATTGTCCTGTAAATCATATCTTATTTTAAACGTGGAATGTTTTACCTAAATCCGAAAATATTGTTAAAAAAGCAAATTCACGTCTTTCAATCTTAAGAAAATACAAATTTATTTTATGAAGGGATGTTTTAGAAAAAATATATATCAGTTTTATCCGACCATTACTTGAATATAGCGATGTTGTGTGGGGGGACATACCAGAAATAAATTAAGAATAGAAAAAGTAAATTTATAAGCTGTCAGAATTGTCTCTGGTGCAACGCGCTTTGCTAGTATACAAATCCTTTATTCTGAAATGGGATGGGAAACATTAGAAAAAAGACGAAATAATCACAAATTAGTCCAATTCTATAAAATGTATCATAATCTAGCCCCTCCATATTTGTGCATGCTTATCCCATCTTCACAAAACGATATCTATCCCCATAATACGCGTGGTTCCCAAAATATTCGAAGTATATCATGTAAAACTTCTTTTTATCAAAATTCCTTCTTGCCATTCACTATTACAGAATGGAATAATAGAAACTTTGTTGTCATTTTGAATCAGAACAGACTATAAAAATTGTAAAACATTTTCCCGGTAATTTAAGTGAAATTAATGTCCCAATTGCATAAAAACTCGAATATTATTTTACCGATACACTTAATGTAATCCTAATGCTTTGAAATATATTGCTTTCAGGTGTACCTCAGGTTGAGATATCGTACAACCGTGCCATCGGAAATAACAAAGCCCCTTTTGCTAGCATCCCGTTGATATGCAACATTTCACGAGATTTGACTAAAAATGAGACTCTCGTATATGAAAAAGACGGCGAAGCTGTAAATTCGTTTAACTATGAGCAGTCTCAAAGTAATAATAGGAGTTTTAAATATGATGTTCCGGAGTATATAGAAAGGGAAGGTGAAGGTGATCCATTTTACATACCAAATTACATGTCTAGAACCGCCTTTCGATATGTCGGCCGATATACGTGTAGAGTTTATTCCAATAACTCTAAAGAAGTATACAGTTCAAAGGCTATCAGTATCAGAATTGATGGTAAGTTTTAATTAGAGAAGTGGATTTGATTAGTGAAAATTTTTTTGCAAAACCGTGACGGTCGGTTTTTTACTTGTACCCAAAAGGATAGTTCATCAATGGTGAAAAACGCCCTCGTATCCAGAAACATCCTTATCATTTCACAAGCGAGTTAACATTGTTAATGATATGAATATTTGTCCGAGGCAGTGAGGGAAGGCATGTGTTTTTTATCACTTGCTGACCGAAACACCTTTCCTCTCGTAAGCAAAAAAAAATGTTTATAAAATAAAACAAAACTTATAAAAACCTTTAGTCTGTGGCGGCGTGGTTTCCGAAGGCACGTAGTCGGGTGTGTGAATAGATTTTGCACTTTTATACCTAATTCTTGTTTATCAATTGCAATTTAACAAAGTTCGTTATTAAGCTCAAAGCCATCGAGGGTGGTACCTTAGGTTATTATGCATTATATACATATTTTTACGATTGAAACAATGATAAAAATCTTCTTTGGACTTCTGAAAACTAGTAAAGTAAAGAATTTTAAAACCTGAAAACATCAAATTTTACCTATTTCAGGAAGAATTTTTTTTTCATTTCAGAGTCCCTTTTAATAATATACAGAGCATCTTTAAAATTACAATTCGGGCCGACACAAAAAGCATTTACAATATACAATCTGTACTCTGATGTGAGTGCAGGGGAAACAACGCCCGTCACATCCGGGTTAACAAATACGTTTTCGTTAATGGAGAGCAAACTTCCTCAATCTGTGTTAGCATTACAGTACTTTTCAAGATTCCACTTTACGGTAGATAGAATAAAATTTAGGTAAGTATAATTAATCTTTAATATTTCCTTTTTCCCCGGTGAAAATTTTTCCACATTGTCTTAGGACCGCATTGGCCACATTGTTTGTAATCATCATCTTAATTGGACTTCCTTATTCTATGTCATTTTATGTAAATTTCCACGTTATATTTGTAATTTGATGAACACGTGTTACCTTTACTTCTTGCCTTCCCGATCCAAAGCAAGGCAAATAATTGATCAACAATAAATTACCATCCAAGTCGAATTATCATGTGTGAACGAAATACCAAAAACCTCAAGAGTCATGTAAGAGGTGAAGTATTTGTTCTTGAAGAAACATGCACTTTGATGTTTTTAGCAGCGTTATTATTATTATTATTATTATATTTATTCAAATATTTGCATCACTATTGTCTGTTGTTTAATACATTGTGCTGTGTCTTGCTCTAGTTGAATTGTCTCGGTAGTTTGAAGTTTTTTTTTCTTTTGTAATGTTTTATGAATTTGTACTTTTCTTTAACGTAGACTCCCATTATTTAGCATTTACAATTCATTTTGCTCCTACAATTGTTTAAAATCTATATCCAGAATTTTATCATTTTAATGTTTTACTTTCTAAACAATGTAAATATATAATACAAATACCAGTTGAATTTTGATGTACCAGATGTGCACATTTCGGAAATTCATTCCTCATCAGTGACACTAAGACCGAAAAGTTAGATAATGAAAAACATAAGCCTAACAGTTGGAAATTAATGAATCTAAAGTTCCAAAATTATATAAATCCAAATCCAGCTAAGGAATGCTTTGCATGAGGGAACAAACCTTAGTTTTACTTTATTACAAAGACCCTCCATATATTTGTAGAGGAAGCTTTCTGAAACATTCTTTTTATAAAGCTTACCATAAAGAAAGGTGGTAGTTACAAGTAATTAAAAAAAAGTTATGCCATTTGCACGAATGATGCCATTTGTAATTCTTGATAAAAGAAAAATTAATAAATATTTTGCTGTTCCATTTACTTATTGTTTAACAAGATTAAAAAGCCCAATATTTTCTTCATCCAAGGACAAGAGACACCTTATCTGTGGCGTTCTTAATGCGGAATAAGCGTTTTTTTTAAATTTATTCATTATTTATTTTAGTGGTCCAGGTGGTACTTTGGTAACATTTAATGTTATTGGTAGACCAACAAACGCATCCTGGTACTCAATCGAAAACGAACAGCTGTTGAAGGAAGAAATAACCCGATTATTTTTACCCTCTTTACTTGAAAGCCAAGAACAACCATTAAAAAGATCTATTTCGAATCTACAGACTGTATATGTTAGAGGATCTTTCAATCTCCAAAGCACAGGTTATTTAATGAAGATTGCAACGGCTGCTTACATATGCTGGGTTTATGGATGGATGTTCTTTTGTTCAGTAATAAAATTCATTTGTTGACCTAGCTAGAGGTCAACATGTGTTATGTTTCGTATGAGACCAAATCTGTCACCTGTGTCGTGTGATACTTTTGAATATTTATAAAATACACAATTCAAAAGTAGCCCATGTTGTCATGTGCTGCTTTTGAATTGTATAACATATGTATTTTATAGACTAAAGGCTGAATGTAACAGTTTGTTCTTAAGTTTCCACATAACACACGAATAGGTGGCGCTTAGGTGGTGCTTGGAACAATTAACATTGAAGATTTTACAAGCCAACATCACCAACAACATAAGAAACATCTTCAATTAATTTTCTATCATTTAACATTTTTTTATATTTGTCAATCGATGATAACAGAGAAAAATAATCGCGTTTTGTCTTTTCAAATTTCCCTCTTGCGAGACTTTCATTTTAAAAGGCCCAAATGTAAGTAGATTTAAGGATGTATGTTTTAATCTACACCAAGCCTTATGGTGACAATTATAGCTAGAAAAGAGATCGTCGTCACTGGAATTCTTTATTGTATTTCAGTTGCCTGTTCTGGACAAGTGTATAATTTGGATTACGAATATCTACTGGATTTCAAGAACACAGGAATTGGTGAATACTCAGTAACAAAAGAATTATGTATAACAGGTAAGTTGCTATAGTATACTGACTTCATGGAATCAAATACATGGTAGATCATAACTGAAAATCATATACTTAAAGCGCTGGGCAGAAGGATTCCATTCCACGTCGTGATTATCTCCCTTTTATGCATCGTTGGATGAATTCAATGAATACTTCACGGACAATATATGTATAAAGCGTCTTTGGCTTATTGATTGGTAAAAATGCTTATTTGTATTTATGAACCGATGGTTTCAAAATTAATGGGATAATTTAATCTCTGCGATAATACAATAACCCTTATCGCAACATTTACTTTTAAATAAATAAATCTGGTGTATGTCTTAATTCAATAGTTTAATAATTAGAGATGGCAATTTGTGTGCCTGTTGTATTTTATTTCTTTCAATAATTATTATTGGTTCACTTTTTACCATTGAAAACACATTAAGGAACTCGTATTAAAAATATTGATTGTAGAGACACAGTTTCACCGGCATAGCAATAAAATTTTATCTTGTATTTTTATAATATTTCCTAGAATCATGCAATTCTTAAAATTTTTGTTTTTATTTTTTCTCACGCCTACTTCAGATCGATTTCGGTAAAATTTGTCGAGCCTGGCATCACCATAAGGCGAGACTAAGGTGTTACTTTTCCGCGGAGGCGGCGTGTCAAAATGTGAAAGTTTATGTCAAAGTAATGTATTTTCTACTCAATCAAAAACTTACTAGACGAGACATTTAAATTTGTGGAATTCTTGTTATTACAGATAAACGACCTCTTGCTACAGCGTTTTGTGCTGGAAATGGTTTCACAGGAGCAGTTTTAACGAATATTACCATTAACCCGCTTTGTAGATTTAAAGATATATCTGGAACACAAGTAACTCCCACACTGAAAAATTTATCGGAGGTAAGATCAGATTTATTATTGTAAGATAAATGAAATATTACAAATAAATCTTTTTAAAATAGTTATCTGTGATTCGAAAAACCTAAAACGAAAGTTTTACTACTGGATAAAATTCCAGACTTGCAAGAAAAGGAGAAAGGAGAAAACATTTTACCACAACAAACGTATGTAGACAGTAAGAAAAACCATTTTTTAAATTTTTTATTTATATGACTTTTCAAGAGCTTAACTTACAAACATATGATTCAACATTGCTGAACAAGTGACATAAAACTCTAAAAATAGACGCAAAGTTACACTGCGCTATATAAAAAGTTAAACAATCCATGTCAACCTCCAATAGCTAGATGTCTGCAGTACACTGCGCTTCGAAGGTCAATATGAGCTTCAAACATTCAGAAGTTGTTAAGAGATCATACCATTTGCTCTACGAGAATGATTTGCAGCTTTTGCTTAGATATCTTTTAAGGCTGAACTGCCAAAATAAACCAAATAATTCCAGTTATTTCAAACCAATGAGTATCTGTTGAGTAAGGAAAATCTGGCTTCACGTATCTTATATGTTACAAAAAAATGTCACTTTCAAACATATGTACATCTATATTTTTGATAGTAACAATTAATTTGTTAAATTATAAAATGTATATTTATCCTTTAAGATTGTGGTCACATCTCAGAATGTTGAAAATGTTACAGCCGAAACCGTTAATCTTACAAAACCTAGTAATATACTTACTAGCATAGATGTAATCTACACAGCGGAAATTCTGCGAAATATTGCAACTGATGTCGACAATATCACTGAAAAGGTAATTATAAATATTCTCAGCACTTACCACATAACTTCAAGCTTGCTCCAAAAATTCATTACAAGTTCATCACATTTTATATTTTTCAAACTGTTTTATGTTTTTGATTAGGAATACCTTTCAAGCACAAGCTTAAGTGTAAAGTGAATACATCTTCATAAAAGTACTCGGTAATTGACGTTAGAAACGGGTTATTTTAAATCAGGTATTTGTAATGTCACTAGTGTTCGCAGTAGTTTTTTTCAAGTTATGGCTCGTTTATTATTATTATTATTATTATTATTATTATTATTATTATTATTATGTTTTGTAATGTTGATTAACGTTACATCAACATGTTTCATCTTCTTGCAATGAAAGCAAGTCAGTGCGCCGCAGAAATGCACACCGTTCGATATTATACTGACACCGAGTAAACATGTAAATACTTTGACCTATTGATGATGAGACCAAGGCAAAGAAGCAGTGACTCAAATACAAAACTCTGTACATAAACCGTCCGTGGTTCCACCCTACCCCCACCTGCTGTCGTGGCGGAGCTTTACGACTGAGCCACCGATGCAGTTTCAGTATTGGTCAAATTCACTAAAGAGATTTACAAAAAGGTTATTTTTAATACTATTATTATTTTTGTTGTTATTTTTATTATTATTATTTTAGGTTGTTCAAAACGTGATAGATATTGTTGACAATATTCTGGAAGTGGACCGAAACACACTTCAGGAATCACAAAATAGAGGAAGTGCTACAAACAGGTAAATCTTTATTAAACGCATATACCGGTAAAAGCTTGACCGTTTGGAATTCATAAAATTAGACTTATTTCTCGCAGGAATTGATATGCAAAAAACATTTTTTCGTGTTCTCTTTTCTTACAAAATGATTTATCGTCGACGAATTGTCATTTTTCTCTCAGCGATCGGTTACTACTACAAAGAACAATGTTCGTAAAATATGCCATTATACATAGAGTACGCGATGTAAAGTAGTATTCAAGATGAAGCTCGTACATTGCAAATAAAATCAATAACTTTAAACAAATACGCAATAAAATAAAACACAAATTACCAGTCCTTGTCCAAACTACAATCCCAAAAAACAAATAAAAAACTTTGAAAGCTGTTTTTTAAACAATGTTATAATAAAGTGTACATGACTTAGACATTTGGTATGTTATGTTTAATATTTTTGGAACATCTTAAAATGATAAGGACTGGCAATGGAAAAATCAAAATGACATCACCGACCGCGTATGACCTTATGACCTTCGGCTGCCCGTAGATGGGCCGTTAAATAAACTTTGTTAGGAACTTTTATAAATGAGACGAGTGAAAATTAAATAAATGAGCCAAGTACTTTTGAATTAAAACAGTTTAATTAGGAACTACAATAAGAAATGGTTGAAGCTTAATTTACAAATCTATTCACCAGGAATAGTGCGACTATTCCAAACTGCTTTGAGAAATAATTCATATATATAATAAAACATCAATGCGTTATCGAAAATCTTTTGAAAATTGTTTGGTAATTTAGTTTTCTCCTCTCCACTTATATTGTCTTTACAATAACAAACAAGTTATATTTCGTGACTTGTGTGCGTTGTGATGTCAGACAGTAATTATCATGAATAAATTATTTCTTGTTCAGTAGCATTATTTATCTTATCATGCCTTTCTTCTATGCAATTTTTGTTATGCACGTTAGCAAACATCAGATGCATGTATACTCTTAATATATATATATATATATATATATATATATATATATATATATATATATATATATATATATATTACTATTTGCAATACAGGTGATTTTTAGTGTGTTTGCCAATTACAACCTCTGTATTGATGATTTTTGCCCCTTAAAAGTTTTATGGCCGTCATCACAATATTGTTGATAAGTATGTCGTCACTGTATCCAAACTTATACTGGATATATTAGAATTATCCTTGTTCCTTGTTCCTTTCATTCTCAAAATTGACTTGCGCGTGACGGATGTAGCTACATGTAGCTAGACAGGAGATGCTTACCCTCCCGGAGCACCCGGCCTCGCTTCCTTTATGAAAGTTTACGTTTACTAATTTTGCCATCTTTTAAAGTTTTTACTTTGATTTTGGGATTGTGTTTAGAACAAGGACCTTTTTTGCCAAATCATGAGATTTTCTTAAGGACAGTATTTCATAGTTATTTGAAAGTTAATTTAGATTTTATTTTTATTTTTTTTTTTATTTATTTTTTTTCTTTTTGTATTTTAGAATTCTTGAGTCCATTGAAGAGATAGGTGGTAGAGTAGAAGTAGTATCAAATAAGTATAGATCATTGAGAAATAACCTAGCCCTAGAAATATGGGATATAGTTGATCTGGATGATCCAGTAGTTGGTATTAAACTCAATTCCAATGGCTCCATCAACTTACAAAACAATTCAGTGGTAACTCTTAGAGATAAGTCAGATTATGACCCTGGAGAAGTAGATGCTGCTATTGTTTTACCAGAATCTATATATACAAAATGTAAGCATTTTAATTTGTACCATAGGTAGTCTGATGTATTACTGATTTATTTAACATCATAAAGAACATAAAGAATCAGTAGATATTAGAGTTTACAGTAGTAAAAGTTGATAAAATGACTGAAGTGAAGATTCATTCACTTATACCAAATTGGTCAACGAGTTTGTGACTTAGGGATTAATGGAGAAATCGAGAAAGTCTATTTCAAGTTTGTGATTCAAACCTAGTCTTTGAGAGGCACTGTAATCTGTTATTTGTTTGTCTACAAAGGTTTATTGAAAATACTTCTAATATTGCGGACCAAAGCATATTTTGAGGGACAAATTTATTTTTTAGACTTAAAACAACCATAATTTGAATGTCTTTGAGATAGAAAGGGTAGTAAATTTAAGTGTCAATTCTGCTATTATCATATCAAAAATACTGTGGAACACTGTTGGAACTGAGCTAGGTGCAATGATGTTAGTTAGTTAGTCAATTATTACGTATGGTTCGTTTCATAAAAACTTTGATGTTTTGTTTCATAAAAACTTTGCTATTGCTGTCTGTATGAACATTAACATTTATTTAGATATTAAGGTTTTTGGTAACCTTGCTCGCAAAAAAAATAATCATGTACAGTGTTTTGTTTCATATGTATTTACAAATTTACTAGGTAGTCTCGGTTCTTAGTTTAGGCATAACAATATCTTTACCCTATTTTACAGATAACGGCTCAAAGCGTTTGGTTTTGCAAGTATATTCATCTTCCAAACTTTTCAATACCCGCAAAGAAAATCAAAGATATTCAGCACAGAGTAGGATAGTAGCTGCAAAGTTGGTTATGGATGGTCAGACAGTGCATCAGTTTGAAACCAAATTTGTCACGACAGTTTTCAAACCTATAAACGTTACACTACAGGCATGTATATGATCCTTCATTGTTATTCACTTGTTTACAACTCCAACATAAACGCCATGACTACTTGTCTAAAGAACCGTTCAAATTTAACTTCTGTTATAATTTCCATGTCATTGTCTTATTGATTATTTACATTTCTACTGTGTGGTTGGAACTTCTCCGTACATTTTCAACAGGATGTATAACTTGCTTCTATATTATAAGCCAATTAATTATTCACAGCTCAAATGATATTCAGTTGTTGTAACTGCTGTCCCATAAAGTTTTAACAGGAAATATATTTTGTTTCAGCGCTATAAATCGGTTAGTTTTTCACAATTATAAAAATATTCATTTCTCATAAGAACTGTCACATAAAGGTTAAACAGGTTGTATGTTGCTTTAATAGTATTGACCGATTGGTTAATCGCAGCAGTAATGATCACTAGGGAAAATCACAAATGAAAACTCCCACTAAAGTCTATAAATGTTGTATAACTTGCTTTAATTTTATTGACCGATTGGTTAAGTTCTCACTACAATAAGATGAAGTTCTTTAGGAACTGTCCGTCTACATTTTTCTTTTATAGGTATTGATTTGACAATCGTTTGCCATATAATTCAAGGTCAAGGTCGTAGCAGCATTAGAAGAATGAAATTGTTTATTATCTTGAAAGTATAAAAATATAGAATTTACGATGATTATGATTTATGGTTCAAGGTCATACGTTCAAATGTCAAAGTAATAGCAAGAAGACTTAAATTATCAAATTATTTTAAAGCCTATTGACTTTTTATATAGGCATGTATATTAAATATTGTAGGTATTGATACGACGATACTTTGATATAAAGTTTAAGGTCAATGGTTCAAAGATCAAGGTCAAAGCTGCATGAGAAGACTGACATTGTTAATTATCTTGAAAACTATTACGTTTTTGTACAGAAATGTATATTAGAATATCGTAGTCATAGCTGCATAAAAATTGTTAATTATCTTTAAATTTTAACGTTTAGTATAGGCATGTATGTTAGAGTGTTGTGGATATTGATATGACTATCATTTTGATTATATGATTCAAGGTCATAGATTAAATGGTCAAGGACATATCTGCATACGTAAACTGAAATGGTTAATGATTTGGAAATTAATGTACTACTATAGCTTCCAAATGCTTATTAACTACTTAAAAATGAAATGCGACTAGATATGTCTGATCAAGTATTGTGGCCGTTCTAAACTTGAGTAAACTTTGAAAGTTTCTGCAATTAATGTATTATTTGTTGCACTTTGCAAACAATTTTGGACATATCCTCGGGTGAACATTCAGGTCCATTGGCCTCTTGTTGTTATTATACGAAAACGCAAAGCTTAACGTCCAGTTAGTTTTTTCAAAATATTAATTTGGTAATTAATAAAGTGAATAAATATGAACAAAAGTGTTATAAACTAATTATTGAGACACAGAAATAAATTAGTTAGTAAATAATGAAATAAGTAAATACACTTTTGTATTTATTAATAAATGATTATGTTTTTTTAACATCTCCATTTGAAGAACTATCGGCGGCATACTTGCTAAATATTTATTATAATCTTTTATTGTTAAATATATATTTCTAACTTGCATTTTATCTATATTTATGTATTCCATTTTTTTATTATATTTACTAGATAGTAATAATTTTAGGTAAGAGACATTAAACATGAAATAATTTCTGATTATAAATAAAATTAATTGACTTCTGTTTATTCATAGGATGTTGATAAACTAAGTTGTGGTTACTGGAATTATACCATATATGACACTTCAGGAGGCTGGGCGACTGATGGATGCTCCTTAGATCAAATAAAATCAGGAAGATATATATGCGTCTGTAACCATTTGACAAATTTTGCCATTTTACTGGTAATGTATACTATTTATAAAGCATTTACGAAGTAATTGTTCTGCCAAATGAGCCTTAACTATATATACGAACTACAGGACCGTTTACATCATGACCTAATTATAAGGAATGGGTCTTGTAATTTTGTTTTTGATTTGGATACGTTTTTTGACTAGATTTAAAGAGAAGGTACAGTACCGGCCTGTCGAAAGTTTAACACTGAGTTGACGAAAAGGAGCCGAGACTCGGCTGCCGAGGGGCCGAGCTGTGGACAACTAGTGGCCGAAAAGTTGTCAACTCTCGGCCCCTCGGCAACTGGAACTATCTACAGCTCGGCCCTCGGTAGCCGAGTCTCGGCAACTCATTCGGCTCCTCGGCACCTTGAATTGTCCACGACTCGGCAGTTCATTTGGCCTCCCAGTAGCCGAATCTAGGCCACTGGCTAACGATTGGTCTAGCAATTAACATGTTTAATTGTATATATAAAATAATAAAATATATCATTCGGTAATGATAAGAACTTGAAAAAAAAAATTTCAAAAATGAAAAATAAAAAAATAAAAAATAAAATAAAAAAAGATAAAATAAAATAAAAAAAAAAGATAAAATAAAATAAAATAAGATAAAATAAAATAAAATAAATAAAACTATTAATAAACGGATGGTAGAAAAGATACATTTTTTCAGCAATTTACATCTGAGAGAGATTGATTGAATATATAATAATAATAATAATAATAATAATAATAATAATAATAATGATTAAATATATCATTCGTTCATGATAAGGAATATAAGTGCAAATTAGATAAATTAAATAAATAAGATAATAAAAATAATAAATTTAAAAATAATAATAAATAAATTAAGAAATAATAATAAATAAATAAATAAATAAGAACAAAAATTTAAAAAAATAAATAAATAAATACCATTAAATAAATGGACGATGGAAACAACAGGTTTTTTTTTTTTTTCCCAGAATTGCATAAATCTTTTATATTCCATTATGGAGCGCGGATTTTAGAAGAAAAAAAAACTGGACTTCTGCAATCGCAGTTTTAATTTAGTGATTTATTGTACCTATACAGGTAAACATCAGGTGTCATAATCCTAATCTGTTAATCCCGTCATCATCAGATACCTGGCTTCAATACACGACGTTCAAAACCTTCTCAGTACCAAGACAAAAGAATGTCGAACAAACGGAGTTTTATTTAGACACATTGTCTCCGAGATCGGCCAGACTCCAACACCTGTCATCAAACTTTTCATTTAGAGGAAAGTCGTCTAAAACGCTGCAGAAACTTGTTCACTGACACTGTATATATATGAATATTATCTTCTATACTAATTTTCCTACTGATCTCTCTTTGACTTACTCCAGAGTTAGATAATCACACAATTTCATCTCTAAAATATGGCGATGCATGCGTAACTGCTGGCATGTTTACTGAACTGATGTTTTCTAGCTAACGATCGAGGGGTTGAGTGGCCGAAAAAGTGCCGAGGAGCCGAGCGGCCGAAAAGGTGCCGAGCAGCCAAAAAAGTGCCGAGCAGCCGAAAAGTGGCCGAAAAACAGCCGAGCGATGGACAGTAGCTGCCGAAAAGGTGCCGAGCTGTAGATTACTATTGGCCGAGACATAACTGCCGAGGGGCCGGGACGAGCTGCCGAGTCGGCACTAATTTGGCACTAAAGTGTTTAACTTTCGACAGGCCTGTACTGTATATGGTCTTCTCTAACATTTTTCTATTCATTTATAAATTGAGTTTCTAATTAGTTAACCAACAGACCATCTTTTGTTTGTGTATCTTTCAAATTAGGTCTTTTTATGTAAAACTGTGTTAGTTCACCTGCCAAAGATGGGTTGTTTGTATAGTAATACTCTGGTTAACTAAATCATTGAGTACAAACCAATTAAATAGAAGTAAAATCAGTTTGTATTTTGTGTTTAAAAACGTTCAAATCGACCTATCTATTCTTTTTCCTATCAGTTGACCATTCACCAACAGGCCATAGATTTTCTTAAACGTAACACAAATATTCATATATATATATTGTTTTTTGCCAATGAATCTGACAAAGAAGGGTGTTTCTGTTCTTGTCTCGCATTTTAAGTTAAATTCCTTCGTGATTATACATTTTGAACCCAGATTTAATGATTGGAGTTTAAAAGTCTGAACGTACAGCCATTCCTTATTCTTTTTAACGACACTGAACTTACATGCTGTTGGCTTTGGATGACTTATTTATACACCCACTAAAACACTTTATTTCTTGTAATCCACTTGTTGTTAAATATGTGGCAAAGTGAGTGACCCTCTGCTAGTTCTTTAACCACACTAATGGACATTAACCCCAGTGGCTCTCCATAGTCGAGTTTAGTATCCAGTGGTTTAAAATTACGTATATCATTAAATGTTCTTTGTTATATGAGCTGTTGCCAAGATCATGTTTTTTCGTTACAAAATTCATTTTCATTTTAATGGACTGAACTGGTATGTTTATTAATCTCAAACCCCTTTTTTTTAAATAAAGTCACCAAAACTTTTAGATTTTTCATAAAAAACATTATAAAAATTAAATATAAATTAAACACCAAAATAGTCATTGCTATCGTACCACTTTAAATAATTATGTTGTTATTTAATTTGTAGGATTTTGAGGGGACACCATTACCTCCTGAGCATAAGACTGCTCTTACTATCATAACAATAATTGGATTAAGTCTTTCTATAGCAGGTTTATTATTTACGGTGTTGACTTTTATATGGTTCAGGTAAGTAATTGTTTCGTTTTAATGACGCAATGATAAATTAGGATGTTTGCTAAATATAAATGTGTTTTATGCACCATTTTCATCAAAACATTTATATGAATAAAGCATCTGGAAATAAATCATAATTTTGGAGGCAACAAAAAACAGAGAAGCTAGTCTGAAATAAGTGGCATTAAAGCGTTTAACCCCCAATTTTTAGAACTAAAGAATCCAGGCCTTTATTATTTAATTGATATCATTTTATAACTGACAAAAAAAAATCAAATGATCATGGTGGCATGGCACAAATGAAGATTTTTTTACATTAAGTAAGAAAATGGCAATTACATGTATTTCAAACAGAATCTTAAACATATTGTTGAAATCTCTACCATGTGTAAACAACAACAATCCTATGTCTTTAATTGTATTTAACAAGTATCTACAGCTGTTACCTTGGAAATGCGTTGCGTGAAACAGTATAAGGAGAAAGTCTCATTTTGTTACTAAGGAAACAAAAATAAAACTTAACTAAAATAGAATAAAGGTGTTTAATTTCTAAGTCATGATTTCTTTTAATTAAGGTTTCCATTTTGGGATGATGGGGGTATGGTTTAAATTAGAGGAAACGGCCGCTAACAAGCAAACTGTTAAATGTCTCCCACTAGGATCTACCTAAATTAGATTCGCACTTAAGCATTTTGAGGGAGATATGACTGGTTTAGATTCTTAGAAAACGTAAATCTTTGTTTCCCTCAAGAGTCGATTGTTTTAGTTTTTGACTGCAATTCAGATTGATTTTATATCTGTCCTGATATAAGCAACATCAAACTGATGACAACAGCAACAACTGATGGAGAAACCAAATATATTACTATTTTTGGTCCAAATGTTTGTAAAGTTAATCACTATAAAATTCTCATTTAACAGATAAACATTTTATAGAGAGTTATGTAGACGCACTTAAAACCTTGCAAGTTAATCATGTTTAATATTGAAAGGGAGGAATAAAATTAGTATCATAAAATTGAAATTTAAAGATTTTTTTTTTAGATATACTGACTAATCCAGTGCCCGTCTGAAGATTTTGTTGTAGTTCTCTAACTAAATTTTTTTTTTGAAAATGAAACTTGATTCTAACATAAGAATAAGCAAACTGTTAAGTTGAAACTTATGTAAAGAAAAAGATTACGCATTGATCGATTTTCTGTCCATTTACTGTTCAGCTTGTGGTACATATGCCTTGCGAATTCTACTGCATGAAATTTGTTTACATTCATTCATTTTTTTTATTCACAGACAACTAAGGAAAGGACGATCACAGCAGACATTGTTTAATTTAGCTTTAGCGATGTTATGTTCTTGGATAGTTTTCTTAGCAGGAGTTGAACGTACTGAGAGTTATGCAGGGTGCATCGTTGTGGCAGCACTTCTTCATTATTTTATACTTGTGTCCTTTATGTGGATGCTTATTGAAGGAATACTGCAATACTTACGATTTGTTAAAGTTCTTGGTACATACATTCCAAGATTTATATTTAAAGCTGTTTTACCAGCATGGGGTAAGAAAAAATTTCAGCTATTATTTGGGGGGTTTTTTTTTGCGATACTCGCTATACATCTTTATTTCTTCAGTGAGATTGTGAAAAAATAAACTTTCATGCAAGCCTCCTGTATTTGCTTTTGAGATCATCCAAAGAATTGTGTCACTTTCTAATCCTACTCGAAAAACTGTCACCGTTAGTTTTTTAGTCTAGAATTGATTCATCTCGGAAACCAACCCTAACCAATAATTCTGTACATGAATGAATCGAGATTTTTAGACATATTCCACTATCTTTTTAAATTTAACTTGTAAACCCGTCTACACAGTTTATAACATAAAATTATAATCTTCAAACAAAACATCTAATTATAAAATGAAAAATTAACGGCTATTTTGTCCATATTTACTTACAGAGTTTACTGTGTAATTGAAAGTACTTATTTTTGAAATGCATAATAAAGTTTTAGTGTATTCTCGTCTACACAGAATGTATTAATTTTGTCAGAAACATAACGTGGTAATAAGCTGTGGCATTATTATTATCATTATTGTTATGATTATGTAAGATATGGACCTGATGTAAAGAACTTGCTTTCTTTACTTCACTAAATTCTATTTCCTTTTTCTTTATTTATGAATAATTTTATATTCTTTTTATCTGTAGGGATTCCCCTTTTGCCTGTCATCATTATTTTAGCCATTGATAGACATCTTTATTGGGGAGGAAATGGATAGTAAGTATATTTAGTAAAATAAAGTAGGTGTAAGGTCAAAGTTTATTTTTTCCCTTCCATCATTACTTGTATTAAGCTTATGAGTTTTTTTAAACAGACAGACCCGAGTTTATTTTATCTATTATTTGTGCTTAAATTTAAATATCTAAAATACCTAAATATCTCGTTTATTTTCATCATTGAAAATTTTTTTAAAGCATGACATTTAAATGCCTTGCTTATTACTCATCATGGGCAAAAAAGGTCTGGTTTCAGTTCTCTCAATGAGTTGGTTAAAGTACTCTTTGATGATCAAGATATGTCAGTCTAATTTCATGTATATTATTTGAAATATCAATCTTCATTTATACTTGTGATATAACTTACCTAGTAAAATATACATTAAACATGTTTATTGCTTTTCTGCAAGTGGTATTTATCAGATTGTTGTGTCCAACAAATACCTATAAAAATCTGCATCACGACTGAAACAATATTGAATGCATGCCGTATGAAAATAGAAAGTTATATTTATCAGATTGTTGTGTCCAACAAATACCTATAAAAATCTGCATCACGACTGAAACAATATTGAATGCATGCCGTATGGAAATTTAAAAAATTTCTCTTACGTCATTAATTGTTTACGCTGAATGAATAGTTTCACTATCCAACGTATCACTGTTGGATAGTTTACTATTCAACATCTTACTGTTGGATAGTAAAATATCCAACTGCCACATGTTATTGTTTTCTACAAATGATGAAACCGATAAAAATCAAATGCAACAAAATAAATCTAATATTTATTTTTTAAATTTTAATTTATGAACAAAATCCAATAAAGCCATTCTATAAATCCCAACGCCAAAACACTTTACGCGTTAAATGTAATTCGTAAAATTTCATTGCTGCCAAATCTTTCTTTATTTTTTTTTTTTTTTTTTTTTTTTTTTTTTTTTTTTTTGTCAAAGTTAGACCTCATACCCGCAAATTCACGGTCACTCAGCAAAAGTCAGAAAACGACCATTTCACGCATGTAATGTTGTATTGCCACAATATTCATCTCCATTTTCCCTTCGGACCTCAATTACAAAAGCTCCTATGGCATAATCCAAAGTTACACAATCCATGGTCACTAAATCACCCTTGACTTGTTTTATATCTTCTCTATCACCGTAAAATGATTTTCGTGATTCCAACCACTTGTTTAACAAATTAACTGCCCACATAGATTTTGCGTCTGTTTTTTAGCAAATTTTGATTTACACATTTTTTTTTCACGTTCAATATCTGGCATTGGTTCCTGGAATCGTTTCTCTGTATTGACAGACACAATATTATCCGACTGTGACTCTCAAAATATTACCAGTCCCTTGTATCAACTCATCATCAGATATGTCACTAAATAAGGATTCTTCAGAGTAAAATTTGGCATGGCTACTTCTAGTTCAGATTCAAGATCCAAAATGGATTTAGTTATAGTTTCGGTCGCATTTCCATGGCGCAATTTTCATTCCGAAAACTATTGGGTGTGATAAATAAATCGCCATCACTATCCATCTTGACAGAGCAAACAATTGTACATTGAATGTAATGAATCTCTAATGTGTGTAACCAACCGTGAACTTATTGTTTCTATTCATCTATCCAACTGTTGGATAGTCAAATGCTACCTTATATATCTAAGGGCACAAGAAGGTTTCAAATTTTTTTAAGTTGGATAAATCACTCGTAGTTGTTGAATAGGCCAGAGAAAGTACGCTGTCTCGGGCCTTCGGCCCTCGACAGAGGTGCTTTCTCTAGCCTATTCAACAACAACTCGTGATTTATCTTATACAGAAAGTTGTATTTATCAGATTGTTGTGTCCAACATATACCTATAAAAATCTGCATCACTACTGAAACAATATTGAATGCATGCCGTATGGAAAAAGAAAGGCAAGCTTCTCTGTCAAGCTTTTCTCGTATATTTTATCCACCTGTAAGCAGCAACATTCAAGCAGATAATTCGGATAATCCTTATTGAAGGAAGGTAACTATTGCGGGATATTGCACGAGATTGAAATGATTTTTTTTCTAAACCCCTGATCTGACAATCAAACAAATAACTGATTTTATTTATTTCTAATGAGATAGAAGTCTTTTGCTTCTTCACCAAACCATAAAGCATAAACCAAGTAAATAAAAGATATTCAAGTTAATTGAATTTTCTATGAAAATTTTGCTAAATTCAATGTAACAAACACAGGTACTGAAACAGTAGTTACAACTTACCTTTCACTCATTATGGGATCTTGCAATATATTATTTTGTCACTATTAGCTCATTTTGACTTTTTAAAACAAGTGTTTGTACTTCTTTTGTTGGTAATGTACATTATATAACGTCAGAAAAATGTCTGTTGATATATCAAATATTTCCGTGAAATGAATTATTCCAAATCAAAATCATGCTCAGTCTGGTATGTAGGGTATTTAAAGTTAAATACCCAAGATAATGTTAGAGACCATTCATTGCCAAATATTAAGAGTAATCAAGTGTTTGGATATTTTATGATGTGTTCATAAACCTATTTGTATTTTGACTTAAAAGTTACTTACATACGCTCTTAAGAGTACAAACAATTCCAGTTTATAAAATAAAGCAAGTAGATATTGCATTGAACTGATGCTTCGCTACCTGATTTTTTCCTCAGTCACAAATAAATATATCAGAAAAATTGTTCATTCGTTCCTATAAAATTGTATCCTTTGTTTTCTTTTTCAGTTGCTGGATGTCCCTAACTGCATTTTACTACTCATTTGCTATACCCGTCGGGCTTGTTATTTTAGCAAATATAATAGTATTCATTATTGTGTTATACAACATTTTGAACAGACCCAAGATACAGTCCAATCAATCAGAAAGGAAAATAGCCATAATGAACTTCCGAGCAGCTTTGTCCGTTTTTGTTTTGCTAGGTAAGAAGAAGAAATTAAACATTGTAACGAAGAGGTGGTTGTTTGAATTGTGTTTCACATTGCACCAGCAATTTTTTTTCTATTCATTACAGTCTTTTTAACTAAGGATAATTCTTTACAGATCTTAGCTCATAAGGTGTGTTAGGAATTTTTAACTTGTTTCTGTAATAGTTGGCATTTATGTTGGCGACTTTTACAGTACAATTACACTCTCCTGTAATGTCGCCAATAAACATACTATACAATCAATACATTGCACTGTTAACGAGCCAACCAGAAACATATATGGCCAATTATGTGTGCAAAAAACGCAATATCAGCATTTGTAACCGCCACTATAGAATGGTTACAAACGGTTACACGTATAATGTGTTATTTTTTTTGCACACATAATTGGACATATCAAACCAGAAAAGGCCTACAAAAAGTAACAAAATTCTCTTCGAGCATTTGGAAGGTGTCGAATCCGCAGTATCGACGCTCCTTTGGCTTTGTGGGCTAACGTTTTTAACCACACGACCCCTGTTAGTTGTCAATAAATCATATTTATTATAGTTCCTGACACAATTCGTGTTATAGGGCCATTTGAATAAAGTCTTAAACCCAAGTGTAAGTAAGAGCTAGGTATTTTATTAGAATTTTAATGTTTATAGAACAATGAACATATTTCCACCTTAAAATGAAAACTAGTTGACGAACAAGCTATCTCAACATAATTTTCAGATTATCACAAAAACGTTTTTTGATATTAATAGACAGATTTCTTAATGGTGTTATCATTGTAAAGATGAATTTAATTTATTTATTTATTTATTTAATTTTGTGGATAACTAAAATTTCAGATTTAAAGAAATTATGCACGATTTATTTTTAATAAAAGTATAATTACTTTAACAATCTTAAATAGAATTTCAAATTATCAAAATATGGCACTCAATTAAAGCAAAGACCTTTTTGAAAAAAAATGAATTCATTAACTTACCAGTAATATTTGTTTTCGGAATAAAACACCGCAGTCAAATAAATCAATATTTTGTCAAATTCTTTTTTTTTTTAAATTTCAGGTTTAACATGGATATTTGGATATTTTGCGATAGCAGACGCTAGGCTAGTATTTCAGTATATATTCACCATCTTGAATGTGTTTCAAGGATTGTTTATATTCATATTATTTACTGCACGTGAAAAGCAAGTAAGACAACAATGGGCCCGGTGTTGTTGCAAAAAGTCTACGAAATCTAAATATTCCGCTGATAAAACAAATAGTTCCGGGTCAAACCAGCCGTTGAAGAATTCAAAAACTGGTACAACTGATACGCACTCTTCCTCGCTGATGGATTATAACGGAACAAAAAAATTGTGAAATTATAAAAGACGGCATAACAAGTGTTTTGTTTAAATATATGTTTTTTACATTGTAAATTTTATACAAATCCTTACAGTAGCTGTGTTGTCATGATAACCAGACTACAATTTATCTTGCGCATATTATTATTATCTTTTTATTTTTCAATTTTATAATTTTGATTTCGACATTAAACTTTATATGAATTATGACTTCAACTTTTTTAATTCTTAACTGCATATTTTATTACAAATTTTACCTCAAAGAGATTTAAACCGACTTCTTATGAATTTAAATAGCACATGCAATACCATCAACTTGACACTGTAATTATTACTTCCTGATGAATTAAAGAAATCATGTGCCTTTAGAAACCGGTTCCTTTGTAGACTTTCTTGTATCACCTTTACTTCTATACTTTCATTATTTTTTTCATACATATATTTTGTTGTGGAATAAAAACATAAAAAAGTTTTGTTATCTTTTTTTAAAAGTTTGAAAATTAAGAAATTTGTTATTGCATTGTTGACAATAAGAAATAAGAAAATGTCAAAGCTAAAATCATCATGCATTGAAATACTTGTGTCATATACCATTTTTGAGTTTAATACATTGTTATTTCACATGGTGCTTTATTTTGATACAACGTGACAACACTCATCTGCCATACCTTTCACACGTTTTTTTTTCACGTGGACGAAATCGTGTAAGGCTTGGCAGAATTAAGAATAAATACACATGCCCACTTAAGAAAGAATCCCGATTCACCGGTACTGATCATATTGCCTCCCGCCGTATCGGTTTGTATCACATTCTGATAGAAAGTTTGTCTTTTCGCTTGTAGAGGGCCAGTGGTTTTCTCTGGGAACTCTGGTTTCCTCCACCATCAAAGAACTGTCCGCTTCCATGTAAGTGATATGGCCTTGACTTCAGCATTCAGCATTATTACTCTTCTCAAATTTTACGGGCACTAATAAAAAGGATGCAGGCTAATCGAGATACAAGTTTAGTTTAATTTTTTTTTTTAGATTAACAATATAAGTTTTTAAACCAAAACAACTTTGTGGTTACCCAACAACAAAAATGATGTGGATTAACAAAGTGTGTGTAAACCGTCTAACCGGTACACCCGGATAGCGCCATTCCAATTATGGAAGTTCAAAGTACATGAAATGAAGTTTGAATTTGCAAAGAAGTTTGGATTGAATATGTTATTTGCATTGGAAGATTGATGGCTATATCTTGGTGCATTTTGTGCATCTAAAACTGAGATGCGTTTTTCAGTCTTGTCTCTAAAGTAAACAGATTTGACGTGGCAGCCATGTTTGTTTACCTTTGATATTGTAGTTCTGAATTGTTTATTGCACTTCACGGAGTTTTTGTGATTTGAATATGAATGCATACACTCTCAAGCTTGGAGAAACGGAAATTTCACACAGCAAATGAAAATATACACATTTTTAATTCGGTGTTTGACTTATTAACCCAATTCCCATTTAATACTCTTCTTACTAAATTAATCTAGAGTTTGAGTGTAATAATTACCGCGTGATAATTAAGCTTTAAAACGTCTCCTTATGATCTCATAAATATATATTTGTAATTTTGTTAGGTAAACAAGTTGTGTTCATAATCTAAAAGGTAATTATTTTTGTTGGCCTTATGCTGTCAAGTATACATAAACGAAAATTACTGTTGTTCTGCTTTTGAAACTAAATTGACAACAATCCAAGTAGAAATTAAAGTGTTGAACCTTTATTTTTTAAATATGTTGACACTTAAAATTACAACAAACTGCATGTTTCAGGAAATTTGGCAGCTCAAAAGTATAACAGCTTCCTCATGTAAACTTTATAGACAGATATGTCAATTGCAGTATTGTTCTGATAGTTTATTTGTTTTCACTTAGAGCAGGCGTTTGTTTATTAATCTGTGTTCTGTCAAGCTAATCGAGCACATAAATTGTGGAATTAATCCAGTGCTTTATTTAGCAATGTCTAGGAAACATCCACGCATATTTCTGAATTAATTACTGTACTAAATTTAAACAATAAATCTGAAAACCACAAAAATCACAATAGTAAAGCAGGAAAGCTGGAAGCTTAATATATTTTTGATTTTCAGTCTCGTTGTCACATGTCATGCCAATGACTGACAGAATGAACTTCACTGAAAAAAATTATCTGATAAAGTTATTAAAACATTATTATTATTATTATTATTATTATTATTATTATTAACAATAACAATTATAAAAATAATAATCATCATCATCATCACCATGCAGATAACAATATTACTCTCGAGTTTCAATTACTTTTATTAAACTTTATAATAGAAAATATAATTTTGGAATTTTGTTATTTTTAATGTAAGACCTAGACTGGAATGTAGAAAATGATAACATGTCGTTTAGGTGTAAAAATTTGAAATATGTCACATGTGTCTTATTGACGACGAGTGGTCTAAAACGCGCGCTTACGGATCAAAGGGTTCGAATTCCGCTTGGACAGAACCATAGTTTGAGAAAGTTTGTCAGTATGATTGCCGAAAGTCGTTTTTTTCGGTCAAAAATCCACCATCCATAAACTGAACGCATCTATACATAAGTGAAAGAATCTTGACTAGGGCGTAAAACAACATAACTGACAACATTATAATTACCAATTATAACATTAAAAAACGGTAAGTTTTCTGAAATTTCATATTATGTGTAAGAAACACGTTTTGAAAACTTTTTATATTTCACTTAAAATTTAAAATTTATAAGAATTAGAATTTAAATGTTTTATATTTTTTGTGAAATACAAATCCTATATATGGTACTACTGTACTATTTGCAATCATTACCAAAACATCGGTAAAAGGGAAATAACTACTGCAGTACTTCTATAGTTTTTCTGTTATACGTAGTCTTGCTCTTATTTTCCTTTCTGAAGGATGAATAACAGTTAAAACATGGGAATGTTTTGAGTAAAGCCTTTCGGAAGTGCTTGTCCTTGTACGTGTAAATAATAGGATTCCATACCACTGAGGCCTTTGCCATTAATAATGGAATATAGTGACCAATCATTGGTAACCAATCAATGCTTCCGAAATGAGTCCAAAGAACATAAATACTGTAAGGCAACCACGAAGCAGCAAAAGCACCTGGAATAAAGAGAATATATAAATATATATTACAGTTCTGCTTTGGAAGAAATCCGTCCATTGGCTCATAATTCCAATATTAGATTTAAAACAATTGTGTTTTCATGTTGCGTGAACGAGAACAGACATTTGACCGGTATTACGACTTCTGTAACGAAAGAAAAATTTATGAGCTTTAAGTTCGAAAAACCTGGGACTTTTACTTTTTATTACTGTACGTTTAAAGAATGAACGGGGCCCAGTTTCAAAATCATTTCTTCACAAATATTTTCCTCAAGTTTGACCATTTTGAAATTTAAGTCTAAATTTAAGTTTATAACATATGTATTTAAAACTTTCAAAAATGTTTATTCATAGTACTTTAAGTTAGGAAAAATCTTAGTTAAGTAATGATTGTAAAACTGGCCCTGTCTATACAAACGAAAGCCATCGGGCATTCGATGAAAGCCTATAATTTTTTATGTTACCTAAAATGTTTTATTACTTTAAATGTGGAACCTCAAACAAAAGGAACTAACTGAACTGCTGAAATTGTTAGTAAAAGAATAAAAAGGTGATAAATAAACTGGTGTAAGTCTGAAAAAATATTTGTTAAACATATATCCTCATTGCATTGATTTTCCAATTTTGGTTTATATAAATCGATGCAATGTATTTGAAACGCCATTGCATATTAGCGTTATATTACCTAGAATTAATAGTGTTGTGGTCACAATTTTAACTTCCCTTTGCATTTGAAAAATCCTTCTGCCGCGTAAGCTGCTTCTTTTCGAAAAGTGTTTAATCTAAAACAAGAAAGTTTGTATTAAAATAAAAGCAACCTTTTCATACAAATATAAAAGAACGAAGAAATAACTGATGGACATGTGCCTGGAAATATAAAACTCAAACAAAACACATGACAAGATGCAAGTAATTTACATGTACAAGTAAATAATAAAACTGTCAAAGAAGACTAGAAAATGTTGATAAACTGATATTGGGGTCGCTGGTTATGAAACAGCTTTCTTTGAAAAAACTGTAGTAAATATTCGGAGGATTACATCACTAACGGAAGGCCTTTCCATCCCACAAAGGTGGTCCATTTGGAAATTAAAAATATGCCTTATTGTACCAAATAATTAACTAATTATCTCTTATTTGTAGTTATCTATAAAATTCCAAAGACAGAAATCGTCGAGTGCCTCGTACAGGTACGGTTCCATTTTTGGTCTCCTGTTGTTTCTTCGACAGTCGCACTACAAAAAAAAGGTGTTTCATATTGTTTTGTAACATTGATACAGAAATTATTGTCTTTCAACTTTAAAAAGGATAATAAATGAAATCAAATAATTTACAACTTTCAAGCGTAAAATAATGCTTATTTTTAAGTTATATAATATTTTTACCAAGCACCTGTTAACTTAAAAAGCAAATTATCAATTTGTTGATTAAAATCCCATAAAAATGTTCGCAGGTGACATTTCTACAGGTTAAGTCTGAAGAAAAGAAAACCTACAAAGTTCTCACGTCAATGAAAAACTTTTTTGCAATAATGAATGTGTCTTCAGAAAAAGCCTATCGACAATGTTTCCAGAAACAGCACCGAGACAAAAGCTTTTGACAGGGTCTGGTGTGATACTACATCTTTTGTTAAGGCACCTATTTTATCTTTGTTGAACATCTGAAAGTTATGGTTAATGTGGAATATGGTTATACTCGTAGAGAGGTTTTTTAAATGGAGACTGAATAATCAGTAACTCTACAGAAGCGTAACAGAGAACACCCCTTAGTTTTAAATCTTTTCGGAAGTCTGGAGAAGTTGTGGACACATACTGAAATATAAGTAGAAATACAAAACAGAAACCCGCACTGAAAATATGCCTTTAAGAAACAAATGAAATTAAGTTGAAACAAAAAAATCGATACAATATAAGTGATGCTGCTAAATGGAACTTTATAACACAAAAATGGATAATATGTAACGAAATTCAACATTTCAAAATCTGTTCAATTACAGAAAATAATCTAAAACTCAGGTTGTTAGCCAATGTAAAAAAGCAGCCCTTATGTAACACATATCCGATCTTCTATAGTAAACAAATCTAATACTAAATTATAATACAAAATTTAACTGGTATTTGTACTATATATTTATATCTATCTGACAGTGACATTGACATTTCAGACGAAGGAAAACACTGTGTTTGTCATAATTACAACTAGAGACAATCAGACCTTGTGTATTTGTCATATATACCAAGCGTACACACTGTGATTTGGACCAATTGTGACACAAAACTGTTGACAAACGAAGATTGAACATCATGTCAAGTTAATGTATCGTCTCGAAGAATAAATGATAACAAACGGATCAATTACATGATCAATAATATAAAACTTCCAAAGTTATCAGCAATAAATATGCACTGTAAAGTTTGGACACAATTCCTAATTTTTTATCTTTTTATTTTTATTTATTTATTTTAATTTTTTGTTATTGTTGTTGTTGTTGTTGTTGTTTTGTTTGTTTAAAATCCGGGAATAAAGACATAACAGAGTTTCAAACGGACCAATTAAGTTAGGTTTTTGATGAACTTATGTCATAGTAAAAACACAATTATAAATCTGCTTATGTGCATAAGATAAGTACTACTATCTATGCTTCAACATTGGATTAAGAACTAGCAAATCTAACAAGTAATATAGCAATATAGCAGTATATATCATGCGTGGAGTTCAAGGGAACATTACCATCGATACGAAGCAAGTTTATGGTTGAAAATCATAAGACATCCTACATCGTGAATTGCACTTTAAAATATATTATTTGAAACTGTTAGTTACCGATTTATCACCACACACACACACACACACACACACACACACACACAATATATATATATATATATATATATATATATATATATATATATATATATATATATATATATATATATTGGCTTTGGCGTTAGCAAATATAAAATCTTTATGAAAGATTTAGATTTATTTTAATATAAGAACATATTCTCTCTTATTTAAGCTGTTGTAACTCCATGTTAGTTTTTATTATTTAATGATCGTACAATAATATCAAGTCCTACAAATTCACTTACACCCGACCAATGCATACATTTTGTAATAATCGTAGTCCGTCCTCCGAATAAATATTTTCGATTGACATTAATTTGTGTTAGTACTATAATCATGCATTTTTGTTTGTTTATTTTTATGTATTTATCCTAGTAAAGAAAACTGAAAATACTATTTAAGCTTCATTTGACCCTAAAACTCAAAATAAATTAAAAACGGAAGTGCAGCAGATGAATTTAGTATGGCTTAAAAGAATTAAATTTCATCAATCTAAAATTTTCAACATAAAAAGACGTCTTAATTACGTCATACATATGACCTGAATATATTTTATCATTTTATAGGTTTAAAATTTTTCTTTGTTTTAATGGGATAGTTTTTTTGCACGTTGAGCCATGTATTACATTCAAACATTCAAATACTAAATTAGTTCTATAAGATTGTCTCTCTATGACGCCATTTTTGTTCATCATCTTGTAACACTACTGCGTAGCGTCACTTTTAGGGTGAACATGATGTTAACAATACTTGAACATGGACAAGCTTTAAGCAACGTAATACTATGTTTAAATTTAACTTATTGAATTAAGCATTATCTTTTCTGAATCAAAACGTGCTGAACTAAGTTTTAAAAAAGTACGTCAGTGTATCTGTATCCAACATGAAAACATCAATCTGTCCCTGTTTATATGTTTTAAAAGTCTTGACAAGCGACCCGAAATTTGACAAAAAGTACATTTAGTGCTTTCTTTATATTACTTACCTTGACAAGCGACCGAATATTTTAGCAAAAAGTAGTGCTTTCTTTATATTACTTACCTTGACAAGCGACCGAATATTTTAGCAAAAAAGTAGTGCTTTCTTTATATTACTTACCTTGACAAGCGACCGAATATTTTAGCAAAAAAGTAGTGCTTTCTTTATATTACTTACCTTGACAAGCGACCGAATATTTTAGCAAAAAAGTAGTGCTTTCTTTATATTACTTACCTTGACAAGCGACCGAATATTTTAGCAAAAAAGTAGTGCTTTCTTTATATTACTTACCTTGACAAGCGACCGAATATTTAAGCAAAAAAGTAGTGCTTTCTTTATATTACTTACCTTGACAAGCGACCGAATATTTTAGCAAAAAGTAGTGCTTTCTTTATATTACTTACCTTGACAAGCGACCGAATATTTAAGCAAAAAGTAGTTCCTTCTTTTTATTACTTACCTTGACAAGCGGCCGAATATTTTAGCAAAAAAGTAGTGTCTTCTTTATATTACTTACCTTGACAAGCGGCCGAATATTTTAGCAAAAAGTAGTGCCTTCTTTTTATTACTTACCTTACGTAATATCTTCAAATAAAACAATGTTATAGAAGTAAAAGGAAGGATAAATCCAATTATGAACAGAGAAACGCTGTACGAGGCGTTCCATAGGTCTTTACTTTTCCAGTCTATCGAACAAAAAAACATATTTCCATCCTCCGTGTATGAGTTCCAGCCCAGTAACGGTGGGATAGCGCAAAGATTTCCGAAAATAAAACACCCAGCGACGAAACGGTGTCCATGTGTCCGCTTAGGTATGAACTTAGACTGTTTTACAATTATAGCATACCTTTCATACGATATGGCAACTAGTGTCATTATGGATGACATTCCAAAACTTGTCATGACAAACGCATGAATTGTACACCCAAAATCACCAAGCAACCATCTGTTCAACATAAATGAAATAGCTGTGGACGAAATCGAAATAACGGATATCATAAAATTACAAAAACATAAAAA
Source organism: Tegillarca granosa (assembly GCA_029721355.1). Taxonomy (NCBI): domain Eukaryota; kingdom Metazoa; phylum Mollusca; class Bivalvia; order Arcoida; family Arcidae; genus Tegillarca; species Tegillarca granosa. The sequence goes on along the minus strand of CM056597.1, from coordinate 46,761,253 downwards.
AGTTATAAAAACATTTGTCGTTGTATGTAGTTTGTTATTTGCATGAAAAACGAACATAACCATTCCATTTTCTGCAGCTCCTGCTATCGTTATAAGGCACATAATTACTCCATTTATATAATATAAAATAATCTCATCCATACCTGGGATTTTTGGTATAGTTCCTATTCTCTAAAATGTCTGAATAATTTCTCACAACAGATTTTTCCATCTTTTTTATTCCATTTGTTATATTGTTCAATTTCATAAAATAGTTAGAAAATTTCCATTATAAGGTAAATTTATTTCCTTTTTTTAAATTAGAAGTTATTTAAAATTCGTGTATTGTTTTTAAAATTTAATGTCTTAAGGATTAAAAAAAAAAATCATAAAATAATTTTCAAATATTGCTTAATGGCAATTTATAAGAGATGAATTGATTACAAACACAGAATATTAGTTAAAATCAGACTTGCTTTGAAATCCCAACCATCAATTTCTCACGAAATATGTATGTGTTGTAGTCAATAAGAAACATTCAACAGACGTGTATAGTCGAACCAAAATAAACATCACATTCAGCATGTAACAAACTTAAACTGTGTGGTATTGAGAACCAAACTAAAGCATTGTCCTTATATAACGATACTGGTCATTTAAACAAGGATGTAGCTCGTTCTATGATATCTGTGACTGTCGGTAGATCTTTAATATACATCAGTAACCAATGACATCGATAACTGATACAAAAGACAGAGTGTAATGATCACGTGATTGTTACACTGATTATATCAAATATAAAGGGTTTAAACAGCAATCTACTTTCATATTAATCTAAAATCCGCTTATAATTTACCAAGATATAAAGCATCTATCAAAAATGTACTTGAACTAGAACATAAACTAACAGACAAAACCAAATAACGAGACAAGGTCATGTGTTTTGGGTCTTAAGATGCCGAATGGTCTATATTGCGCGCTTACCGGCAATATGTACTACCGCCACATTGTAGAAAATATATATGTTAATAATGATGTCAATGGTTTTACATACAGGAGACCTATTTCGTAGTAATAGAATATTTGTTACAACGGTCTTGAACAAGACCAAACATTACTATAAAAGAAATTATCTAAGAACAAAACTCGATGATTCGATCATGGTTTTCGTTAGTTGCTTGAATCTTTCCTTATATTTCATATAAACCTAGTTTCTTTCAAATAAATAAAAAATTTACAATCAATGGCATTTATGCATTATTCTCAAATAGTTGGACTGTGATTGAACTTGGGTCTTTTAGCTTCGATTACAGAGCATAAACTTGTTGACACGGAAATGTTAATAAAACATGATAATTACACACGCTGTTAAACTGTATTGGCGCATAAAAAGCCTATAAAGTAAGCAAATAGGACAACTGTAAAAGTGTGTTAGTGTTACTTTTCGATTAAGCTTAATCGATGAAACTTAGATTAGAAATAACAAAGTTACTAATGACCTCTCAAACTATAGTGTATATTTACTTATAAATCTACATACAGTTATTTTGTTTTTAAATGTTCAAATCTGCGTGTATTTTTGTTTTTAAATTCATTAATAATCTACAAATGTTTTTAATTTTTTGTCCATATTTTTACGGTCGGAGAATAAACTTCCATATTTTCAGGTCATGTATTAAACGTACTTATTATTTTCCTGGTCAAATACTATCCTTACTTTGTTTCCGTACATTCTTATTTTCTTGGTCAAAAGACAACAAATTCTTATTTTCCTGGTCAAATACTAACTTTATCTTTTCGAGATCAAAGAATATCTTAAAAATTTAACAAATCGTTTTGCCCTTATGATCATGTTTAATTACCCCTAACACATTCATACATACAAACATACTTATGCAAATTGTGCATTAACTGATTTGACGAGATAGGTTGTATGAGTAAAATAAAGTATGTCTTTTAACTTTTTTATCAAAAACCGTATTTTAAAAATCGTTTTATAGTCGTTGATTTAACTTTTTATTTTAAAAAATCACGAAAATCACAAAAAGTGCATAAATGAAATGAATAAGTTAACATGTTTTTGTGTAAAATTCAATGATGTTTTGTCCTTGTGCTTTTATAAAGTGGTGAATAGAAACGAATATTCACGAGATTATCTGAACTGGTCCCATTTTCACAATTATTCACTCAAATGAGTGTACAATCAACTCAAATATTCCAATATTTCACTTAACAGTATTCTTAAAAAATTATTTTTATGAGACAATGTATGCTTTCGTTCAACAAACCTACTCTAAACCATTTAAATATAGCTTTAGATATTCAATTTTATCTGTGTAATGTCTTAAAAATTTACATTGAAATATTCCCTAATTTGAGTTAAGTGTACACTCGGTACACTCAGAGTGAATGATTGTGTAACTGGGGTCTGGTCAACCATGACGAATAGCTAGGACAGTGCACACACACACACACACACACAAACACACACACACACACACACACACACACACACACATACATATTATATAATTCAAAATATGTAGATAAAATTTCTCTTTTGTGTAAAGTAAATTTATATATTAAAAACTTAAAAATAAGTTAAAATGTTTTCTAAAACATAACTGAATTTATTATTTGTAAAACATGTTTCACCGTTGTGTACGGTTCTTATTGTTACATATAAATCAATTATATAAAATTTAGTCTAAAATGGCTTTTACATATGTCATGTGCAGAATTTTGAATTTTTACAAAGAGAAATATTCAAAATTCTGCAATTGTCATGTGCAGAATTTTGAATATTTCTCTTTGTAAAAATTCAAAATTCTGCACATGACACATACATAAATATTGTTATGACATACATATTTAATATTAGGTGAACCCTAATTCCTGGATAATAGGATTATGTTAATCAGAACTCAAAGCATCCCTATATATATATATATATATATATATATATATATATATATATATATATATATATATATTATATAAACTGTTAAATGAACAAAACCACGAACCCCGGTCGGGTCATAAAAAGACAAATAAGAACTCGCACTATGGTTATTGGTGCAACAATATAATTTTTCACATGAAATTTCATACATATATCAGACAGGTTGAATAATTAAAAAAATCCCAGACTGTTTTGTTTGTTTTTTGCACCTTAAAATAGAAGAATAATTTTTGTCTTAAAACTTTTTAATAACCACCGCATACTGACCTGCAGACAAGAAAGAGTTGCCTCATGGAAGAAGTGGTGCGCTATAATAATAATTATTATTACTATTATTATTATTACACATTCTAAAATTAGATATAATATTTCAAAAGCTGTGCAGGTTTTTGCTTACAATATTTAAAAAATTGAAGGTTAAACATCCTCTTGTACAATTATACAAACCATTACACGATCAGATGTATTTATTATAAAAACTGATACCAAATTATGAGACTGCTAAACGAGCACCTGCTCACAAACTGATATCAAATTATGACACTGCACAACGAGCACCTGCTTACAAACTGATACCAAATTACGACACTGCCCAAAATGCACCTGCTCTCAAACGAAAACTAAAATATGACACTTCCCAACGAGCACCTGCTTACAAACCAATATCAAATTATGACACTGCCCAACGGGGACCTGCTTACAAACTAACACCAAAGTATGACACCGCTCAACGAGCACCTGCTTACAAACTAATACCAAATTATGACACTGCCCAACATGCACCTGCTCGCAAACGAAAACTAAAATATGACACTTCCCAACCAGCACCTGCTTCCAAACTTAAACCAAATTATGACACTGCTCAACGAGCACCTGCTTACAAACTAATACCAAATTATGAAACTATCCAACGAACACCTGCTAACAAACCTGTTTCAAATTATGACACTGCCCAACGAGCACCTGCTTACAAACCAATACCAAATTGTTACACTGTCAAACGAGCACCTGCTTACAAACCAATACCAAATTGTTACACTGTCAAACGAGCACCTGCTTACAAACCAATACCAAATTGTTACACTGTCAAACGAGCACCTGCTTACAAACCAATACCAAATTGTTACACTGTCAAACGAGCACCTGCTTACAAACTAATACCAAATTGTGACACTGCCAAACGAGCACCTGCTTACAAACCAATACCAAATTGTGACACTGCCAAACGAGCATCTGTTTGCAAAGTTACACCAATGTGCGTTATTTCTATTTTCAAACCCGAAATGTGTAACGAGACTTCTACAACTTATACATTGATTGTGCTTAGACTTAGTTATAAATGATCTGAATGAATATGCATTAAAATAAAACATGGAGTTAACAAAATATGTCTATGAAATGAGGAATATAAATTGCTTATTATACACTGCGGTTCGTATTAGTACACTTGAACCTTTAGAAATATATTTTTAAAAAAGTACAAACACCTCATTGAATTAAAATTTTGATTGATATGTATTTTTTGCATGATAAGCAGTAAACAATTTATCAATAAATAACAAATCGTGATCAAAATAAATATAGTAACTATTTACTATCAGATTATGTAAAAAGCACATTAGCCGCAAAAATAAACTTCAAAAAAGGTGAATAAAGTGATCAATGATCATGATGATGTTTTATCAGTCGGTGCTTTCTCATTGGTCAAGGATTTTACTCTTAATTATGTTTAAGTGTTGAATATTAATTAACAGCTAATTAAAAGGTATATAAAGCGGTAAAATGACTAATGTCTTCATCAATTCTTGTGAAATCGTTATAGAGTTGTAATTGTAAGAAGTAAAATGGCAAATTTGTATTTACCCATCTTGGTACTGGCTCTAGTGGCGATCATCAGTGGAATTCCACGACGTAAATTACTAAACTACCGTGGTCGTAAGTTTTTCTACTAGTCTTAATTCACTCTTTACTGATTTGTTTTTTGTGTGGTTTGGTTAATATTGCTGTTCCGAAGAATACTTTTTTCAGATATAAATTTTTATTTACAAAATGTTTGGTGTAAATTTAGCGAAACATGAAATTGAAAAATGTATGATCAACTCATTTATTTTAAATCGCTAATAAACTAGTCGCAATTTAAAAAGTAATGCAAGAAATGTTAATTTAGGGATCAAATTTGCTCAATGCATATGTAAATCGAGTTATTCAATTTTATTAAGTATTTCAATACCCTGTTACAACCTCGATGCGTAAATAAAATTAAACAAAAGGTTTTCAGGATTCTGCTAAGCTATGATTCTGCATTAAACTCTGTGGCGAGAGTAAATCCTAATGCATTCGTTGATTTCATGGTGAATAACACAAGATGAAATTGAACTATTCTTTTTTTTAAAAAAAAATCGGCTGTAGTGGGGGTGATTTAGTATCTTCTATTAGCCCATTCATATCGCTTAGTATTTACTCTTGCGCCTAGACAAGTCCGAAATAAAATTTTGAACGGATGTTGACTTTTCAAAAAATTGTAAATGTTTTGGTCATTTTCTGTAAAATAAAATGCAATCACTATACAACAATTTGGATGACTCAATACATATTTATAATCACGTGAGTTTAATCAATTATGTTCGCTTTTAATATTTTTGTCCTTTTCTTTTAGCCCATCATCTTAAGAGCCATAACAAGGGTAAGTTTTTTTTAACCAGTTTTGTTTTTAAGTTTTTCAATTCTGCTTTGGGATTGTAATTTGCACATTAATTAACCGGTATGTTTGATTCTATTGAATTAAGAGGCTGATAGAGCGAATGTCGATGATTTTATATGCATTAATGCAAAATGAACTAATATGATGAGGAATGAATTTCCGAAATGTGCGCATCTGGCACATCAAAATTTAACTGGTATTTGTATTACATATCACATAACATCAAGTTAAAATTATAGTTTTACCTTTGGTTTCTATTTCTTATCTTTTGTGTTCATCAAACTGGGTTTTCGAAACATTTAAATGTAAAATCTTTAAAAAAAAGTTGATCAATAATCTGTCTTTCTTTGCTATGGCTTTTGCGAAGTTCATAGTTTTTAGGTATAAATTTGTACAACAAAAATGGGTAAATTTGTTTGACAAAATTACAGACAATAAGTTTGAAACAAAACATGTTATTTTCTTTAAATTGTTATTTTAAATCTTAAATAAATAGTACAGATCTGATGGACTAATCTAAATTGCGTTGAAAGAGAAAAAGAAATACTTATTCGTGGTCCAATTATCCAATACACATGCAATTGGAGTTATTCAAATTTTAAAATGTATCTTATACCTTATACTAATGTCGAGAGTAAGTGAGCCCCATTCATTTGTTAACTTGTTTTATCGTAAAAGTGTTATTGTTCTGGATCTCTATAGGGTTGGATGAATCAATACTCTTAATAACTCCACTCTGATCAACTTTGTTCGTTTGTAATGTTATTTTACTTTTCTTTTAGGACATTATCCAAAAGGCTATGACAAAGGTAAGTTTTTACACAAGTTTTGTTTCTACTTAATTTATCAAGATGTTAAAAAAATGTCCGATTTTTAAGTTAATAAATAAATCAGAACAATGGGTTAAAAGGTATAGTTAAATTATGTCACTGCTCTTCACTACCATGGTAAGCTATTGTATGTGTTCTTTCATATTTGAATTCTTCACTGTTGACACATATTGTCAACTAATTATTTTGCAAAATTGTATGCAATGTAAGTTTAACGCATAAGTTAAGACTGTTTCCATTAATAAGTGATGATAAATGAACCAAAAAAAACAAATGAAAGCACCGACCTATGACAATCAAACTAAAACTTCTCAAATTTAAATATGTTCGATATATATATATATATATATATATATATATATATATATATATATATATATATATATATATATATATATGTTTAAAGTATTAAGCTTTATGTTGAACAATTGAAAAATTAATAATAATTTATCGACTTTAAATGTGATAATGATACTCGTGTTTATGTAACACTCAAAATACCTGAACATTTAATGTATGTAACTATTGGTTTAATTAATTATACGTTGACTGCTTGTTGGAGTTCTAAAGTATTTTTTATTTGTATTTTATAGGCTGGTACTATGATGCTAATCGCGGAGATTGTAAGTTATTATTTACTTGATATATTTCACTTTTCACTTTTTTTCCTTTTTGTTTTTTTTTTTTTTTTTTTTTTTCAATTTCAAAAAAAAAATATTCAACCGTAAGTGACCAAGTACTGATTTTTTCTTCTGTAAACTGATAGAATAAATTAAAAAAGTTTTTTTTATTATCAATTATTTGTTATTTGTAGAATAGAGAAACAATGCAGATATCAAATTATATTTAGTTTAAAAATTTATGAAATTTCTTCATTACCAAAGCAATGTGACATATATCGTATTATCGCAGACCAAACATAAATGCAAAGTATTCATAATTTTTTTTTATATTTATTTCAGATTATGATTTCAAAGGTAAGATTATTATTAGCTAAACATTTAAACATTCGTTCAATTGACTGAAAAAATAGTACTTTATATCTTTATAAAAATACAAACATATCAATGTCCAAATCACAACCCCCCTAAAAACAAAGTAAAACTTAAAAAATTGCCAAATCAGTAGCATACGTTTAGATATTTATTATATAACCGATATTATTGTGAAATCAACTTATAAATGAAAGGAATAATTTGATTTTTGATTTTCATCAAAGTTTACAAGACACAGGAAAACCAAAATGACAAATCAGAAGCTGAAATAACAAGGCTAAAAATATTCCCAACACATACACACATTATATATATATATATGAGAGAGAGAGAGAGAGAGACAGAGAGAGAGAGAGAGAGAGAGAGCTATAGAAAGCTTAAGACGACAAAATAAATTTAAAAATAACCAACAAGTTAAAAAATAATATTTATTTACAATCACTGGATTACGTGATGATTTTTTTAAATACCGTAGATTATTACAAAAACAAAGCATTATATTATTTAATTTTCAGGTCCACATTACCAAGGTAAGTTATATTTTACTTAAGTCTGTTTTATTTTTTGATGTTGAGGATTTGGATAATAGACGTTAAAATCAATAGAAGAACAATGATCCATATTAATCATTTGTTGAATGCTACATGTAGAGAAATACGTCATACTATCGTAGAATAGTACAATTTGAAGTCACAATATTTATATTAGTTGATGGAGTCTCCTTTTTAATGGCGATAAGTTTTTTGACAGTGCAATAAATACCCATAGCCACACAATTTGAGTTAACTGAAGATAACCTAGTTATTTAAAGTTAGCTTGAAACACAAGACACCTGAGCTACGATAGATATATGTCTGTAATAGATGGTTAAGTGTCTGCAATAAATAACTGATTTCCATAGATAACCCTCTGTAATGTGTAACTGTCTGCTCAAGAAAACTGTCTGACTTTTACGGAATATTTTAGTCAAACATGAAAATGAAGTTTAAACATAACTTACACATTTTTCAAACAATCAATAGTTAGCTGTCTGATGTAAATTAATAACTGTTGTTCTTATCATTTAAACATTTTTCAAAACCCATTTTAACTAATGTATTTTGTAGATGGGCATTATAAAGGACATGTAGGATACAAGAATGAATGTAAGTTAATTATAAATAAATTTTATCTGGGGTTATAACAAAAAAAAAGAAATATAACATGATGAACGAGAATTATAAGCAGCATTTCAGCAGCATGTATCATAAATATTTAATACAAATACCAGTTAAATTTTGATGTGCCAGATGCGCACATTTCGGAAATTAACTATTTTATAGAAACAAGGTAAAAAACGTTTTAAACACGAGCGACTTCGGGTTCATTTTACACACGATCTACGCCAATGATTAACATCTAACAAAAACTCCCCAAAGGTATCCATAACTCAGTAGGCAGTACTTTGTGCCGTCAAAAAAAGAAATTATGTTTTTTATCAACCTTTTTGGCCCCTAGTGTCACTGATGAGGAATGATTTCCCGAAATGTGCACATTATGGCACATAAAAATTTAACAGGTATTTGTATTATAAAGTTTTCAATGATGTTTTATATTTGATAAAAGTAAGCTCGCAACAAAAGCTGTCTGAAACCCTTATAGCAAGCAAAATTTATCTATCAAATATGGTATCAAGTAGTTTAGTTGTAATATAGAAAAAAGATATATTTTGACATCTTTTAAATTTGATAAAGAACAATGGATCTGTGTTAAATGTGTAGGTGAAATGTATATAAATACCTTCTTGTGTTAAGTAATATACTAGTAATTGTCATTCAGTCTATTCTGGTTTGTGACAAAATCATTTATTCTCTCATCATATCTGTTTTATTTTTTTTTTGTTTTTTTTTTGTTTTTTTTTTAATTTCAGACTATGGAAACGGTTAGTATTTCTTTATTTATATATTGATCACACACTAGCGTTCGCACTAGTAAGTTTGTAATAATAATAATAATAATACATACATACATACATACATACGGTATAACATAGGGATAAATAAACATTTAAATTCCATTGCTAGGAGCATTAAAAACACTGCTTTATGACTGTGTATAGTGTGCATGTTTCCCCTACTCTATGTGATATATTGTATATTGCAATATTGTATATAAAATACTATGAAAATAATGAAAGTATAATTTTGAATAAATATTAAACAGTCTTTCCACTTTATTTAACCCACATGACTGAAAACATTGATATTGTCTTATTTTGGTTAAAAATAAATGTGGTTTATATGTATTCTTCAAAATATCCATTTTTGTATGGTAGATGGCTATAAAGGACAAGGATACCATGGTGACGGATATGATCATGGATATAAAGGTCATGTAGCTGGGATACAAAGGTCATGGTAGTGAATGTAAGATTTTTTATCAGTTATCTAGAGAATAAAATAAAATATCAAGTTATTCTGAACAAATATACGTGATATTATGTTAGTTTTTCATATCAAGATCACGACATCAAGGTTAAATATACAATAAGGCACAATTAAACAAATATTATCATTTTTAGGCTAGCATTGACAATGATGACATGTTTGTTTTTAGTGACAGTGCTTGAAGAATCTTAAATACACAATCAAATTGAGTTGGATTGTGGGGTTATAGACTTGAACGCGACGCTTATGATTCATTTTTTCCGAAGTCGATGAGATCTGGAGCACAGAGAATGTAGATACACGAAAAACAAATATAGAAGAAATAGTTCAACAAAAAAAAACATTCCTGCAACCTGAATATCATTCGCTTCATTCATATAGCTTGTCTTATAGACTTTAAATGCTATGTGTAGAACATTTATCTCTGTCTCCTTTACAAATATTTGCTTTCAACTCAATGTCATTTGTTTATTTTTATTGATATTCACGAAAAACATACTTTTCTTTTTCAGACTATGACAACAAAGGTTACAAAGGTCAGTTTCTATATTATGTCAAATAGTAAAGGTCTTAATATTTATTTATAAACACATTACAAAATTTTTATACTAACTAGAATTATACAGAAATTTGAAATCTGCAATCACACACAAGATGAAATAGAAAATAGAAAAAGTAAATACGGATACACTTTTATCATGTTGTTGCCAATTATCTTAAACTTTTGGAATGGTACTGGAATTTATAACAATATAGTGGAGTTTTTGTTGTTTTTTTACTATCTTAAAACTTTTAATTTTAATATTACGTGTAACTTCAAATATTTCAATTCTTTATACGATTTCTTAAAAATGAAATGGATCTTTGCGTTAGATTAGAGTCTGCACGTCTAACATTTGCACCTGTATTAACGCTTTGATGTACAGGTGCAAATTTAGTTAATTGTTAATTTATATTACTTTTTATCTTCTTTATTCGATTTTGCGATACATATTAGTAAAAACAGTAAGATTTAATGATTCCGTTTATTTATATATATATATATGGTTTTTTTTTTGTTTTTTTTTTTTTTTTTTTGGTTTGCTTAGTCTCATTATTCTATTTCTTACCATGTTCCCGATGGTCGAATGAACAAAGAGGGCGGTAGCTTCTTACTTCAAGGCGTCTCACCTTGTCGATTTACCTTGCCGGAAAGTGGTTTTTTTTTTTCTTTTTGTCACAGGTCTTTCCTGTTTGGCTCGGTATTAGTTCATAGAATGATTGGTCCGTGATCTTTTATCTATGATGTTTCTACGAGATTTCTTTAACTCTTAAAAGTCATCAAAACTTTGCAGTAATACTAAGCATATCAAAAATATACATGCAAATATTCACACAACAAATTATCCTTGAGCTCAATACAAATTGTCACAAATAGTTGAAAAATTGCTGATGTGACGTAAAAGAACGTTTTACTAGCCTACCCATTTGAGCTTACTACAGATAAGAATTGATACATGCATAAATGGAATATAAAATTACTTTTATTATATAAATAAAGTAACCAATTTATTTTTAGGTGCCGCCAAAGGATATGGACGAAAAAGTAAGATCTTGTTTATTTCTTCTTATTATTTATTTATTTGTTTATTTTATTATTTATTTATTTATTTCTTTATTTATTTATCTTATTTTATTTATCTATTTATTAATTTTGGGTTTTTTTCGTTCATCTTCTAAACTTAAATACAAAATGAAAATTAAAAATATCTTTAAAACGAGTTCATCTTCAATCCGGATTAATTAATTGAAATTAAAATTAAAATTACAATGTTTAGAAACCGTTTGGAGTAACTTATTGAGATTTTTGCCAATTAGAAAATTTTTTATACATATTTCGGTACTGTACAATAGGTTAAATATTATTAATGTTATTTTCTTTCTCTCTTAAATTCATATTTTCTTTTTCTATCTTGTAGATAAAAATAAAGGATACAGAGGTACACGTAAGTGTTAAATATTTACTTTCACATAGATTTAAGACTTTTTTGTTCAAATTTACAAAGTTATTTGGTTTATACCACTAGATAATAATTTGTCATCATGTATCGTTTTTGCCCATATGAAAATGCATATTTGATTAAATGTAAAATTTGATAGGATAAAATATCTTGTTATAAAAGTAGTTTTTAAGTGCAGAAGATAAAAGGGCTATATTTTATATTTTTATAAATATTTCGGTACGATAGGTTAACTATTTATATCATCATTTCCTTTCTTTTTTAAATTGATATTTTCTTTTTCTATCTTGTAGATAAAAATAAAGGATACAGAGGTACACGTAAGTGTTAAATATTTACTGTCACATAGTTTTAAGACTTTTTTGTTCAAATCTACAAAGTTATTTGGTTCATATTTGGTTCATACCATGGCAATATTTTGCCATTATGTATCGTGTTTGTTCAAAATTTTATTTAATCGAATAGTCTTAATATGTATTTGTTTTAGGTCTTGCTTTTGTTTTTGTTTTGTTTTTTTTTTTATTGCAGATTTTTGGATTTTTTTGTTTGACAAGTTAAAAAAAACTGTCATTATATTGACTCGTCTTTAATCAATAATTTACTCTTTCCATTTCTTTTAACAGTTACATTTATATTGGAACTGCTGCTTACCTCTTAGTTTCAATTTATACTAATTACAACTTTCTTTGCTTTGGATACGTTGACATTGTTTATTGTTTAAGGTTTTAAAATATATATATTTATATAATAATTTTGTCTTGTAGATGGTTACAGGGGAAGACATTAAATCAAATGTATTATGGGTTTAAGCGCTGCAAAGCACATATGGTAGGTTCTTTAACAACTATACTTTGTTAAAACTACTGTATAGTAGGATGTTTTTGTTGTCTTTGTTCTAATTCAGACTTGTGCAAACGAAAAGGTTTTCATATAAAGTTATGAATAACTTATTGTGCATAAAACCAAGATTTTATTTCTCTCACTAAACTAAGCTAAAATGTATCTGAAGCCCAGGTAATTTAGGCACTACATAAACTATTTAACAGCATTATAATGAATAAATAAGTATCAATCTAATACAAACAACCCGGTGTATGTCCAAATCAGAATTCCAAAATCAAAGTTAAAACATTTGAAAACTATCTATTCTATCAAAATACCTGAATATCTACTAGGGAAGAAAGACCGGGTGCTCCGAAAGGGAAAGCATCTCCTGTCTAGATACACCTGCCACGTGCAAAAACAAATTTAAAGATGGATGAGTACATTACATGAAATGGGTCGTATCAAGTGCAAAATGATTTAATTTAATCATTTTTAAACTAGAACATTCAAATAATAAATGTCTGTTATTATTACCTGAAAAAAGCATACTTAATTCATTATGTTATATAAATGAAGTTATAAACCAATATCTTCAAAAACAAATTACCATTCATAACTATGTAATTGCTGTAGATATTTTTAATAATTGATTTTGAAAATTACTTTGAGAATAATTACTTAAAACTCCACTTTATGAAAATCCAACCTAAGCGATGATGATTTAATGTAATCTTTTTAAAACTTTTCGAGTACATGTACTTGCGTCTGGTACAATTTTGTCGATTTTTATTTTTGACTTCATAAAAATCCAACCTAAGCAATGGTAATTTAATGTGATCTTTTTAAAACTTTGCGAGTACATGTATTTGCGTCTGGTAAGATTTTGTCAATTTTTATTTTCGACTTTATGAAAATCCAACCTGAGCAATGATGATTTAATGTTATCTTTTTAAAACTTTGCGAGCACATGTACTTGCATCTGGTTCCATTTTGTCGTTTTTACTTACGATACAGTTTATATACATAGTATTTTTCTTTTTTGGTATTTTAATTATTGATATTATACAGAACATATTTTCCTTACATAATTGTTACAATTTTTTTCAAAACCAATCACAAAATCACACATGTGAGACGTCATTACAACATAAAAAAAATGTTAAACACGTGAAGAGTTCGATCAATATATAATATATTCTGATTTTAAATTGTTTTTATTTGTATATTTAAGGAAAGAAAAAAGAAGATTGATTGAGATCATATTATTGATTGTATTGCTTGTGGTCAATAAAATTTGATGTATCATATAACTTTATATAGTTTTTATTTTTTTCTTTTACACAATTATTGGTGATTTTGCTGTTATTACCAAGAATTAAAAAAAAGAGCAAATGAAGCAAATATAAAAGACAATTGTTAGATAGACAGTTCTTAATTGTAACGCACGTTATGATTGGTTTGCTTTGCAAGATAATGAAATTTATAGCACTGGCTACAGACGTTATTTCTAGAGATTTCATTGTTTATATTTACATTTCTAAGTATTTAATGACTCTGAACAAAATTAAAAACGCTGCTACTTACGACATGCACGATCAGTCATTGGAACAGATAATAAAATTCAGATACGCGTAAACAAAAATTGTAAGTCACGTGATCAATATTATTTATAGTCCATTTAAATACATATGATCTCAAACATAGTTTTACAGAATAAATAACATTGCAAATATAAATTTCTGATAGCCCAGAACTATACCTCATAATGTTTTTAAAAAACTTACCATTTTATGTCTGATGACTTCTAAAGTCGGGGTTTTACTGTTCCTTCTTTTCTAAAGTATATTTACGGCGATGTTCAATAAGGACGCGAAATAAATTAGTGATATTGTCAAATTATCTTGCAGGGCCAAAACCAAAATGCGTACAATTTAAGATGAACAGTGCCTAAGTCTACATAGGTCAAAATAAATGATAAAACTCAAACATACCAGTCTATGACCAAATCACAATCCAAAATAACACAGGTGTATTTGTTTAACATTTACTACACCTGAGTGGGTTCCGCTGCTGTAGGAGTAAAACTCCCAGAGGATATCCTTAACTCAGTTGGCAGTTCTTTGTGCTTTTTATATTTATTTATAACTAAGGTTTGTTCTTTCATGCAAAGCATTCCTTAGCTGGATTTGAATTAATACCATTTTGGAACTTTAGATTTATATTTTTTTTAAGTTTTGGCTTGTTCTTTTTATCTATAAGATTTTCGGCCCAATGTGTCACTGATGAGGAAAGAATTTTGAAAATATGCACATATGACACATCAAAATTAACACGGGTATTTTTGTTAACATATACAAAGAAAAAACAACCGACCAATTCAGTTACACACGTAAACTTCCAGCAAGAAAGTGGGGTAGAATGCTCTGGTAAGTATCTTCTGTATGGACAGGAGGCGCTTGATAAAAACAACAATGATCCATTAATTGCGCATGTATTTGTTATGCTTTATGGTTGATACCATTTATCAAAAAAGGATATAGCCTATCTAATTTTGTAATCATACAATTCTAACATTATGGGTTGGTTAGATTTCTGAACAATTTCCATAGTTTTTTCTGTAATGCTAAAGCAGTTAAGTAATAGAAGAGTTCCCTCGTGCAAAGCATTTCTTCGCTGGAATTGGATTCATATAATTTTGGAACTTTGGATTAATTTATTTTCAACTGTTTGGCTTGTTTTTTATCTATTTTTTCGGCCCCTAGTGTCACTGATGAAGAATGATTTTCTGAAATGTGCACTTATGGCACATCAAAATTGAGCAGGTATTTTTGTGATATATTTGAATATTATCACAATGTAACAAAATAAAGATGTCGGAAATTATTAAGAATTATGCGTGCATTTTATCGCGTCTGTCATTTAAATACATACCTATGTTTCAGCACATATGCTGTCAACACAATACGTAAAAAGAAACAAGTGATATTCTTTTGGCACCCACTTCGGATTTCTATTTAGCAATTAATTTATTAAAATAGATGGCTATTGGGAATTTTGTGGTCTTTATAAATTCCATGACAATGTTATTATTATTCTTGTTGCATGCGTACAAATTATCATGTTTCCCTAATATATTGGTTCCTTTTCAAAAAATACAAGTTGATAAGTTTAAGTTTTTTCTATTGTTCTATAATTTCATCTATGTGCTAATTACTGTACACAAGGTGAAGGAGCTACAAGAATCAGGGCGTAGCAAAATTAAACACTTATGTCGGCGCAGGGCCGCTAAAAACCGTTGGTGAGAGATACCTGGGTTGATCGGGGTTATAGCGTTTATAGGGTATTTTTATGCCTCTCCTTTTCACATTTCTATCATTCAACCTGTTCCAAGAGGTATTGAGAATGAAAAATAACGATAACAAAATCATCGAATCGGAGAGCAGGTTTCATTTGCCTACATTAAAATAGGAAAAACAATGTAAATTGGAAATATGTCAAAGAGGCAACGAGAATTATACGAGATTTGCAATTATACTAAAATCGGCATTAGAAAACGCTCAATATACTAGCAGTAATAAAGGATATCCTTAATAAATTAAATAAAATCATTTAAGCTGTTAATTACTAGACGAAAAAAAAACCCAACAAATTTTATGCTTAGGCACGTGCCTAGCGAGCCTTATGTAGCTATGTTCCTTGAGAATCAACGCAATGATTTGATTAAAACGAAAAATCCATATCCATTTTCTCTCGTAAATTATTAAACCAGATCAGAAACAGTGTAAGAGTCATGACACTCTGTAATAGTTCATCTATATGTTGGTATTCTTCAGTCACCTATCGCAACATGACTTGTAGGCTGACCAAAAATCAATCGATGTATAATTTATAATTCGATTTTAAATCAAATAGGATCGTTTTTGCAATGCCCGATGTCTTCTGTAAATGTTATCGTTCTATATACCGAGTGGTCTAAAGTGTTAAATTTATGAAACCTTGAACGCATTTTAATTGCAACTTGAATCTCAATAACCTGTCAAATGAGTTGATATTAATAAAAGAAAAACCAAAAAACAATTATTTGGACGCCTGTCAGGCTTAATATTTTTTTTATTAAAATTAAAATTTTTTGTTTGTTCTTAGCTCAGCCAAAGTCTGATGGTTACAACTTTTCTTGAACCGCTTTCTCTTGCAAAATACGGGGCCTCGGTAACCGAGTGGTCTAAAACACGCGCTTACGGATCACAGTGCTTCTCGTCGCCTGGGTTCGGATCCCACTCGGGACAGATCCTAGTGTGAGAAAGTTTGTCAGTTCGCTTGCCGAAGGTCGGTGGTTTTCTCTAAGCACCCCGGTTTTCTCCACCATCCCAAAACTGACAGCCTCGAAATAAGTGAAAGAATCTTGACCGAGGCGTACAAAATTATTACTCCACTCCATTTGTTCTATATACATTTTAAATATATAAAAAGATATTTTGCTATCTTTATTTCTTTATCTAATCAATCTATCAATAATTTTTCAAAAAAAAAAAACGTTGGTTTTTGAATCGTGAAAAAAAAGCATCAAGTTGTATTAAAATTGATAACTTTGATATAATGATTTTTCGTATTTTTTAGATTTTTTCCTCTGTTAATATAATTAGTTGCATTTTCCACTGTAAAGAGATTTAATTGTAAACGCAGATGCGCTTTTTTATTTTTTACGACTTGTCACAAGTGAGTAAATAAAATCCAACCTATTTTAAACCTGATTTTACTGCTACAAAAAAGAGTGACATAAATGACAAGATTATTAATAAGCAAATAGTATTTAAATCTAATGTATATCCATGTCACTGTATATTTGTTACAAATATAGAGATAACGTGAACTGAACTGTCATTAATCAAAAAAATTAATTAATAATTCTTATTTTATAAGAATTCTGACTACAAAATTTAAAATCTATAATATATGTTTCCACATAAGTCAAATCCTATCAGGCAAAATAAAAACATATATGTCAAAACAGCATAAAACAATATTTGATTGAAGTTAGTTTCGTAATATTGTTTGGATGAAACAGAATTACAAAGAGATAGCGAGCTGAACCAACTTGGTAAACATCCATAGAGTTTACGTTTGCATCCGTCATTATATCCTAAAATTTTAGCAAAATTTTCAGTCGTCTTGATTTTATTAAATTTATTTAAAACTAAGGTTTTTTCCCTCATGCAAAGCATTCCTTAGCTTGATTCGGATTCATACAATTTTGGAACTTTAGATTCATTTAATTTCAAAAGTTTGGCTTATGTTTTTCATCTATCAAACTTTTCGGTCCCTAGTGTCGTTGATGAGGAATGATTTTCCCAAATGTGCATATATGGCACATCGAAATTTAACAGGTACTAGTGTTATATAATTACCATAATTTACTTATCAATAAAAGTTAAGGAAAGTTCATAAATTAAGCAAGGTTATAACTTATAATGTATAACATAATATAGAAAGAAAAAAAATAAAATAAACGCTTACTAATAATGAACTGCAAGTAAAAATCTCGAAGAAGAAGCAATATGGTGTTATAGAGACAAGCTTGAAGAACAATTTTAATCATTATTTGTTTAATAACTCATCAATTTTATTGACTATAAAATCCTAGAATCAATTTTTTGGGAATGTACCAGATACGTTAAAAATTGATAGAGTATTAAAAGAAAAAGTTTTTAAAATGTTCCCACGAAAGTTTAAAGAACCACGTCTAACTAAAAGAAAACTAACCAGTGAGAATATTGAAATATAATGATGACATCAATTTAAAAGATATTTCCACAGTTGCATGTTAAGGTTTTTTTACAATGCAAAATTGACTTAATTATTAGCTTGGTTAACTTAAAGATGCAGTTGTTACTGGGACTAAACTTTTCACTACTCTTGTAACTGGGTGTGGTGTTTTGTGTTTAGAATATAAATAACCATTTTAAGTTTAATCAAGGTGTTTTTGAAGGTGTTGCAAATATAAAATTACGCTCTGGTGTCTAAAATAACTAAGGTCTATCAGTAACAGTATCAGTAGCTGTGCAACTGCAACGGACAAAAAAGATTGACCATTTCTATTTTCTTAAATAATATATAATTGTCTGTAGTTTCAACCGAAGATCTGAAAGTTTCAGATACTGTTGCATAGAGATCATAATTCTCTCCACCCGAAATTTCAATAGCGTTTCTCACATAGCAATATCAGTTGTGTTCAGTAAGATTATTCATATTAAGACATTTTATTCCTCGTTTGTAGCCGCTCTAAGAACTTGTCATTGTGTTTACAATACTCACTGCCACATTTGGCTTTCTTTTAGATTCTTCCAACGTTTCTCCATAAAGAGTTATCAATGCATTTTCTGATGCACCTTCTACCATCTGCCTGAAAATGTATAATTGTTTTAAGGCGGTTTTCTTCTTTGTCCAATCAAGATGAAATTTTCTTTTCTGAAGTTTGATTAATTTCTAAAGACATTGACTGGTGTGGGTGTGTTTTAATTTTGTTTAAGGAAGTTCGGTCAAGTGTGTTATCATTTAGAATAATTATAGACTGTTTGTCTTTTTTCAACAGCTGAAGAAAATTTCTTAGACATCAAAAATTAGTTGAGGTTTTTATAAATTTAGAAAAGGTTGATTTGTTTTCTTTTATTGAAAAAAATGTGACTGCTTCTCTGGCTGATGACTCCTGTGAACTATTCAAAAAATCTAACATTGCTCTTTTACACAAACATTTTACTTTCTGCATTTCGCTTGGTTACTCTGGTCTGAAATAAAAATGTTTTTGCCAATAATTTTGCTTTCCTTATACTTGGTTCTCCTCTTTCAAGTTCAAGGACAGCCTTTATTAACACTGGTTCAGTTGTTCTGTGAATTTTTTTCAGTTGAATAGTGTAGGGGAATTATTCACCGAAAATACTTTCAAAGCAGTAATTACCAAAACCAATATATAATGAATCTGTAATTCGGGACAAATAAAAACAAATCCACATAACACAATCTGTATTGACCCAAAAAAAAGTTCCACGCCTTAAATGTCGACACAAACATTCTACCTGTTTAAAGACTTTTTTGCTTACCATTGACACCTAATCAATAACTAAAACATCTATTTTGAGAATGTTGTTTTTCATGTTTTCATATATTTTCCATCAGTTAAAATTAAATACAGTAGGTTTGTTTTTGTGTGTCTTCCAAACTTTTGCTGTGTGGTTGCATGCAGTCATGACTACAGTAGGCAAGCAATACCTGTATAACATGTTAAGGACACACTTTACCATTTCTTCTGAGATTCTTCACACTTCTTTTATATAAATGTTTCCTTGTACCCCCTTGGTCAGTGAGTAATAGATTTTTTTTTTTGTTTCAATTAATCTGAAATCTGTCTTCTTGTCTTCATATATCTGCGGAAAAATAGGAACTCACTTGGACTTCCCATTGCAGCAATATAAAATTTCGGAGCTTCTTTACGTTCGCAAAGTCTGTCCCTTGCCAGGGATTTCCGGTTTTGAGGTGGGAGACAACAAGAATAACGTTGCATTTTTCTGCAGGCTAATCCGATACTGATGGAAAAATTCAGATAGTTATCGATTGTTTTGAAGAAAACTGAGATAGTAGGATAAAGAATGGAATATTAAAAGTTGAACAGACAAAAATAATTTTCAGGATTTTTTTCCAAGAGAGGGATTGATTTTTAAGATAGCGAATTTCGTCTCGTGTGGTTTTCAGTGATTTTTCAGATTTTGTAAAGTTTGTTAAAAACAGATAAAAGGCAAAGTACCGATAAGTATTAACTTGTATTAACTTGTTTCTAATAAAAACACAAATAAGATTTTAAACAAAAAGACAAATAACCTAACATTAAGCCCCATTGCTAATGAAACACGGTTTCCTTTCATTTTCAAATGTACACTGCTTAAAATAATAATAAGGGTTTAAAAATTGATAGAAACTGGTTACTCGTATACTTTTGCTTGATAAAACTAAACCACTTCAACAAGTTATGTTTTATCTCTATTTTATTAAGAGGTGTTATTCTTTACGGTAACTATAAATTTATCAATGTATATATTAAGAGCAAATCAAAAATTAAAACAGACTTCCGTAGCCTGGTTATTAAAATAGAATTGTCAGTGCACCTGCGAGTATATAAACATATAATTTTTTTCTGAACAATCGAATAAGAGACAGAAATAAAACACAAACATCCAGTCTATGTCCAAATCACAATCCCAAAAACAGTAAAACTTGAAAACTTGTCAATTCTGTAACACTCGTAAATTTCCATCAAGAAAGTGAGGTCATGTGTTTGGAAAGACCCTTCTGTGAAGTTAGCCACACCCGTCAAGTGCAAAATCAAATTTAAGAATGAAAGGAACATGGAACTATGGGGCGTCAATTATATACAGTAGACTTCATCCTTATCAACAATACTGTGTGAATAAAAGAGGTTGTATGCTAGCAGTATTTGTGAAAGAACCAAGTGCAAAACAATATTTTCACAATGTTGTGTCAAGTACTACATATTAGACTCTAATTGGAAATTTGATGGTAATGAAATTCATAGATATTTTAGTCCTTGCGCTAAGTGTGTTAGGCCAATTGTACTATTGTTCTTTGTACACCATATTGTAGTGATCTTCCAACTTGATCTGGTGACCACTGTAATCTGATATATGAAAGAGTGTTTTTTTTATAAGTATGATTAATATACGACACCATTGTTATATATTGCAATAAAACAATCATACCGGTCCTTGTCCATATCACAATCCCAAAAACAAAGTAAAAACTTTGCAAACTGGCAAAATAGGTGATACACGTGAACTTCCATCAAGGAAGTGAGGCCGGGTGCTCCGGAAGGGTAAGCACCTCCTGTTTAGCTAGCTACACCCGTCACGTGCAAGTCAATTTTGAGAATGAAAGGAACAAAGAACTGTGGTAAGTCAAATATATCCAGTATAAGTTGGGATACAGTGACTACATACTTATCAACAATATTGTGATGACGGCCATAAAACTTTTTAAGGGCCCTGATTAGCCTAGGCTTGCAATATCCTTGTGTCAACAATTTAATTGTAAGTAATTTGATTCGTTGCAGAAAGTTCCCATAGTGGGAACAAGCTCTAACGTACCGTAATAACTGTGAAACATATACACCATACGCATGAGAAGCAGGGATATTACTGCAAAGGAACGGAAAGTTGACAATAGAAAAATTAAAGCCATCACGTTTGTCGTATAGCTTCAGATGTAACCTTTCATGGGTGTCATAACTGAGGTATAAGTCCAAATATGAAGCAGAACATGGAGAGTCTGTCGTGTCTTTTATTTCAAGCTCACTTGGATAGATGTCATTCACATATTCTCCAAATTTGTGATTATTTAGAGAAAGAACGTCATCTATATATCTGTATGTGTAGTTGAATGATTTAGCGACAGTCTTTTTTCCAGTTTTGACAAAATTCTGATTCATATGAATAAAGAAACAAATCAGCAAGTAAAGGTGCACAGTTTGTGCCCATTGGTATACCGATTGTTTGTTGAAAGATAATATTGCCAAACACAACAAATATGTTGTCTATCAAAAACTCTAACATTTTGTTGATGGTATCTTCAGTATATTTTTGTTTGCAGTCTGTATGGTGTTTTACAAAATAACCAGAATCCCTGTTGAGCACTAGATATTTATATCTTGGTTTACCGTTTTTGTAAAAAAGAGAAAAGTGAATGATTTGTTTAAGACGTTCTTTCAATTTAGCATGAGGGATAGTGGTGTAAAGGGTAGAAAAATCAAAAGTTTTTATACTTTTTACCGAAGATAGAGTATTAGAGACAAAATGGTCAAGTAGTTCTTTAGAATTTTTGAGAATCTACATTTGGTTGATGCCAGATGTAGAATAGACTCTATCTGAATAAGTCTGAGGCCATCTTTGACGACTGTCAAAATTTGTGTTAGAATTACTGATAATGATTTAGTAGTACATTTAGAGGAACCTGCAATATATCTTTCCTTGTATGGATTTTTGTGAAGTTTTGGAATCCAATACAAGTAAGGCAGGTCAAGTTCTTCCTGTTTTAAATTGATATTAAAAGACTCAAGGACTCCCCTATGATTGGAAAGAACTTCATCTTTTGTAAAATTAGTTTTGGTATAAGTAGGATTCTCTGGTATACTATCTAAACCAAGCTCCTTAATAAGACATTCAACATATATAATCAAATACTAATCCTATAATTATAACATTGAAGACGAATCAAAATCAAGGATGTGTATTTCCACAGATAAGCAGTACATTAAGGAGAAACCCATCAGTCACTAAAGCACAATCATCCCTTACATTGTCTTAAATCTTGCAATTTTAAGCGATCTTTTTGGTTCGAAAAGTAAAATTTTTCATAAAGTAAGAAAACAGATGTTAAAAGCTTTGAAGTATCTTTAAAATGACAAGAAAACTGAATTGTTTATTATTGTGTAAACTAATAACTTTTTATATAGCATGTCTATTAGAAAATTGTAGTACGTATTGACATTACGATAATTTTGATATATGTTTCAAGATCAAACGTTCAAAAAGTCAAAGCCATAGCAGCATAAGAAGATGGAAATTGTTACTAGTAATTATCTTGAAAACTATCAACTTTTAGTATAGGCATGTATATTAGAATATTGTAGGTGTTTATATAACGATCATTTTGATATATACATCAAGGTTATAGGTTCAAAGGCAAGGTCATAGCTGTATAAGAAGACTGAAATTTTGAATTATCAAAAAAAGTTTACTTTTTGAAAAGGCGTGTATATAAGAATATTGTAGGTATTAATATGATGATCATTTCGATAAATGGTTCAATGATAGGTTCAAAGGTCAAGGTCATAGCTGCATAACCATACTGAAATGGTTAATGATTCGGTAATTATTCATTGTACTTTAGTTACTACAAGCTTATTAGCTACTAATGAATGAACTCTTACTAGATATTTCTGATTAAATATTGCGGCAGTTCTAAACTTGAGAAAATTTTAATAGTTTCTGTAATTAAGAAATTGTATATTGCTCCTTGCAAACAATTTTTGACATATTCTCAGGTGTACCTTAAGGCCAAAGGGCCTTTGTTTATTAATGAAATCGATCTATTCGATAATTTGGACATTTTACAAGTTTTTTTTCTGGTATGCTTATACACATATTATCATCGAAATTTGTCGCTATCCTCCGTCAGTAACACTGAAGAACTGTGTGTGCATCCAGTACTGGTCGGTTAGAGGTAAATCACATGCCTATTTTTTTTTTTTTTTTTTTTTTTTTTTTTTTTTTTTTTTTTTTTGTATAAAAGCAATATGATTTATTAATGGTTCGGTTCAGAAACCATGCGGAAATTTTATGAAAGACCCAAAACTCATGAAATTATCTAATCCTGTGTATGAGGCCCTGAAATTTGGCGAAGATCTTGTAGAATTACCAGATTATTTGCCAAACTAAACGATAAATTTAGAATATGTTCACGATCTTTAATAATAAAAAAGAATAAGATAACATTCAGTCATTATCTAAAACAGATTAACATTTAAAATATAAATGTAGACTGTAGACCTGACGGGAAAATTTTGTAAATTTTTTGTAGTTATTATTACAGATCAGTTATTTTGTCCTGTTGAATAGAGTTACTTCCCTTGGTGAAGCCACTTACCCTAAGCAAATTGTGGCAATCTCTATTTGAATTACAAATAAACATTTGTGATAAAACTAAACACGGATGTTACAAGTTCGAAGTGATCTTCACAATAACACTTTTGGTTTACTCTTTTTAAATTATAAATCACATGCTAACAGTTGTGAAAACAAACTTAATACATTGTACAGATGCAACGAGCTTGAAGTGATCTAAAAATGACACCTTCGAAAGACATTTCGTCAAACTGACATGTGTTCGAATGAACTATTCGTCAAATACGATAATTGATAGAAAGTTCGTCGAAAAATCAACTTTTATCAAAAATTTGTCGAAAATTTGCCAAGAGCATGCTTAGGCAATAAAACAACTTCATTCTACAATATATTTCTATTATTAGTGAAATCATGTACATAGAGATTTATTTCGATACCTGATGGATCAGGTGTAAACTACATGTATGTTCCGTTTCCTTCACAACATTATTACCAAGTGAAATAATTCTGCAAGAACAGAGCCTGTTAGAACATTTCAATATGTTTTATCCCTTGTATAATTTTCCTTTATTACTTAAGTAAATTATAGGCCTGAGTGCTTCGGTCATATTGTAGCAAATGTAAATAAAAAACATACCTATAGAATAAACTGATTTTTGTTTAATTACCAGGTTTTATTCACCTGCCTTATGTAGTAATCCTTATTACTATTCAGGGTACCATTATATTTTATTTGAAAGTTGAATCATTTTATAAAATGATCATACTCGGAACATTTCTAGGTCTATTGTATCACAATACGATCATTTAAGTTATTGAAAAAATTCGACGAAATGTCGCACTACAGGTGAATTTTCGATAAATTGTCGCATTCTGTCAGTTCGACGGAAAGTCCATTCGACACAATGTCAATTCTACGAAACGCTATGCACTGTTCCTGAATATCTAAACCATTAATCAAGTTGTCAAGATTTCAAATTAGCCAGATTTAACTGAAGGAAAGTCTTAGTTGAGATATTGTTGTAAAACCTAAGCCAGTTGTGAAACTTTGGTCTGATGAACATCATTTGCGTCCATGGGCAATACCTTATTACAACATCTAAATAGAGTTAAGTTTTATTTCACCCACACTGCATTAAATAAAGGGTGTGATAAATTGGTAACAAGAGGCCCGATAGGGCCTATATTGCTCATCTGGCGCACAAATTGCATCCCGTTTTGTGAAAAGTGGGGCAACCAAATATTATTTAGAATAAGAGGCCTAGTGGGCTTTAATGGTCATTTGAGGACATCAGAACTGTGGTTGATGCTTATAATTGAAGCAGACATGGTCTTCAAATTAGTAATGGAGGGAAAGTAAGCAAAGATGTTGTGTAAGCAAGTCAATGAATAATTATTGTATGACAAAAATAAGAACGGTTAAAACATTATTATTTATGAAATATTGTTTATTATTATGCATATTTAGGACAAACAAAAATCTGAGCATTCTTTTTGTAACTATAAAATTTGTTTATTATTATGCATATTTAGGACAAACAAAACATCTTGAGTATTCTTTATGTAACTATAAAAATTGTATTATCTTGTATTATAAACCATGTTCATAAGAAAAGTTACATGGCATTGATTCAACTGTACCCTACATGGATATTCAATGGATATATGGGATCAGTACAGTAATGAGAAAAACATAAATAAAATTTGGAATCCATGATAATAGATTGGATAAAGTAAATAGCAAAGTAAATTAATTGTTTATTTTGAACAAGTATTTATTAAACAAATAAACAACATATCACAGCTGTCACACTTATACATCTTGGGACGCCTGGTAAAAATTTTAGTCTACCCCACCTAGGGACCTTCCACACCAAATACGGTTCCAGTTGGCCCAGTGGTTTCAGAGGAGAAGATTTTCAAAGAATTGATTAAATGTTACACCTCATTTGCATTAACCGTGAAAAATGGGGTCAACGAAATATTTCTCAGAAAAACCCGTTATATATGTTGAATGCCCCGCTATCTTCTCTCTACATTTCATATATAAACAAAAACAGTTAAAAAATGATTTAACAATGGTTATTTATGTGTTTTTGCTATTTATAGTAACAGCGGCCATCTTGGATGTCAGGCGAGGTCGCCTGGTACAAACTTTAGTTTACCCCACCTAAGAACCTTCCACATCGAATTTGGTCCCAATTGGCCCAGTGGTTTCAGAGGAGAAGATTAAAGTTTACGCACGCACGCACGGACTCACGGACGCACGCAAAACCATGCCATAAGCTCAACTGGCTATAAAAATGGTTTCTGTTAGGCCAATGGTTGGTAGATCACTGCAAATTCAAAAAGCCTATTAGGTATAATGTAGACCAATATGAACTTATCAATTATTGCACATCCTTGTAGCTGGGGTATATAACATCGCACAGTCTTGCAAATAGAGCAGATTTTAACTTAAGAATAACAAAATACTAGTATATATTTTGTTTTCTGTAGGGAATACAGAAATGTTTCAAGATGATGTCTAAATGTGTGCTACCACTAATTGTATAAAACTGATCAAATGCACATAACAATCATTATGTTCCGTTTGATTTACGAAATTGGTTGATTCAAAATTTAATGGTAGTAGAATCCGTAGTTATTCTGATCCGTGGTATTAAGTGTTTAAGGGTCAATAAGTCAGTGTTTTTAACTCCATATTATTTATTGTGTATTGCAATTAAACTTATAAACACTGATGATTGTAAAAATGACACAAACCACGAATAGATTATATGTGCATTTGTGAACTTGTTGATAAGAGACTTATGTCCGATATAGGAGACATGTACTTATTGACACCCAAAGACTTGCTGAAGTTTTAATAGAAGGAAATAATTTGTATTTGATGACAAAAATTATTTGGCAACATCCATGTAAACAAAGAGCATAACAAGACAAAAATTACCTATAGAAACAAACAAAACGAACACATTTTGGGAATACTGATTACAAAACTCTTTAGTTAGAACATTGAAATAAATGTCCATTGATGTGGGTTAAGTATTAATGGAGAGTCAAAACTAAAAGTGCTAGTATCAAAGTATGTCAGAAGCATCAGAGGATTTGGGTGAAACAATAAATGTTTGAGGCGCAGAAAATAACGTCGACTTTCGGCAACCGCAAAAAAATAAAAGAGCTTTATACCAGATAAAAACAGATCCTTCCCTAGTAACAACAACAAAGAGTATAAATGTTTAAGATTAATTTTACTTTTTTGAAAGTAATACAATAAATTAGTCTTCATTAAAAAAAAGTTAGGGGATATGTTCTTCTTTCCTAAAATAAACAAAATAAGAATTATTAAACAATGATAAATCATACATGTATATTTTATTAAGACACTAATAAGTAACAATTAAAGATAAACCTACTGGTTCAACTTTGTTATTTTATCTAGTACCAAACCAATGTTTTTTTTCCATATTCGCGCCTTTTTACCTTCGCAATTATCAAGTGCATTCAGTTCTGCAAGTTTATGATAAACGATAGCTAAATAAGTGTTTTTGTCATTTCTGTGCAAATAACCACGTGATGTTTTCTATAGAAAAGATTTACGACTATTTTTTGTTGGTGGTGATCAATCACCAATTCATTCTATGCTGTTAATACTTCTAATAAATTAAACCAATAATCTTTACAGTTAAGGTCAAACATTCTATATTCATAATTGACAGAACAAAAATTTATGTTATGAGATGCAGACAAAATGCAGGAAATATTTTGAATTTATTGCCAATAAGATCAAATGTACAGCTTTAATAACAATTACCTCATAAAAATCTTCAACAATTTGACATTTAAACACAATCATTATTTTCCATCATACAAAGAGTATGTATTGTCTGTAAAAATAAAATAAATTGTATCTTAAGTGTTAATCATTTTTATTTGAAAACATTGTTAGTTTCAAAATGACAAAAACCACTTCAAGTTCCATTGGGTCGCGGTGGCCGAATGGTTAAGGATTACCTTTGAAATTAAGGGCAGATCACCCTTGTGGGTTAAACCCCAGTCAACCCCAAGGTCGAAAAAATATTTTTGCCTCTTTGCCGTTAATTGTTGGCTCGATAGAATAGTTGGCTTAGCATAGTGAATTAGAGGTCTGCGATAATTATCTGCCACATTGCGGCCGAGTGCACAAGCACTCTTTAGGTCACCATAAGTGCGCACGAGTACAATGCAGATCATAAACACTTGCAATAAAACCAAAATACAATGTTTAGAGTACTCCTTTAGATTTATTAGAAAAATTATCTTGTCGTGAATAGATGGAAAATTGCTGATGTGGCCTAAAACAACATTCAACTGACACGCAATTAGAAAAAAAGATTAGATTTCTCTGAATGCTAGTGCTTTTTTTTGTAATTTGTAATATAAAAATGTATTTTTTTTAAAGTAAGTACAATAAACGTATTCCTTATAAGAACCGGCGGGTTTTGTTGTCATGTTACAGCACATTAAATGATTAGTCTTCGATTAAGCTAGACTATTTACATTTGCCATAGATTTATACCACATAATTCATTTCGGGCCAATGGATTTTGTATGAAGTGCAAATTATTTTAATTAAGTGACTATGTTTTTGCAAAAGGATGCGATATCAGGTACCTGACTGCTCCAGTAACTGGATTTTCAGTTTGTTAGTAGTTGTGTTTTGTAAGTATTCAAAAAGCAAAATAATAAAAACGTGATACGTAAATACAACATTTAAACTGTAAATGGCGATAATAGTGCTGATATTTCCATTGCTTTGCGATGCAAACTAATTGATTGGGTTACAAAATACTCAGTTTCTCTTGTACGAAAGTGGAAGTTATAGCACTATAGGCCGTTCTAGTGTTAAATATTTTATTAGAAGTAATACACTAATCCAAATACTAAATAGGGTCATTTAATACAGCAGTAGTTTATCATTACTAAGGAAACGAATTTCTGAACTTAAAATATATGTCTATAGATTGTAATATATTGCTGATATTAAAAATGTAAAAACATATCTTACATCCGTGTCTGTTATATCCGTTGTCATATCCTTTATATCCGGTTTCATATCCTTTATACCCGGTACCATATCCTCTATAGCCTTTGTTGTATCCCTTAGAGCCAGAGGTATATCCCTTATAGTCGACAATACCTCTATAGATTTCGTCAAATCCTTTGTCAAATCCTGGATAGATTGTGTCGTATCCCGTAAAGCCTGTGTCGTATCCCGTATGACCTGTGTCGTACCCATTAAGGTCACTGGTGTATACTTTAAAGTTAACCCCACTACCTAGAATTTTGTATCCATTATCGTTTTCTTTATATCCACTTTCATGACTTTCATATCGAACTACAACAAAAACAGAGAGAAAATTAAATGTCTATTAGCTTTAAAAAGGCATAGCTCTGTGTGTGTGTGTGTGTGTGTGTGTGTGTGTGTGTGTGTGTGTGTGTGTTGCACGGCAATTGTCGATAACTGCCCCAAAGCAGTGATTATGCACTAATTAATTTACATCTTTATTATAAATACATGATTATTATAATATAATAACTTACAATCGGGGTGGAAATAGTCTTTATATCCATCTGAAAAGAAATTTTTAAAATAATCAAATTAACAATTACTATAAATAAAACCATCTTTTAAAGTAATGTTATGAACAGCATTACGTGTTTTATTTATATCTATATGTAAAGACTTCGAGTTATCCGTGGTATTCGAGATATCGAAGTTTGAGTTTTCGAAGTTCTACTGTATATATAAAGAAAAAGATAGTTTCTCAGTGCCCGGTAAAATATAATAAATAAGTACGCTTTAAAGCGTCTGAAGATGTAATGAAAGCGCTAATGCTTTACAAAATCGTGTTGTACTTATTTATATATATATATATATATATATATATATATATATATATATATATATATATATATATATATATATATATATATATATATATATGTGTGTGTTCTGGGCCTTTTACTATCATTTTTTTCTAATTCTGTCATACAAAGCTCACATCGCCAGTCAAAGCTTTGTTTACTAAACCAGTTGGTTAACGAAAAACTTAAATCTTGTCTATAAGGTAATTTTTTTCAATTTTTGCTCAAAAGTTTATTCATTCATTTTACCAAAGTCAAAACCTTTTGCTCATAATACATGTATAGATTTTAATAGTATTTTGAAATTTTACTAACCATTTGGTTAAAAAACAATAGTCATTTTATCATAGCCTAGCTTGTTGTCTCTCGGCTGGTTTTAGTGTATTATCTCGAACATGTATTTAACAACACTACCGGTAGTATAATTTTATGTCTGTTTAATTAATTCGTTTCTTTCTTTAATTGAGGAAAGGTTTACATTTCCATAACACCTGGTAAATATATCCTGCACTTTTGTGGCAGGTGTTATATACCTATATGATGTGATATTAACAAAGTTTTCTATTTAGCAAATTTTAAATTCCTAGACATGTAACACCCGCCTAACTCTACAGAAAATACAACGACATACAGTTCGTTCATTTTTTCGTCAGGTACTCATATTTTCTGTAATATATCTGAACAGATCCCCTCGAAATATTCTTGACAGCCTGGGAACGTAAATTTTACAGCATTTCTCTTAGTCAAGCACCCAACAAATTACTGTTACAAAATCTTACCTTGTTCGTAACGATATGCTTTTGGGAAATAGTCTGAAAAAAAATGAAATAATAGTTAAAAGTATTATTATTATTATTATTATTATTATTATTATTATTATTATTATTATTATAAAGGATTTCATCTTTTAAGTCCTGCTGTTGAAAAATACATCCTGTGTACAGGTTTGTGGTAAACGTTTTAATATTTTTCACACTTGGCATTGAACAATGTTATTATTGTATGACACGAAAAAAATGAACGACGAAAACAGATAAACAAAAGAAAGAAAATACAAGACAAACACATAATCGATACAGCTATGACTAAATATCAGCGTTGATTAATTTAAAATGGGTGTAATATTGTCTATACCTGATCCACTAATGCACACATTCTAAAATCGCTATTATTATATTATCTCTCTCTCTCTCTCTCTCTCTCTCTCTCTCTCTCTCTCTCTCTCTCTCTCTCTCTCTCTCTCACACACACACACACACACACACAACGTGACACACACACACACACACACACACACACACACACACACACACACACACTTTAGTGAATTATATACACTTATATAATTGTCATATACCATTTTTGAATTTAATTATAAAATACATTCAGAAATGGTATATTACTTAATGATTAAAACAGTCGTCTCTTGAAGAATTTGCAGGCAATAGTTCAGGTTTACTTTTCTAATTAATCTACAAAGTCAGATCAATCAAAGTAACAAAAATGACATTAACCACATCACTAAAAAAAACACCTTAACCACACCACTGAATACTTTTACATCACAATTTCGTGTTAAGGGCACGTGTGTCCGATATGATTTTTAACGCTTTTTTGATTAAGAATTTGTATTAGTTGTATTTTTTATATTCCGAAAGAACTCGGTACAGAATCGTCTATATCACAACATTTTTATTACATAGTACTTTTATCCAGCTGCAGCAAATTTAAATGTGATAAAGTTTGTCCGTTAGCTTGCAAAACGTCCATTTTTTTCAATCTGGTTTATCCCGAACTGGTCGACCTGGTATATAATGGAAACAATCAAACAATCTTGACTTGACGAAAAGCACATTTACTCCATCAAGGGTTCGAACCCCAGCCGGGTCTGACCAATGACTTTACTACAATTACTAAAGAATTATATTATAATATTATAACTTCTTTTTTAATCTCAAAAATGTCATTATTATGGAGATAATATTACATTTAATAGATATTACAATTGTATATAGATATAATCTTACAGTTGACGCCATGTTTTTTGGTTTGTTTTTTGACATACTTCTCTTGAACAGTATTATAATCATCTGTAAGAACAAAAAATAAAAAGTTTTTAAAAATAAATAAAAATAGTGTTATAATAACATTTATAGATTTACTATATATTATTATAGAATATGACGGATTATTAAAATTATTTTTTTCAGAGGCGGATCCAGAATTTACAGAGGCGTAAATGCTGAGAGCCAAAGACTCGAACATGCTCCCTGGAAAATTTTTAATAAAATGGCACAAAATCATGCATGCTGGTGGAATCTAAGCTGTATTAAACAGAAAAATATATTTCAGAAAAACGCACAAAAATTTATTATCAGTGACAAGAACATCCGTCACTGATTTTAGAATTCTAGAAAAACTCTTACGCTATCCTAACTAATATTAAAATTAAATGCAAAATAATGCAAGCTGCTTGTCGAGAAGAAAAGGCATCGACAGTAAAAAAGATTTAGTCTGACAGGCGTCCAAATAATTCTAATGTGGTTTTTGTTTTATTAATTGCTTATTTATGATTACAAATGTAAATAACTTATCAACTCATTTGACAGATTATTGAAATTTAAGTTGCAATTAAAATGCGTTCAACGTTTCATAAATGGTTTATTTTTGTGTTTTAACATGCATTGCGTGTACATCTGAATATTTATGATGTTAGATTCATTATATGAATTATTTTATTATTTATTATTATTATTATTATTATTTAAAGTACAAAAATATCGAGATGTACGTAGATAATGATCCCAGTAGTGTGTCTGATGCTTTCCATATGAGTTGAGTTGATTAATGGTGTTTAATGTCCAAGACAAGAATATCATTCACTTATATCGAGACGTCGCCAGCTATAGGCGAAAGTGCAGAAATTTTGCATGTGCGTTGCACTGATGGCATTATACAACAGGGTTCTTTATCGTGCCACGCCTCGTGCCACGCCGTGACACGGGACCTCGTTTATTTTAAGTTTCCATCCGAAAGAACCGTGACTTTCATTTCGTAATGCCGAGTACTTGGCGAGAGAACAGCCACTACCCACTTTTAAGTCTTGGATCAGACCCGGTCAGGGGTTCGAATCCACAACCTCCCACTTACGGAGGGAGCACTCTACCATGACCTGATATCTGGAATCGATTCGTGCATGTTTTGTATGGTTTTGAAAAAAAATACCTTAGTTTCACCCAAAAATGAGTCCAAAGTACTTGAGTATGTTTAAATCATTCAGAATGGTACTTACGATCATAGTACTGGCTTCCTTGTACCACAACTAAAAGTACTGTTGACAAGATACATGTGGGTAATAACATATTGGATAAAATTTTCTGTAACAAACTTGATCTCAGGTGTATAAAATTTCGATAAGTTTCACTTTCTGTGATAAAGAAATAAAAACATTAACATCTTTATATACTCATCTGAAAACAATGGAGTATGGAACACGTAAAAATTAAACAATGGAATCGTCGATAAGAAAATAATTTCTGAATAATCTTTTATAAACTTCCATTGTCTTTATTCATTGTTTTATTCTATATAATGACGTACAACTAATGACTGAAAAAAATCTGTAATCACAATATAATAAAAAGATAGTGATCAAGAAGGTTCTGAAATGCACTAAATATTTATGTGATTAGTAAAATTAAGTTTAAATTTGATCATTTTGTTTAATTAAGATGTATGAGTTCCAATTAGAGTATTTTATTTAATTGTTCTCCATTAAAGCATTGTTTCCTTATCATCTGTTTATCAAGTGTTGTACAAAACAAATAATTATTAATTTACATAAATTGAAAAACTGCTAGATTGTTCCAGAAAAATGTATATTTGAAATAAACAGGATTTGAACATGTCAAAATAAAACTGAGCGAAGATTGTTTTTAAGTTTCAAGTTTTAAATAATGGTGCTAGAAATTCTATCAATTATTCTATCCAAAACTTCTCTCCCTCAACATAAATATGTAGAGTGCTCGCTTCGTATGCGAGAGGTCGAGGGTTCGAACTCCGGCCGGGTCTGACCAAAACTTTAAAATTGGTAGTGACTGGTTTTCTTCTTTTTTTTTTTTTTTTTTTTTTTCTTTTTTTCGCAAAGCGGCATGTAGAAATGAACGCCACGGGGTCCTTCAGATGAGACCTTAAAGCCGATGCCCCGTGTCACAGCAGACATGGCATGCGTAAGAACCCTCCATGCACATTGTCCTAAGCGCACTGCAAAGGTAAAAATTTCTGTCCTTCACCTATCGCTGGTGATGTCTCAATATAAGTAAAATATTCTTGACTGGGACGTAAAACCCCATGAAATCAATACAGTTGGGTGGTTTAAATTCAAAATTTAAGTTCAAATAGCATGAAAAGTAATTGTATTTGAATTGATGACTTTAATACAGGAAATCTTTAAT
Organism: Tegillarca granosa; assembly: GCA_029721355.1. Lineage (NCBI taxonomy): Eukaryota > Metazoa > Mollusca > Bivalvia > Arcoida > Arcidae > Tegillarca > Tegillarca granosa. The sequence goes on along the minus strand of CM056597.1, from coordinate 46,726,487 downwards.
TAAAATTGGACTGATGCAAGACGCATTTCATCCGTCGTTTGAAATTACCTACTAGTATGCTCAATCTAATTTTTTCTCTTACTAGTAATTTGAAAAATAGAATTAAGTATTCCTCATTCAGATAAGCTAAACAGTAAAGAAGTAAAGAACTTGGTTGATTTCTGTTATATTCACTATCGCATTGTTTAGATGTTTTAATGAAAAATATAATGAATATATTTTGTCCATGTATCCTATATGGACAAAATATTCCTTTTTAAAATTCTTTAGTCGAAACATGATAAAAAATAATTAGTATGGCTTTATAGGGTAAGCAAGGTAATATCTTTAGTACATGTGATTTTCTTCATTTGTTTCTGGTTAGTGAGAGTGAAATTAAAAAAAACATTTCCCTGAAAACAAAATCTATATATCTTACACAATAAAGAAATATATGTTGTTATCACTGAGTATGGTTAAATTTGACAAATTTCTTACTATTGCATTTTCGTAAAAGGCGAGGAAAATGTCCAGTTATCTCTAACAAGCCACGACCACTCACTTACTGAATGGCGTGAATTAATTGACCATCGCATTTTCTAATGACAATGCAGTCATTCTGGCGAGCAGGGAACTACATGTGTCATTGAACATTCGTTTTTATTTATTTATTTATTTTTCTCGAAAATTAATATCATCTTAGTTAAAATGGTGTAAATGTTTTATTTTTGATCATATATTTATTGGATATTTGATTAAAAGCACTGAATCTACTTTTATTTAAGTTATTAAGAAATCACCCAAACCATCTAACTGATATTGCCAACAGTAGTCACTGACAGGAGCTGTTTTACCAAACAATGACCCACCAATCAGGCACTTATAAGTCAACCACAAGTATTAGCTGGATTTGGATTCATCCAATTTTGAAACTTTGGATTCATTAATTTTAACTACTTGGCTTGGTTTTGTATATATATTTTATAGTGAAGAAAAGAATAGTAGAATTTGTAATTGTTGTAATATGAAAACTCAAGAAAATGAATGTCTTTTTTATTGGTATGTACTGCTTATATTGATTTAAGACGGAAATATTTCTCCAATTTAATCTAAATTTATACATGTATATAATTCAGTATCAACTTCTACTATTAATTGATGTGAAATAACTTCCAGAAATATACACATATGGCACATCTAAATTAAACAGGTATTTTTGTTAGATATATAATTATATGTCTGGTGTTGTGTTGTAAGTATAAATAATTATTGCTACTATAGCAACAAGTAAAGTAAGCAAGCTAGTTCAGGTGCAGGGTTTTAATTTGCTCTTGCGATATACAAACGGGTAGGGTCTATGATTTTTGGTTGGACTCTTCATTATATTGATTCGCTCCATCAATCATAGTGTACAAGAAAAGAAGCTATCAAGATTGAAGGTACTAAAAATTCCTTTGAGCATAAGTAGCGCCTTTATCAATGTTCAAATATAGAATTTTTTAATTAATTATCAACAAGAAGAATGAACATGGATGGAAACTGATAAAAAAACAACTCTAGTTTAATGTGATTAAAAACAATGCGCCATATAAGCTTTATATAAGAAATATCTCATATTTTGCTTTTAAAATTTTAGAATTTTAAAATTCGCAATGTCATGAATTAAAAAATAACATATAAAACAATTGATAGGACTGCTTCAAAGTAATAACCTTTTTTAATTCTAGTTTCTTGTCCCATGTGCAATTTTTTGAATAAAAAGTATTTAATATTATTATTATTTTTTTAATGTCATTGTTTATTATTATTTATTTATTTATTTATTTATTTATTTATTATTTATTTATTTATTTATTATTTATTTTATTTTATTTTATTTTATTTTATTTTTAAGAAACAACATTGCGATTGAATTGATCAAGACATTTAAGTTGACATTATCTAGGTTCGTCCAAAATAATGGGTACCAACAAATATACAGTGTTTCAACGTATCTGTCGTCCTATCCGGAGAACGGAGGTTCTGGTATTCAAGATTTGTTGCCATTGACACTAGATATGCATTATTCTTATTTATAGTGAAAGAAAGATAACTCGACCATCGACATGATCTCGGTATGATGGACTGAGTAACGAATATCGTCATTTAATCTATAGGCAACACTCAGTCAACGATTACAAACCTATACCAATTTCGAACACAGAAGAAACAATAGACAGATAAAGTAGTAAAAGAAGGCCAAGAACAATATTCTGAAAAAAATCCGCATTTTAGGACCAATGATTGTAAAAATCCCGACTTTGAACAAGCAGGAGTAAATCTTACCCGTTTAATGATCGATCACCACATTCAAGATACCAGTTAAAACTCAGTTATAATTATTAAATCGATAGTTTTGTAACAATGACTTTTTCAACAAAACTTTCACAACAATTTTTTAAAGTTTACAAAAACAATTATTTCAACTAATGAATTGGTTAAATTTGTCAATCTTTAGGTCGTGTAATAGTAAAACACAAACATATCAGTCCAAATCACAATCCCCAAAAATACAAAATAAAAACTTTGAAAACTGAATGGTCAGTTATGCACGTGAACTTCTATCAAGGAAGTGAGGCCGGGTGCTCCGGAAGGGTAAGCACCTCCTGTCTCGCTTACTACACCCGTCATGTGCAAAATTAAATCAAGAATGAAAGGAAAAGCATATATACTAGATCACAAGTATAAGGGTTGACATACAAGACCAAATCCTGAAAGTGGTAGTGAATTAAACTGAATTTTATGCTGGAAAAAAATAAGTACAGGTAGATTTCCGAAATGAAATTACCTTTCTTCTCACTACTTGAAATAACTTTTGACAAAACATTTGATCAACTCATAAATGAATTTTTATTTCCGTAGTTATTGCCCTTTCTTTGATAAAATGGTCTCTTTTTATTTGCCAGACGAGCTTTTTAGTTAATAATCTAAGCCTACTCACCGCTCCATCGATCTCTGTCTCTGACACAATGTTATTGATTCGACTTTGCAATTTCGCCTTTTTCAATTCAACATAAACCTTAGATGTCTATATCTAGCTGATATTGGATGAAGAGTTATAGTTATGTACTGAGTCTGGTTTTTATTTATTTATTTATTTATTCTTTTTCTTTTTTTTTTTTTTTTTAAAAACATATCTTAAAAGAAGCTTTTCCGCAAATGATATTTGCAAGAGAGTGCCTTTATTTGTTTACGTTCAGGAAAAATCTTATCCTATAAAATCACATGTCAAATGTTTTCAAAGTTAAACGTGTGACAATCTGAAGAATGCATATCCGGTTAGGTGTCCAAAGGGCACCCGCAACCTCAGAAAAAATTAGTTTAATGGTCAAAAATCGTGCATTCTTCTGTAGTTTTAGACATCAACAACAAAGACGGCAGTCTACAAAACATGCAACAAGAAACCAGGATATCGGATTGGTATGTAATTGCCGGATTTACAAGTTAGTACAGGCCGCTGAAATGTGTAAACAAATTTAAATAAATTAGATATACATGTCGTCAGTTTTAATTTTTTTTTTTTTTTAGATAGTTTGATAATGCGTGTGTTTTAATTAGGAATTTTAAAGCGTAAGCATGATTTATATCAGAATGCGTGTGACACAGGAGCAATGCGTGTGACAAGTTCAAGTTATTTATTTCTCACATTGTACAATTTACAACAAAGATAACAATTCATGTACATTATATTATCCAATAAACAAATTATATGCTGAGTTATACATTTTATGCTTTTCCCGGAGGATTCAGTGACTTTCATTTGTAACAGAAATAAATTTACATATAATAAAATTTATTTTTTTTTAGTATTGACAGGTTCTTTATAGAAAAAAAGTGAATATAATTTGAAAATATTTGGATTTTGTCATAAAATGAAGAAACATAATTTTTCTTTTCTCAGATAAACCCTCCCATGTAATAATAAAATGGATCTCATCTCCAAGGTCATTATAACATGAGTTACACAATCTAAAAAGAACAAGTGTGTGTGTGTGTGTGTGTATGTGTGTGTGTGTGTGTGTGTGTGTGTGTGTGGATATAAAGAAAGTTGTGACAAATATACTCTTCTAGCATTGCAACAATTTTGAAAACAGTATCAGAAACCGCGAAATCAGGATTCTGAATACAGTTTGACCCATGGCAATAATTGCAAAACATCAGGGCAATACTGTTATTGGGTTTGTATAAGATATAATGTATACATATAAAATTGTTGTTAGTCTTTTTGAAAAATAAAAATAAAAAAAGAAAATGCTTACAAGATTAGTTAAATTTCTTCTAGTCAAAGCTCGATTTTCTTTGTGTCAGCTGATTGAAGCCATGATATAATGAAGTAAATGAGAAATTTTTATTATTTTATTTCGATCTATCTGTCCTTCAAATAATCAATTTGAAAATTTTAATTAAATCTTGTTTTTACAGTAACATAACATCAATATATAAAACGTTATATATTTTATTTCCACTGCTCCATTATAACAAATTATATAAAGTATAAGAGACTTTACAAAAACGTACCTCCAATGCTGTAGCTTCATGTTCTGCATTAAGGTAACGAAAAGTATTTTTTACATTTGAACACAAACGGGCAAATATAGCCAAACAATTTTCATGATTTTTGGAGAAGAAGAAACATATTTATTGTTACGACAATAAAATCACGAAAATTTCATATATTCAAATTTGCCAATGAAGTACCAGGGTTTTATAAATATATGGTATGAAAGCTTAGGGAAGTAAATAACATAATAATAATAATAATAATAATAATAATAATAATAATAATAATAATAATAAGAAGAAGAAGAAGAAGAAGAAGAAGAAGAAGAAGAAGAAGAAGAAGAAATAATAAACGTTAGATTCGATAAAACGCATTCTGCGCTGTTTTGGTTATTTTTAAATCTTGACAAAAAATCAGAAAAACTTTTCAGAGATGATTTGTATTTCAATCGATCAATATTTGCATCTTAATTAATCGCGTGACCTAATTAAAGATAAACTGAAACATGTTCGTGTTGTTTTACCATAGAATGCTTCAAAATCTGAAATTATATATTATTCAAAAATAAATAATTTTAGAGATCTATTTACAATTTCTTAAGATATTGTCCTACGAAAATCAACTTTCAGACCCTTTGGGTTCGTTCACACAGATTTATGATTGGGCAGTGTATAGACGGCGAATAGCTGCAATAATGCTGATGCGGCTTTAAAAAATAACTCGCTCACTCTTGGACTGTTTTTTTTTTTTTTTACGTTGAGAAGTTAATCAAGCTTTTGAATAGAAACATATGGTAAATAATAGACATTTAATGAATCAAAGCCGTCACAATATTTTGAAGCCATTCCCGCCGATAAAATCTGTAATACTTCAACTGTGTGTGACAAGAGATTATTAGTTCCTTGTTACTTTGAGATCCAACGACGCCCTTGCCAATTCTAAAACTATTGATTTTCAGCGAAACTGGATTTAAGATTTTTTATTCATGTTATTTTAGGCCTGATTTAATATTTTCTCGCATAAAACATACCATACGAACTGACATATACCATTAAGAAAAAGATGTGATCTGACAACAAAGAATGAAATTTGGACAAAAAGTCCGGGTCTACTTTCCAGAAAAAAAGTTTAGTAATTAAATAGTGTCGTGATAATACATTCGTGTGTTATGCAAAAAATATAGCTTGGCCTATGAAATTCTTGTTAAAAACAACTTTTGTTGAATTTGGAATAGAGTTTTATGAAAATGTAACATTGTGTCATACCAACGTGAGTGCTCTTTAAAAGTGAGGAAGATACAAACTATTTCGTTTCGTTTCAGAAAAATATATTCACTAATTTACAACGACTAATGATACTTCCGGTAAATGTTGATAAATTTCCAATTTTTGGGAGAAACACGTAAAGTGACGCAAGGTTAAACTGTGTAGAAGGAAATAATTCGTGCTTTGTGTAAACGGTGAGTATGTTGAAGTGTTATTTTACGACGTATATTTTGATTTTGACGATATATAGATTTTGTTTGTTGAATATTGCATTTTTTCGACAGTTGCTCCATGGTGACAAAGGTTCAATCTTAACAATGTTTTCAACATGTGCCAGCTGGTTACACAAGAATCAAATGACTGTGACATGGAAGTCAGTGAACGCCAGATGGGAGGCAGCATAAACCTTTAAACACATAATGCACAGAGACAGTCATTCATTTCATAAAGCAGAACCTAATGTGACAGTTGGAGATTCAGATGTCACTTCTTTTCCACTGTCTGTAAAATCTATAGATTACCAAGTTTAGGCAAAAAAGTCTCAAAAAATGTCATTTCAAAATTCAAAAAAATAAATTAGAAATTTTTATATTAATGATATATACTTAAAAGCATTTTTGTTCAGTTAATTATGGATGTCATATTCCGACATAATTTAATTTGATTGTGTTACATAAAAGTGTGATACCTGTGTGATATAAATTAATTTTTTTTCTAATTAATTTGTATCATTTAAATTTCTGTTTTTCTTGAAAAGCAGGTTATTATAAATTCTACATTTGTGTGATTGAGACATAATAATAATTTCTGATATTGATAATGATCCTGTTTTTATCCCAATTTTAAGTGCTTACATCACTGTTTTCATTTCAAAAAGCTAAATGCTTGCTTTTACTATCAGTTTTCATACTCCAGGGATATCAGAAATGAAAACTTGTATTCATGGTTCCTGTCATTTGAGATATTAAAACTTGTCCAAAAAGGAACCCACTTTTCTGCTTATTGCTAAAAATATGATTTAAAAAAGATGTTGAATGTTTCTGCAATTTCTCTTATTCTTGATCAGAAATGGATAAAAAAAAAAAACCTTTTTAACATAGGTTGGTTACTGCTTTGAGTGGAATCAACAATAATTACACAAGTTATAATTAACATCTTAATCATAAACTTGTCAACATGCACAAATCAGTAACTAAACTCTTTTTTTTTCAAATCCACTTGAACAGAGTAATGTTCCGTCCATCATGTTTTTTTAATCCTGGGAAACTATCAGTTGGACACCATTGGGTCATGTGATTTTTTTTGAGTTAATAGTTGCATAGTTTAGATTTTAAAAGTAAAAAATACCATGGTGAAATATGCATAGCATGTTTGAGATCTCGGCAGTCAATTCCATTGTTAATATGTTATTCATTTATTTTTAATAACAGTTCTATTGCATTACCACTTTTACTGTCCTTGACATTTGATTTCATTGTTTATATGTAAGCAGTATATTAACTTTTTTGGTAATTTAAAACTTATTTAGAAAATTTTGACACTGGTAAACTGCATTTATTGATTTATTTACACAGTAAAGACACATGCATGGTCATAGACTCTGTGTAACTGCAAACAGCTGTGTGTCTATAATAATGTATCCCTGCTGGGACAAGGTATGAAATAACATATTTATGCATGCATTTTAGAAAATAAAATGCTGTAATTACATAGATATGAGTGTACCAGTATTGTACAAATTATTTATATTTTATTATGAAAACATTTTATTATACATTTACATGCTTATCTTGGAGAGAAACTACAAATAATTAATGATCATCTCTGACCAATAAAACAATGTGTTCTTTGAGGTTTTTTAAACCATTCTTTATTTAGAACTTGTTAAATCCAGCATTTAAATATCTGGTCAGATATCCATGTTTTCAGAAGATTATTTAGTATATTTAGTTGTCAAAGTAATATTGCTATTATTTTATTGTCTGTTTAGGTTATCATTTTTTATGCCTGGTTTATGTTTTGTGTTCTGTCCAGTTCTGTGTTGGTGTACTTATTTGGTTGTTATTGTTGTTGTTTCTGTTTTTTTTATTTTGCACCACTTAAGGTGATTGTTGTCTTTGTATTTATGTAGCCATTTAATCTTCTCTTTTTCAGCCTAATGCAGATGCCGAACAGGTTTGTCAAAGACAAAACCTTGTAATATTCTTGTAACTTTTAAAGGTAAGCAAGATGAACAATTTTAGTAATTAATTAATAATATATTATCCTACATTACTTGATGTTTGCATCCCCCTTTTCTGGATTTACATGTATGGTATATAATAATAAAGGTGATTGAAGCATTTGACTTGGTACAGTATGTAAACAATTACAAATACAATATACTATAACTATAGTTATTTGATTGTCACAAGACTTTCATATTTTCATGCATATAAATATAATGATCATCATCATCTACATAATAAGCTCTCTTTTTCCAAAGATGATTTTCTTTTGAGTAGGTTCTCACAGAAATATAAATACAAATGTGTTTATTATTTTTTTTTTTTTTTATTTATTTTTTTTTTTTTGATATTGATAAGGCATAAGTTGATCATATAGATCAAAGTTCTCAATTTTGACAGTGTTCTTTTGAATGTTGCCAGAAAACTTAAGATTGAGCATGAAAAATTAAAGTCAGTCAAGTTAAAAGAAACACACATACATTTTGTATGGCCTTATTTAGTTCTGTAAATACATTGTCATACCTGTCTGTTTAAAACCAATTATTGGACACTAAAACATTATAATAATTGATTTTAATAAGCATTTGGGTTTTATCTACAGCTAAAAGTAAAAAAGTTCAAAAGTTACTGGGTCAAATTCTTTTGGTCTTTATATTGCCTTCTCAAATATCAGCATAATTGATTATCTTTACAATTATTTATACAAATTTTCAAAACCTTATGTTTTAAATTTTCCATTGATTAAACCTCTTGTGGTCAGCATTGAAGATTCACAAGACTTCACTTGTACATACCTCAGGGAATGTTTGAATTAATTAACACTTTGACCTGGATTCCATGCTTCATGACTTAGGTTAAACTTAATGCTAGGATATCAAAATGAGGTTTTCTTTGGTGCCATACATTACAGAGTCTTGAAACTTTGTGTTAATTTCATTGTGTAATTAAATGTAAGTCGTTATGACCCATATTTTGTTTTTATTGACTTAGGTTAATTGTTACGATTTTGATAACGTTTTCTCTTTTGGTACTATAAATTGCAGTCTTAAATCTTTGTGTTTATAAACAACAACAACAGATCTTCTCTGTATTGAATTAAAGAAGTCACTTTTACCCTTAATCCATTCTTCATTGGCTTAGGTTAGGTTTTGGTATTGAGTCTATTGACCTCATCTATCATATTTTTTTTTTTTAAATCAAAGCAGAACTTGCTAAGATACAGTACAGTATTTGTGACAAGTATAAAACTGAGAGGATTAGCATGGTTTTAGTGATGTACAATTGTTTGTTGTTTATTTAATCTCATCATTTGATTCATTGAAAGACTTGAACATTAAAAGCTGAAGATTATATTGAAAGTATAAGAGGATTGGAAATGTTCTCAATTTTTAGATGATGAAGTTTTCCTTTTATGTATTTCTCAAAGCTGCATAAGTTTTTCAATTCTCTGAATTTTTTTTTTTTTTTTTTTTTGATTTTCTAAAAATATATTCTTTTAGAAATAGATAACTTCTAATCATGGTCCTGTCCATGAGTTTCATTTTCATTCCTATTAGCTTGAAATAAACAGAATCCTCTAACGTGTTGGTCAACATTTAACAGTGATTGTTAAAAGCTTGGAGCAGGCTCATGGATGTACGGGAATTCCAGTGAATCGAAGGTGAAACCTGAAAAATTGTATCAATTGTCCGTCATTAATATCTAAATATATTCGCAATGGTGTTATGTATCCCTGATTAAGTCACAAATGACAAATTCAATGAAGTTCTGTGTTTAATTTATCCTATTTCACTGTTTTGTAAGTTGGGTTTCAATGACCCGGTTTTTTAGCTCACCTGACCGAAAGGTCATGTGAGCTTATGGCATGGCGCGGCGTGTGTATGTGCTTGCGTGCATCGTTAACACCTATTTTCGACTTCTCCTCCAAAACTGCTGGACAGATTTCAATGATCTTGGTCAGAAGCATATATGGGCCGGTGCAATTCAGATTTGTTCATGGCATTGCCATGGCTACCAAAACTAGGTCAAGGTGACCTAGGGGTTCAAAAATCTTAAAAAATCTTCTTCTCCAAAACCGATGATTGGAGAAAAAATCTGATGTGATATTTGGCTTCTCTAGGGTCTTAAGCCTATAGTTTGTTCATTTCGTGAAATTTGGTCGAAAAATGGGTTATGCGTTTTTGCGTTTAATTTTAAAAATTTCGTAAAATGGCTTCAAATTGTTATAACATGACTATTTGAACAGATAATAACATGGGATTTTCAGTTTTGACTTTTTCTTGAAATGAACTTAAAATGAGGGTCAAAGTCACAAATCAAGGTCATGACTTAATTTGTGATTTAGGCAGTTTTAGGCAATTTTCTAGCAAATATTAAGAGATACATGACATCAAATCATTGTTAAAATGTTCAGCATGACAAAATTTAAAAAGGTACCAAGTTTCATAACTATATGATAATCCATGTAGGAGTTGTTGCCCCTGAAATGTTATTTTTGGCTTTTAAATACCAAAATTGTGCATTAGCTTGAAAACTATAATCTTTTTGTATAGGCATGTATATTAGAATATTGTAGGTATTGTGACAACGATCATTTTGATATATAGTTTAAGGTCATATGTTCAAAGTTCAAGGTCACAGCTGCAAAAGAAGACATAAATTGCTAATTATCTTGAAAACTGTTAACTTTTTGTATAGGCATGTATATTAAAATATTGTAGGAATTGATATGGCGATCATTTTGATATATTGGTCACAGTTATATGTTTAAAGGTCAAGGTCACAGCTGCAAAAGAAGACTTTAATTGCTAATTATCTTGAAAACTGTTAACTTTTTGTATAGGCATTTATATTAGAATATTGTAGGTATTGCAGCAATGATCATTTTGATATATGGTTCAAGTTCATGTGTTCAAAGGTGAAGGTCACAGCTGCAAAAGAAGACATAAATTGCTTATTATCTTGAAAACTTTAACTTTTTGTATAGGCATGTATATTAGAATATTGTAGGTATTGACATGGTGATCATATATGGTTCAAGGTCATATATGTTCAAAGGTCAAGGACATAGATGTATAAGTATACTAAACTTGTTAATTATTTGGAAATTATTCATTGCATTACAGTAACTTCATGCATATTATATATGCTACTTATAAATGAAATGTGACTGGATATATTTCTGATTAAGTTCTGTGGGAGTTCTTAACCTGAGAAAAGTTGTAAAGTTTCTGTACGTAATATATTGTCTTTTGCACTTTGCAAACAATTTTAGACGTATCCTCAGGTGAGTGTTAAGGCCCATGGGCCTCTTGTTATGATGTAACCATGTTCTAATATTAGATCCCACATGCTTTATCTCATTGGAAAATTACTTTTATTTCTGTATTTATTCGAGCTTTTATCGTTGAACCAAATGTAACCTTGTTCATTAGGAACTTCATTAATTAGATAAGCACCGTTTTAATTTTTTTCCTAGAAAAACTTAATGAAGCTTTTATTAATGGCATAGGTTTTATAGATCGATAAAATAACATTTGATATACATAGCAATATGACATTCTTAAATAATGGTTACAAAACTAAAAACAAAACAATAATAAATAAATAAAACCAAACCAAGACAAGAGAATTCTTTTGCACAAATGGATATTTTTTTGTAAAGAGATGATTTTTTAGAAAAAAAAAGACAATTACCAGTATAACTAAAGCTGATTCATTATCAGCAAATATATAGCCCCTATATTGATTTATTTTAAAAATACATCTCTCAAAATTTATTTGTCCATTCCAGAAAGGTACATGTATTAAATATTAATAAGTAATCAAACTAAAAAGCTATCTTACTTTCGTTTAATCAATTTATCAGTTTTTGGTTTATTAATTATGTTTTTTTAATCTTATGTAGTGTCAACTAAACAAATATTATTGAGTTTTCAAATTATTGTTTTCCAACAAGGCCACAGTGCCTTTCACCACCTTGTTTTGAATCCCATTCAGACAGTTTCTAGTATGATAACAGTTTTCTTTATTGCTGGAAGGTCTTAGTGATCTAAATAGTGTGCTTACAGGCCACAGTGCCTTTCACCACCTTGTTTTGAATCCCATTCAGACAGTTTCTAGTATGATAACAGTTTTCATTATTGCTTGAAGGTCTTAGTGATCTACATTGTGTGTTTACAGACCACAGTGCCTTTCACCACATTGTTTTGAATCCCATTCAGACAGTTCCTAGTATGATAACAGTTTTCTTTATTGCTGGAAGGTCTTAGTGATCTAAATTGTGTGCTTACAGACCACAGTGTCTTTCACCACCCTGTTTTGAATCCCATTCAGACAGTTTCTAGTATGATAACAGTTTTCTTTATTGCTGGAAGGTCTTAGTGATCTAAATTGTGTGCTTACAGACCACAGTGCCTTTCACCACCTTGTATTGAATCCCATTCAGACAGTTTCTAGTATGATAACAGTTTTCTTTATTGCTGGAAGGTCTTAGTGATCTAAATTGTGTGCTTACAGACCACAGTGCCTTTCACCACCCTGTTTTGAATCCCATTCAGATAGTTTCTAGTATGATAACAGTTTTCATTATTGCTGGAAGGTCTAAGTGATCTAAATTGTGTGTTTACAGACCACAGTGTCTTTCACCACCTTGTTTTGAATCCCATTCAGACAGTTTCTAGTATGATAACAGTTTTCTTTATTGCTGGAAGGTCTTAGTGATCTAAATTGTGTGCTTACAGGCCACAGTGCCTTTCACCACCTTGTTTTGAATTTTCATTCAGACAGTTTCTAGTATGATAACAGTTTTCATTATTGCTGGAAGCTCTTAGTGATCTAAATTGTGTGTTTACAGACCACAGTGTCTTTCACCACCTTGTATTGAATCCCATTCAGACAGTTTCTAGTATGATAACAGTTTTCATTATTGCTGGAAGGTCTTAGTGATCTACATTGTGTGTTTACAGACCACAGTGTCTTTCACCACCTTGTATTGAATCCCATTCAGACAGTTTCTAGTATGATAACAGTTTTCATTATTGCTGGAAGGTCTTAGTGATCTACATTGTGTGTTTACAGACCACAGTGTCTTTCACCACCTTGTATTGAATCCCATTCAGACAGTTTCTAGTATGATAACAGTTTTCATTATTGCTGGAAGGTCTTAGTGATCTACATTGTGTGTTTACAGACCACAGTGTCTTTCACCACCTTGTATTGAATCCCATTCAGACAGTTTCTAGTATGATAACAGTTTTCTTTATTGCTGGAAGGTCTAAGTGATCTAAATTGTGTGCTTACAGACCACAGTGCCTTTCACCACCCTGTTTTGAATCCCATTCAGACAGTTTCTAGTATGATAACAGTTTTCATTATTGCTGGAAGGTCTTAGTGATCTAAATTGTGTGTTTACAGACCACAGTGTCTTTCACCACCCTGTTTTGAATCCCATTCAGACAGTTTCTAGTATGATAACAGTTTTCATTATTGCTGGAAGGTCTTAGTGATCTACATTGTGTGTTTACAGACCACAGTGTTTTTCACCACATTGTTTTGAATCCCATTCAGACAGTTTCTAGTATGATAACAGTTTTCATTATTGCTGGAAGGTCTTATTAATCTACATTGTGTGTTTACAGACCACAGTGTCTTTCACCACCTTGTTTTGAATCCCATTCAGACAGTTTCTAGTATGATAACAGTTTTCATTATTGCTTGAAGGTCTTAGTGATCTACATTGTGTGTTTACAGACCACAGTGCCTTTCACCACATTGTTTTGAATCCCATTCAGACAGTTCCTAGTATGATAACAGTTTTCTTTATTGCTGGAAGGTCTTAGTGATCTAAATTGTGTGCTTACAGACCACAGTGTCTTTCACCACCCTGTTTTGAATCCCATTCAGACAGTTTCTAGTATGATAACAGTTTTCTTTATTGCTGGAAGGTCTTAGTGATCTAAATTGTGTGCTTACAGACCACAGTGCCTTTCACCACCTTGTATTGAATCCCATTCAGACAGTTTCTAGTATGATAACAGTTTTCCTTATTGCTGGAAGGTCTTAGTGATCTAAATTGTGTGCTTACAGACCACAGTGCCTTTCACCACCCTGTTTTGAATCCCATTCAGATAGTTTCTAGTATGATAACAGTTTTCATTATTGCTGGAAGGTCTAAGTGATCTAAATTGTGTGTTTACAGACCACAGTGCCTTTCACCACCTTGTTTTGAATCCCATTCAGACAGTTTCTAGTATGATAACAGTTTTCTTTATTGCTGGAAGGTCTTAGTGATCTAAATTGTGTGCTTACAGGCCACAGTGCCTTTCACCACCTTGTTTTGAATTTTCATTCAGACAGTTTCTAGTATGATAACAGTTTTCATTATTGCTGGAAGGTCTTAGTGATCTAAATTGTGTGTTTACAGACCACAGTGTCTTTCACCACCTTGTATTGAATCCCATTCAGACAGTTTCTAGTATGATAACAGTTTTCATTATTGCTGGAAGGTCTAAGTGATCTACATTGTGTGTTTACAGACCACAGTGTCTTTCACCACCTTGTATTGAATCCCATTCAGACAGTTTCTAGTATGATAACAGTTTTCATTATTGCTGGAAGGTCTTAGTGATCTACATTGTGTGTTTACAGACCACAGTGTCTTTCACCACCTTGTATTGAATCCCATTCAGACAGTTTCTAGTATGATAACAGTTTTCATTATTGCTGGAAGGTCTTAGTGATCTACATTGTGTGTTTACAGACCACAGTGCCTTTCACCACCTTGTATTGAATCCCATTCAGACAGTTTCTAGTATGATAACAGTTTTCTTTATTGCTGGAAGGTCTTAGTGATCTAAATTGTGTGCTTACAGGCCACAGTGCCTTTCACCACCTTGTTTTGAATTTTCATTCAGACAGTTTCTAGTATGATAACAGTTTTCATTATTGCTGGAAGCTCTTAGTGATCTAAATTGTGTGTTTACAGACCACAGTGTCTTTCACCACCTTGTATTGAATCCCATTCAGACAGTTTCTAGTATGATAACAGTTTTCATTATTGCTGGAAGGTCTTAGTGATCTACATTGTGTGTTTACAGACCACAGTGTCTTTCACCACCTTGTATTGAATCCCATTCAGACAGTTTCTAGTATGATAACAGTTTTCATTATTGCTGGAAGGTCTTAGTGATCTACATTGTGTGTTTACAGACCACAGTGTCTTTCACCACCTTGTATTGAATCCCATTCAGACAGTTTCTAGTATGATAACAGTTTTCATTATTGCTGGAAGGTCTTAGTGATCTACATTGTGTGTTTACAGACCACAGTGTCTTTCACCACCTTGTATTGAATCCCATTCAGACAGTTTCTAGTATGATAACAGTTTTCTTTATTGCTGGAAGGTCTAAGTGATCTAAATTGTGTGTTTACAGACCACAGTGCCTTTCACCACCCTGTTTTGAATCCCATTCAGACAGTTTCTAGTATGATAACAGTTTTCATTATTGCTGGAAGGTCTTAGTGATCTAAATTGTGTGTTTACAGACCACAGTGCCTTTCACCACATTGTTTTGAATCCCATTCAGACAGTTCCTAGTATGATAACAGTTTTCTTTATTGCTGGAAGGTCTAAGTGATCTAAATTGTGTGTTTACAGACCACAATGCCTTTCACCACCTTGTATTGAATCCCATTCAGACAGTTTCTAGTATGATAACAGTTTTCTTTATTGCTGGAAGGTCTAAGTGATCTAAATTGTGTGTTTACAGACCACAGTGCCTTTCACCACCCTGTTTTGAATCCCATTCAGACAGTTTCTAGTATGATAACAGTTTTCATTATTGCTGGAAGGTCTTAGTGATCTAAATTGTGTGTTTACAGACCACAGTGCCTTTCACCACATTGTTTTGAATCCCATTCAGACAGTTTCTAGTATGATAACAGTTTTCTTTATTGCTGGAAGGTCTAAGTGATCTAAATTGTGTGTTTACAGACCACAGTGCCTTTCACCACCCTGTTTTGAATCCCATTCAGACAGTTTCTAGTATGATAACAGTTTTCATTATTGCTGGAAGGTCTTAGTGATCTAAATTGTGTGTTTACAGACCACAGTGCCTTTCACCACATTGTTTTGAATCCCATTCAGACAGTTCCTAGTATGATAACAGTTTTCTTTATTGCTGGAAGGTCTAAGTGATCTAAATTGTGTGTTTACAGACCACAGTGCCTTTCACCACCCTGTTTTGAATCCCATTCAGACAGTTTCTAGTATGATAACAGTTTTCATTATTGCTGGAAGGTCTTAGTGATCTAAATTGTGTGCTTACAGACCACAGTGCCTTTCACCACCCTGTTTTGAATCCCATTCAGACAGTTTCTAGTATGATAACAGTTTTCATTATTGCTGGAAGGTCTTAGTGATCTAAATTGTGTGTTTACAGACCACAGTGTCTTTCACCACCCTGTTTTGAATCCCATTCAGACAGTTTCTAGTATGATAACAGTTTTCATTATTGCTGGAAGGTCTTAGTGATCTACATTGTGTGTTTACAGACCACAGTGTTTTTCACCACATTGTTTTGAATCCCATTCAGACAGTTTCTAGTATGATAACAGTTTTCATTATTGCTGGAAGGTCTTATTAATCTACATTGTGTGTTTACAGACCACAGTGTCTTTCACCACCTTGTTTTGAATCCCATTCAGACAGTTTCTAGTATGATAACAGTTTTCATTATTGCTTGAAGGTCTTAGTGATCTACATTGTGTGTTTACAGACCACAGTGCCTTTCACCACATTGTTTTGAATCCCATTCAGACAGTTCCTAGTATGATAACAGTTTTCTTTATTGCTGGAAGGTCTTAGTGATCTAAATTGTGTGCTTACAGACCACAGTGTCTTTCACCACCCTGTTTTGAATCCCATTCAGACAGTTTCTAGTATGATAACAGTTTTCTTTATTGCTGGAAGGTCTTAGTGATCTAAATTGTGTGCTTACAGACCACAGTGCCTTTCACCACCTTGTATTGAATCCCATTCAGACAGTTTCTAGTATGATAACAGTTTTCCTTATTGCTGGAAGGTCTTAGTGATCTAAATTGTGTGCTTACAGACCACAGTGCCTTTCACCACCCTGTTTTGAATCCCATTCAGACAGTTTCTAGTATGATAACAGTTTTCTTTATTGCTGGAAGGTCTTAGTGATCTAAATTGTGTGCTTACAGACCACAGTGCCTTTCACCACCTTGTATTGAATCCCATTCAGACAGTTTCTAGTATGATAACAGTTTTCCTTATTGCTGGAAGGTCTTAGTGATCTAAATTGTGTGCTTACAGACCACAGTGCCTTTCACCACCCTGTTTTGAATCCCATTCAGATAGTTTCTAGTATGATAACAGTTTTCTTTATTGCTGGAAGGTCTAAGTGATCTAAATTGTGTGTTTACAGACCACAGTGTCTTTCACCACCTTGTTTTGAATCCCATTCAGACAGTTTCTAGTATGATAACAGTTTTCTTTATTGCTGGAAGGTCTTAGTGATCTAAATTGTGTGCTTACAGGCCACAGTGCCTTTCACCACCTTGTTTTGAATTTTCATTCAGACAGTTTCTAGTATGATAACAGTTTTCATTATTGCTGGAAGGTCTTAGTGATCTAAATTGTGTGTTTACAGACCACAGTGTCTTTCACCACCTTGTATTGAATCCCATTCAGACAGTTTCTAGTATGATAACAGTTTTCATTATTGCTGGAAGGTCTAAGTGATCTACATTGTGTGTTTACAGACCACAGTGTCTTTCACCACCTTGTATTGAATCCCATTCAGACAGTTTCTAGTATGATAACAGTTTTCATTATTGCTGGAAGGTCTTAGTGATCTACATTGTGTGTTTAC
Source organism: Tegillarca granosa (assembly GCA_029721355.1). Lineage (NCBI taxonomy): Eukaryota > Metazoa > Mollusca > Bivalvia > Arcoida > Arcidae > Tegillarca > Tegillarca granosa. The sequence goes on along the minus strand of CM056597.1, from coordinate 46,708,579 downwards.
AGACCACAGTGTCTTTCACCACCTTGTATTGAATCCCATTCAGACAGTTTCTAGTATGATAACAGTTTTCATTATTGCTGGAAGGTCTTAGTGATCTACATTGTGTGTTTACAGACCACAGTGCCTTTCACCACCTTGTATTGAATCCCATTCAGACAGTTTCTAGTATGATAACAGTTTTCTTTATTGCTGGAAGGTCTAAGTGATCTAAATTGTGTGCTTACAGACCACAGTGTCTTTCACCACCCTGTTTTGAATCCCATTCAGACAGTTTCTAGTATGATAACAGTTTTCATTATTGCTGGAAGGTCTTAGTGATCTACATTGTGTGTTTACAGACCACAGTGTTTTTCACCACATTGTTTTGAATCCCATTCAGACAGTTTCTAGTATGATAACAGTTTTCATTATTGCTGGAAGGTCTTATTGATCTACATTGTGTGTTTACAGACCACAGTGTCTTTCACCACCCTGTTTTGAATCCCATTCAGACAGTTTCTAGTATGATAACAGTTTTCTTTATTGCTGGAAGGTCTTAGTGATCTAAATTGTGTGTTTACAGACCACAGTGTCTTTCACCACCTTGTTTTGAATCCCATTCAGACAGTTTCTAGTATGATAACAGTTTTCTTTATTGCTGGAAGGTCTTAGTGATCTAAATTGTGTGTTTACAGACCACAGTGTCTTTCACCACCTTGTATTGAATCCCATTCAGACAGTTTCTAGTATGATAACAGTTTTCATTATTGCTGGAAGGTCTTAGTGATCTACATTGTGTGTTTACAGACCACAGTGCCTTTCACCACCTTGTTTTGAATCCCATTCAGACAGTTTCTAGTATGATAACAGTTTTCATTATTGCTGGAAGGTCTTAGTGATCTAAATTGTGTGTTTACAGACCACAATGCCTTTCACCACCTTGTATTGAATCCCATTCAGACAGTTTCTAGTATGATAACAGTTTTCATTATTGCTGGAAGGTCTTAGTGATCTAAATTGTGTGTTTACAGACCACAATGCCTTTCACCACCTTGTATTGAATCCCATTCAGACAGTTTCTAGTATGATAACAGTTTTCATTATTGCTGGAAGGTGTTAGTGATCTAAATTGTGTGTTTACAGACCACAGTGCCTTTCACCACCCTGTTTTGAATCCCATTCAGACAGTTTCTAGTATGATAACAGTTTTCTTTATTGCTGGAAGGTCTTAGTGATCTAAATTGTGTGTTTACAGACCACAGTGCCTTTCACCACCCTGTTTTGAATCCCATTCAGACAGTTTCTAGTATGATAACAGTTTTCATTATTGCTGGAAGGTCTTAGTGATCTAAATTGTGTGTTTACAGACCACAATGCCTTTCACCACCTTGTATTGAATCCCATTCAGACAGTTTCTAGTATGATAACAGTTTTCATTATTGCTGGAAGGTCTTAGTGATCTAAATTGTGTGTTTACAGACCACAGTGCCTTTCACCACCTTGTATTGAATCCCATTCAGACAGTTTCTTGTATGATAACAGTTTTCATTATTGCTGGAAGGTCTTAGTGATCTAAATTGTGTGCTTACAGGCCACAGTGCCTTTCACCACCTTGTTTTGAATTTTCATTCAGACAGTTTCTAGTATGATAACAGTTTTCTTTATTGCTGGAAGGTCTTAGTGATCTAAATTGTGTGCTTACAGACCACAGTGTCTTTCACCACATTGTTTTGAATCCCATTCAGACAGTTTCTAGTATGATAACAGTTTTCATTATTGCTGGAAGGTCTTAGTGATCTAAATTGTGTGCTTACAGGCCACAGTGCCTTTCACCACCTTGTTTTGAATTTCATTCAGACAGTTTCTAGTATGATAACAGTTTTCTTTATTGCTGGAAGGTCTTAGTGATCTACATTGTTTGTTTACAGACCACAGGGTCTTTCACCACCTTGTTTTGAATCCCATTCAGACAGTTTCTAGTATGATAACAGTTTTCATTATTGCTGGAAGGTCTTAGTGATCTAAATTGTGTGTTTACAGACCACAGTGTCTTTCACCACCTTGTATTGAATCCCATTCAGACAGTTTCTAGTATGATAACAGTTTTCTTTATTGCTGGAAGGTCTTAGTGATCTAAATTGTGTGTTTACAGACCACAGTGCCTTTCACCACCTTGTATTGAATCCCATTCAGACAGTTTCTAGTATGATAACAGTTTTCATTATTGCTGGAAGGTCTTAGTGATCTAAATTGTGTGTTTACAGACCACAGTGCCTTTCACCACCTTGTTTTGAATCCCATTCAGACAGTTTCTAGTATGATAACAGTTTTCATTATTGCTGGAAGGTCTTAGTGATCTAAATTGTGTGCTTACAGGCCACAGTGTCTTTCACCACCTTGTTTTGAATTTTCATTCAGACAGTTTCTAGTATGATAACAGTTTTCTTTATTGCTGGAAGGTCTAACTCTTAGTGATCTAAATTGTGTGCTTACAGGCCACAGTGCTTCTCACCACCTAGGTTTAAATCCCACTCTAGCAAATTCTAGTGTCTCAGCAAGTTTGTTAGTTCATTTGCCAAAAGTATGTGGTATTTCCAGGCACTTCCCTTTCCTCTATCATCCCTAAACTGACAGTTTCCATGTAAGTGAAAGACTCTTGATGTGGGAATAAAACACCATTAATCCAGCCTAATCTTTGGAAACTCTGGTTTCCTTCACCATCCCAGAACTGACTCTCTAAATATAAGGAATATTGACTGGGACATTAAACTCTGTTATGCCACCCCATTCTTTCATTTTGATAACTGGAACAATTCTGAACTTTTAAGTCTTATGTAAAATTAAAATTTTTCTTACAAGTTATGTAAGTTTCACTTTATATGTGATGAATGGTTGAATTACTCTGTGTGAAGTAATCCAGCATACATGTCTTCATTACAAGTACTTTAATGCTTCACATTATAATTGTTTAGAAATCTTGAATGTTTACAAATGTACAAGTAAAGTATCTTCTTCCTGAACTGTAAACTATAAATACACATTATAAGTACTCACCTAATATTAATCATAATCATATTGCTTGTATGTCATATTTAAAAATTGTCCATGTAGCATGGGTGTTGTAGATATGAATTTCTACAATATAGAAGAAGGAAAAACTTTGAAAGTTTATTGTAGTGTTTTTAAAATTTAAAGATTTAAAGACAGGAATTATTCACTTTTGCAGTAAGTTTTAGTCAATATTATGCCAGTTTAATGTGATATGAGAGGGTTGTACAATTTATAGAAGAGCTGAAACCATAGTCCTGGTCAGTTGGTCAGCATAACTGTCGGTATTACAAGTATAGATGAACTCAGTTCAACTCATGTCATAGTCCTGGTCAGTTGGTCAGTGTAACTGTTGTTATCACATATAGATGAACTCATGCCATAGCCCTGGTCAGTTTGCCAGCATAAATGTTTATATCACATATATAGATAAACTCATGCTATAGCCCTGGTCAGTTGGTCAGCATAACTGTTGGTATTACATGTATAGATGAACTCATGCCATAGTCCTGGTCAGTTGGTCAGCATAATTGTTGGTATCACATGTATTGATGAACTCATGCCATAGCCCTGGTCATTTGGTTAGCGTAACTGTTGGTATCACATGTATAGATGAACTCATGTCATACCCCTGGTCAGTTGGTTAGTGTAAACTGTTGGTATCACATGTATAGATGAACTCATGTCATACCCCTGGTCAGTTGGTTAGTGTAAACTGTTGGTATTACATGTAAGTGCTACAATGAAAGTCAGTTAATTAAATGTTTTGTCACACTGTGAGAATTTTTATTAATCATGAAGATTAATCTTAACAATCTGAATTAATCAGGCTTGTGAGGTGCATGAGTATGCAAGTGTTTCTAAAATGTATTGTACACTTATGGCAATGTAAACTGTTAGTACACTAAGTCTTAATGTCACAGAAACATCACCATGGCAGACCACTCAGTCCATCATTTTTTGTACCAAGTGAACTAATAAGGACTTTTGATAAAAAATCCCTCTAACTTGAATAGGAACAAACCCACAGCCATAAGGTACATTGAATTTTAAAGTTAATGTCTTATCCACTAGGCCACTGCAGAGACCAAAACTTGACTTGGATCAAACCCAAAGCCATGAGATGATTTGAGTTTAAAGGTTAATGCCTTAACCACTTGGCCACTGCAGCCCAAAACTTGACTTGGATCTAACTCGCAGCTATGAGATTATTTGAATTTAAAGGTTAATGTTTTAACCACTAGGCAACTGCAACCCAAAACTTGACTTGGAACAAACCCAAAGCTATGAGATGCTTTGAATTTTAAGGTTAATCTTTTACCACTTGGCCACTGCAACCCAAAACTTGACTTGGATCAAACCCAAAGCCATGAGATGCTTTGAGTTTAAAGGTTAATGCCTTAACCACTAGGCCACTGCAGCCTAAAATTTGACTTGGATCAAACTCGCAGAGCTCTATGAGATGATTTGAATTTTAGGGTTAATGCCTTTACCACTTGGCCACTGCAACCCAAAACTTGACTTGGATTAAACACCCAGCTATGAGATGATTTGAATTTAAAGATAAATGCTTTAACTACTTGGCCACTGCAACCCAAAATTTGACTTGGATCAAACCCATAGCTATGAGATGATTTGAATTTAAAGGTTAATGCCTTAACCACTAGGCCACTGCAACCCAAAACTTGACTTGGATCAAACCCAAAGCTATGAGATGCTTTGAATTTTGAGGTTAATGCTTTTACCATTTGGCCACTGCAACCCAAAACTTGACTTGGATCAAACCCAAAGCTATGAGATGCTTTGAGTTTAAATGTTAATGCCTTAACCACTAGGCCACTGCAACCCAAAACTTGACTTGGATCAAACCCAAAGCCATGAGATGCTTTGAGTTTAAAGGTTAATGCCTTAACCACTAGGCCACTGCAGCCTAAAATTTGACTTGGATCAAACTTGCAGAGCTCTATGAGATGATTTGAATTTTAAGGTTAATGCCTTAACCACTTGGCCACTGCAACCCAAAACTTGACTTGGATTAAACACCCAGCTATGAGATGATTTGAATTTTGAGGTTAATGCTTTTACCATTTGGCCACTGCAACCCAAAACTTGACTTGGATCAAACCCAAAGCTATGAGATGCTTTGAGTTTAAATGTTAATGCCTTAACCACTAGGCCACTGCAACCCAAAACTTGACTTGGATCAAACCCAAAGCCATGAGATGCTTTGAGTTTAAAGGTTAATGCCTTAACCACTAGGCCACTGCAGCCTAAAATTTGACTTGGATCAAACTTGCAGAGCTCTATGAGATGATTTGAATTTTAAGGTTAATGCCTTAACCACTTGGCCACTGCAACCCAAAACTTGACTTGGATTAAACACCCAGCTATGAGATGATTTGAATTTAAAGGTTAATGCTTTAACTACTTGGCCACTGCAACCCAAAACTTGACTTATATCAAACCCATAGCCATGAGATGCTTTGAGTTTAAAGGTTAATGCCTTATCTACTAGGCCACTACAGCATAAAACTTGAATGGAATCAAACCCACAGTCATGAGATGCTTTGAGTAAAAAGGTTAATGTCTTATCCACTAGGCCACTATAGCCCAAAACTTGAGTGGAATCAAACCCACAGTCATGAGATGCTTTGAGTTTAAAGGTTAATGCCTTATCCACTAGGCCACTGCCACCCGAAACTTTTAGTTATAGGTTTTTGATGAATTATTACAATATATCTAGACAGTAAGTTTAATTTTAATTTAACATGAAACACTAATATAGTACAAAGCTTAAACAAGGCCAGGTGTAGAGTGTGGTAAAAATTTAAGTACCTTACTTAAAACTACAATATAGTTTAACAGTTAACCACAAACATCATACTAGTGGTGAACTTGAGTACTTATATGTGTCTTTGAACAACTTTTACAATTTTTATGAATTTCAGTTTGTATATATATATGTATATATACAAATACATATATACTAGTGGAAAAAAGTAACTGTGCATCAATAAAATTTATAATTTCACTATTATTACTGAATGTATAAATCTTAAAATTTCCACAAATGGTAAGTGTATATACCTCTATCATATCGCTTGGTCATTGCATCAATTGCATGTGATATTTATGGTTCATGTGCATGGGTCGGTTTTCACGCAATTGTCGCCCAGCAGCTCAGTGTGACAATATTTTAGGAATAATTTACTGTTGTTTGTTTGTTTGGACACCAGAAAACCAGAAAAGCAAGTTTATTCGGTTGAAAGCTTCCAAAGTGTAATGCCTAGGCTAAATGAAAATGATTGCCTCCATGCAATTAGTATGCTTGAGGCTGATATGACCCAAAGCTTTGTCACTAGTCATTTTGGTGTCCACAGAAACACTGTTTATGCTTTATGGAGGCAATACCAACAGTATGGCACCACTAGAGACCGCCCTCGTTCAGGACGTCCACGCGTAATGACACGTCAGCAAGACAACCATATCCGGCTTGTGTACCTCCAGAACCGTTTCCAAACTGCCAGTACTACTGCCCGGAGCATTTCTGGACTACGCCCAATCAGCCCCAGAACAGTATGGAATCGTTTACGGGAAAGACATATTCGCTAACGACGTCCGGCAATCCGTCCAATTCTACAATGACGTCATCGCACAGCTTGTCTTGCATGGTGCAGAACACATTTATGCTTCAATCGAGAAGACTGGGCACAAATTATGTTTACCGATGAGTCCAGATTTTACTTGGACAGCAGTGGCAGACGCTCCAGAGTGTATCGGCACATTGGAGAATGTTTCCATGACGCGGTTGTGGTGGAACTGCGTTCGTTCGGTTGGGGCAGTGTAATGGTTTGGGGTTTCAGCGAATGACAGAACTCCTCTGGTAGTCATCGACAGGAATTTGACCGGTGTACGGTACCGTGATGAAATCCTACAGACCCATGTCATCCCATTCATTCAAGGACAGCAAGGTAACGTCACTTTTCAGCATGATAATGCAAGACCACACGTTGCACAGGTTGCAATGGATTTTCTGGCACAGCATAACGTCGATGTGTTACCTTGGCCCTACCCGACCTTTCTCCAATGGAACACGTATGGGATGAAATGGAACACTGATTACATCATCTGCCAAATCAGCCTGTTACATTGCAAGGGTTGACCCAAGCGTTAGACCAGATATGGAACAACATCCCTCAAGCATTCTTAAGGCATTTAATCAACTCTATAAGGTGTCGCTGTCAGTCCTGTGTCAATGCTAATGGTGGTCACACACAATACTGATCTTGTGAACTGACTTTTACTTTCTGCTATGTTTCTAGTCCCCTGCGTATGAAATAACAGTATCTGTAACCTTTTCAATGACATGAATTTGTAAAGAAATATCTAATAAACAAATACGAAATTATTCATTGCTTTGCATTTTCAAATTATTTTATAATCTCACATTTCAGTTACTTGTTTCAGATAGTATATATATATATATATATATATATATAGAGAGAGAGAGAGAGAGAGAGAGAGAGAGAGAGAGAGAGAGAGAGAGAGAGAGATTTAACAAGCTAATTTGTAGATATTTGTCGAGCTAGGTGAAAAATGTGTACATGAATATTTTGTAACTTTTTATGAAATAACATGTTAGTGCAAAATCACTTCATTTTATCTTAAAAACCTTTTAAGAAAATTTCAAACTGATGTACCAATTAAAACCAGTATCCTAAATGTTAGTTTTCACATATCATGGTATGTACTGCCAAGAAAAAAAATACATGTACACAACTAATGCACTGTTCTTACAGTATAACGCTAGTCAGGTGTCCAAAGAAAGCAAACAGGTGCTTACTAAACTCTGTCAGTAAATTACCATAAGTGACTTACTTCTTCTTTAGTAAAAGGGACATAGGGAACATGTATACCTCTACGTCTAGGTATTTGCGTGTAACTATTTATAGGATTAATTCATGATGTACTCTGTATACCTGTACCTTGTCTTATTTATGCAGAACTAAGTCCATAAATGCAGTTCATACATACTGTACACCAGTCAGTACCTCATGATATTTTTTGTGGAACTATTTTACCCAAAACCTGGAAATTTATTAACATCATTTTGATGGTGTTTTTTATATTATACAATATCCTTATTCAGTGAATGTAAATGTTATGTAAAAATTTATTTATTTTTTTTATTTTTTTTTTTTTTATTGGCATTCAGACAAAGAGGATGTGTCATTTAGAACATGGTTACATTATAATTAAATTGATTTTTTTACTAGTACAAATACTAGTACATGTACATGATCATTTAGGTACCAACCAAGGACAGACATTATTTAATGTTTTAGTTATATATCAAGCTTTGAATAACTGTAGTGCACATTTAGTGAATTTAAACACTAGTTACATAAATAGTACTACATTGATTGTTCTTAAAATAACTTGTCCCACAAATGAAAAACAAAAATATTAACTTTAGGGTCAGTCTCACTGTCTTCATTTTACATGAGTGACTAAAATTTTCATCTAATTATGGTAACAGTATTGAGCAAAAAACATCAAATGTTTTGATAGGACATTTCGTCATTTATTTGTTTTAAATGTATTACATTCACTCATTCCACAGACAAGTTCATTATGTCACAGGGCTTACATAATCTTGTCTAACACCACTACATTGTAGGGGTCTAGTAAGTTATATGTATAAGTGTTAAACCAGTGAAAATTTTTCCGTAATTACTAAGTACCATGTCTATCACTTTAAAACAGTTATTGGTTATAAATACAAAATTAATTCTCTCTGTTTTACCTTGTTGGACACCTTTGTAATACATATACATTGTATTTCATTTGGATGATAATTTTTGTGGAATAGAATTTGGGTTTATTTGTATTTGTTGAAAATGTGGGTTACAGCTGGTGAATGGGGCATGAAATCAAGGGGTAAGTATCATTAAAACACTGTTTTGAAGGCCAAACCTTCATAAATTACAAGCATTTCAGCAAAAAGTTGTTGTTCCAAAATAGCCTTGTTTTGGAGTTGTTTAAAAGTACACAAACCATGGCCAAAAGCTTTAAGTCTGCTTTATTGCAGATGATGCAATTAATTTGATAATATATCGGAAATCTTGTAAAATACACTAAGGAAAATTGTATTGCAATTCAAGAAGAACATATATGATTTTCTCAATGCCTCTTTCAACTGGTAATGTCCTGATTTAATTGTGTCCTAATTTTATTACCGGTAACTGTAGTAAGTTATGTCCTAAAATATATAGTTTTAGCTGGTAATGTCAATATTAAAATGGTTTTAGCTGGTATTGTCCTGATTTAATTAATTGTCTGTAGCTTGTAATATTATGATTTAATTGGTTGAAGCTGGTAATGACCTGAATTTATCTGTAGCTGGTAATGTCCCGTTTTAATTTTCTGTATCTGGTAATGACCTGATTTAATTGTCTGTATCTGTTAATATCCTAATTTGATTGTCGGTAGCTGTTAATGTCCTGATTTAATTGTTTTGTAGCTGATAATGTCCTGATTCAATTGTCTGTAGCTGTAAATGTCCTGATTTAATCGTTTTGTAGCTGGTAATGTCCTGATTTAATTGTCTATAGCTGTTAATATTCTTATTTAATTGTCTGTATCTGGTAATGTCCTGATTTAATTCTGAAGCTGTTAATGTCCTGATTTAAATGGGTGTAGCTAGTAATGTCCTGATTTAATTGTTTTTAGCTAGTATTGACCTGATTTATTTGTCTGTAGCTGTTAATGATCTAATTTTATTGTCTGTAGCTGGTTATGACTTGATTTAATTGTTTAGAGCTGTTAATGTCCTGATTTAATTGTTTATGGCTGGTTATGTCCTGATTTAATTGTTTATAGCTGTTAATGTCCTGATTTAATTGTCCATAGCTGGTAATGTCCTGATTTAATTGTCTGTAGCTGTTAATGTCCTGATGTTATTGCCTGTAGTTGGTATTAGCCTATATAATGTCCTGATTTAATTGTCTATAGTTGGTAATGTCCTTATTTAATTGTCTGTAGTTGTTATTGTTCTGATTTGATTGTTTGTAGCTAGTACTGACCTGATTTAATTGTCTATAGCTGGTAATGTCCTGGTTTAATTGTCTATAGCTGGTAATGTCCTGATTTAATAGTCTTTAGCTGGTAATGTCCTGGTTTAATTGTCTGTAGCTGTTAATGTCCTGATTTGATTGTCTATAGCTGGTAATGTCCTGATTTAATTGTCTTTAGCTGGTTATGTCCTGATTTAATTGTCTATAGCTGGTTATGTCCTGAATTAATTGTCTATAGCTGGTAATGTCCTGATTTAATTGTCTATGGCTGGTTATGTCTTGATTTAATTGTTTATAGCTGTTAATGTCCTGATTTAATTGTCTATAGCTGGTAATGTCCTGATTTAATTGTCCATAGCTGGTAATGTCCTGATTTAATTGTCTATAGCTGTTAATGTCCTGATTTGATTGTCTATAGCTGTTAATGTCCTGATTTAATTGTTTATAGCTGGTAATGTCTTATTTAATTGTCTATTGCTGTTTATGTCCTGATTAAATTGTCTATAGCTGGTAATGTCCTGATTTAATTGTCTATAGCTGATAATGTCCTGATTTAATTGTCTATAGCTGGTAATGTCCTGATTTAATTGTCTATAGCTGATAATGTCCTGATTTAATTGTGTGTAGCTGGTAATGTCTTATTTAATGGTCTGTGGCTTGTTATGACCTGATTTAACTATCTGAGATTAATAATTTTATCATAGTGAACTGTTTTGTATTTGAATAGGTGCAGTATAAGAACAGTAAATGTTAGTTAATATCATATGTTGCACATTGATTGTGCCAATTCCTGCTTTAACTGGTACTGGCCTGATATAATCAGTAATGAAAGATACAGCTCCTGGTTTAAGCTAATAATTTTTCTGCTTTTAGCAGAAAACAGTAAGAAACTATTAACCACGTGTTGAGAAGATTTTTTTTAATCATTGCGATAATGTGGTAATTTTACATGGCGTGATGTATTTCTTCAGTGATAGAGACCAGATTTTTTTGAAGTCTTAAATGACTATGTAATCATCCTTCTTTAAATGTAAGTAACATGTGTGGTCTGATGTACATGTAGCATCTTACTTCAGTTCATTATATACATGCATTATGTATAACATGGGTTTGAGTGGTGATTGTGGGCAGACCCCGATTAATTATAAGACCATTCCTCAAAAGCATGAAATTTGTGATTTGTTCATACCTTTTTTCTGTCAGCATTTTATTTGTTATATTTTTATGATTTGAACTGTTATTTCACTAAATATATTTATTAAACACAAACATTTATGATTTATTACACTGTTTAATGTACAGGATATAATTGAAATATAATCTCTTTAAACTTATTGTTTGAGACCAAATAACCATACATCATTTAAATGAGACAGTAAGACTTTTAAATCATCACCTGCTAATCATCTAACTTAGGGAGATATAAAAATTGATGTAGGTTTCACTGTATGTCCTTGTTTAAAGTGAAAATTCAGAACTCCCGTTGGTTAAAGTGAAAATTAAGAACTCTCATTGGTTAAAGTGAAAATTCAGAACTCTCATTGTAAAGAGAAAATTCAAAATTCACATTGGTTAAAGTAAAAATTAAGAACTCACATTGGTTAAAGTAAAAATTCAGAGCTCTTATTGGTTAAAGTGAAAATTCAAAACTCTCATTGGTTAAAGTGAAAATTCAGAACTCTCATTGGTTAAAGTTAAAATTCAGAACTCTCATTGGTTAAAGTGAAAATTCAAAACTCTCATTGGTAAAAAGTAAAACTTAACTCTCATAGGTTAAAGTGAAAATTAAGAACTCTCATTGGTTAAAGTGAAAATTCAGAACTCTCATTGGTTAAAGTGAAAATTCAAAACTCTTATTGGTTAAAGTGAAAATTCAGAACTCTTATTGGTTAAAGTGAAAATTCAGAACTCTCATTGGTTAAAGTGAAAATTCAGAACTCTCATTGGTTAAAGTGAAAATTCAAAACTCTCATTGGAAACTTAACTCTCATTGGTTAAAGTGAAAATTCAGAATTCATTTGTTAAAGTGAAAATTCAAAACTCTCATTGGTTAAAGTGAAAATTCAAAACTCTCATTGGTAAAAAGTAAAACTTAACTCTCATTGGTTAAAGTGAAAATTCAGAATTCATTTGTTAAAGTGAAAATTCAAAACTCTCATTGGTTAAAGTGAAAATTCAAAACTCTCATTGGTAAAAGTGAAAACTCAGAACTCTCATTGGTTAAAGTGAAAATTCAGAACTGTCATTGGTTAAAGTGAAAATTCAAAACTCTCATTGGTTAAAGTGAAAATTCAGAACTCTCATTGGTTAAAGTGAAAATTCAAAACTCATTGGTAAAAAGTAAAACTTAACTCTCATTGGTTAAAGTGAAAATTCAGAATTCATTTGTTAAAGTGAAAATTCAAAACTCTCATTGGTTAAAGTGAAAATTCAAAACTCTCATTGGTAAAAGTGAAAACTCAGAACTCTCATTGGTTAAAGTGAAAATTCAAAACTCTCATTGGTAAAAGTGAAAACTCAGAACTCTCATTGGTTAAAGTGAAAATTCAAAACTCTCATTGGTAAAAGTGAAAACTCAGAACTCTCATTGGTTAAAGTGAAAATTCAAAACTCTCATTTGTAAAAAAGTAATTTTAACTTAATAATTCTCATTGGTCAAAGTGAAAATTTTTCCTGCATTGATCAGTGGGTATTAATCATACAAATCTATATTGTATCAGTTGCTCTTGCAAGAGGGACTATTGTTCATCTTTGTGGCATGGAAAAAGGGGAGTTTAACTTCATTTTTTGAGATATGAAAGTTTCCAAATTCTGTTTTATCATTAAAAACCTTAATCTGTACTAAATATCTCCATGACCACTATGGAAGCCCCTTTGAAATGGATAGTAGCTCAAATATTAAATGTTCAGATGTCTTATTGATTGATTGATTAATTTAATGGGGTTTTACTTCCCAGAAAAGAATGTTTCACTTATATTGAGACATCACGAGCTATAGGAGAAGTGACGGAATTTTTTTACCTTTCAGTGTGCTTATGGTAATGTGCAGGAAGGGTTTTTTAGTGTGTCATGCTTGCCATGACACAAGGCATCAGATTGTAAAGGTCTCCTAAAAAAACCCAGTGACTTTCATTCCTAAATGCTGTGTACTTGGCAAAAGAACAGTCACTACCTTTTTTCAAGTCTTGGTTAGACCCGGCCAGGGTTCGATCCCCAACCTCCCACATACAAAGCGAGCAATCTACCAACTGAGCTACCCTAGTGGGTCATTCAGATATCTTATGAATAGGCTTAAAAACAAATATGATGTTATGAAAATGAACAAGAAAAATTTGTCAGATAAATTTACATTTTAAAGTCTCACATTTTTAAATAGGCCCTTTCAGTTGTGAAAGTACACTTTTATCTTTAGCATTGAGCTCAGATCTTATTTTCATTCCCAATTTCCGCAAATCTAAGACAGTGATAAAAAGAAGATTTATTTTAATTAACATAGATGATGTGAGAGTTTCCAGTACTTTAAACAATATATCAATATTGTCAAAAAGTAATGTTTTAATATCAGTCGTTCTAAGAAAAGTTACAGCATTATATGTGCTTTATATCACAGAAGATGAGAATTGTAAACACTTTTTTAGCTCACCTGAGCCGAAGGCTCAAGTGAGCTTTTCTGATCAAAATTTGTCTGTCGTCGTCGTCGTCGTTGTCATCGTCGTCGTCGTCCGTGGCGTAAACTTTTACATTTTCAACTTCTTTTCTGAAACTACAAGGTGGATTTCAATGAAACTTGGTCAGATGCATATATGGGCCAGTGCAATTCAGATTTGTTCATGACGTTGTCCTAGCTCCCAAAACTAGGTCAAGGTGACCTATGGTTCCAAAAAACTTAAAAAATCTTCTTCTCCGAAAGCGAAGATGGTAGAAAAAATCTGATGTGATATTTGGCTTCTCTAGGGTCTTAAGCTTATAAATTGTTCATTTCGTGAAATTTGGTAAAAAATTAGGTTACGCGTTTTTGCGTTTAATTTTAAAAATTTCGTAAAATAGCTTCAAATTGTTATAACTTGACTATATGAATAGATATTGACATGGGATTTTCAGTTTTGACTTTTTCTTGAAATAACCTTCAAAATGGGGTCAAGGTCAAAGTTCAAGGTCATGACCTAGTTTGTAATTTGTGCAGTTTTAGGCTATTTTCTTCAAAATTTTAAGAGATATATAATATCAAAATTGTTAAAATGTTCAGCATGACAAAATGTAAAAAGGTACAAAGTTTCGTAACTGTATGATAATACATGTAGGAGTTGTTGCCCCTGAAATGTTATTTTTCTGCCAATGAAAACTAAAATTGTGCATTAGCTTGAAAACTATAAACTTTTTGTATAGACATGTATTTTAGAATATTGTAGGTATTGACATGACGAACATTTTGATATATGGCTCAAGGTCATACGTTCAAAGGTCAAGGTCATAGGTGCATAAAAAGACTGAAATTGTTAATTATCTTGGAAACTATTAACTTTTTGTATTGGCATGTATATTAGAATATTGTAGGAATTGATATGGTAATCATTCTGATATGAGATTCAAGGTCTTACATTTAAAGGTCAAGGTCATAGATGCATAAGAAGACTCAAATTGTTAATTATCTTGAAAACCATTAACTTTTTGCATAGGCATATATATTAGAATATTGTAGGTATTGATATGATGATCATTTTGATATGTGACTCAAGGTCATATGTTCAGAGGTCAAGGTCATGGGTGCATAAAAAAAAAACTGATATTGTTTATTATCTTGGAAACTTTTAACATTTTGTATTTTCATTTAATTACAATATTGTAGGAATTAATATGGTGATTATTCTGATTTAAGATTCAAGGTCTTACGTTTAAAGGTCAAGGTCATAGATGCATAAAAAGACTCAAATTGTTAATTGTCTTGAAAACTATTAACTTTTTTATAGGCATGTATATTAGAATATTTTATGTATTTTTGCAAATGAATTTGGATATATACTCAGGTTGGCCATATCCTCAGGTGAGCGTTAAGGTCCATGGGCCTCTTGTTTTTTATATGTGTAAACTGATCTTGCAAAAAACTATAGATTATTACTTTTGTTATGAGATGTCACCTGGTTTTTTGTTTTGTTTTTTTTTTTTCATGTAATTCCTTTTTCAAATAATGATTTGAAAAACAAAGATAATACAATGTATTAGATAAATTACTTCAGGTTTGTCACGAACGTGTTGTCCATTTGAATTATAAGATTCATGTCATAAATGCAGAATCTAAATTTTGTATCATGTTAGGTTATCCCCAGTGGAAGTTAGATGCTTTTTGTAATCTATTTGAAATATCGAGGACTTAAAGAAGATGAGTTTATATCATTTGTGTAGTAATTCCTGATAGTTAAAAAATGTCTGGAGCCATAAAGGGTTCTTCAGACTAGTAATTGTAATTTATATCAATATATTTTCATTTGCCTTTTGAAATTCCTATAGCTGCAAGCTTGAGAGCCGTTGTAATTATTACTGACAATGAATGCCAAAAAATTTTGTCACTCCGTGTATGAATACATATAAAATGCAATACACGATCCGGAACTACATTATCGTAGGTAAACAAACATGACTGTCACGTCACATTTGTTTACATTCGAGACGAGACTGAAAAAAACACATTTACGAGATATTACAAAGTAAAATCAAAGAAATTAATAAAATAATATTTTGTTAACATATATACATATAGGCACCTGCCAGGCTGATATTCACCGTTATATTGACATTGTGAGAGACAGAGTGGTGTTTTTAATGGCCTGTTGAAAGAACAGACAACAACAGATCAGTCAAAACCATCAAACCACAAAAAATTTTTTGAACAATCGGATCTTTAAAAATTTCTTCCTACCTTGACAAAGCTGCTATATCCCCTATTATTTTGATACAATGTGTAATGGTACAACTTGTCAATCAATTTTGTGTCTCGCGGGATGTAAATTTCAATTGGAATTAGATTCACGCATGTATGCCACATCCAGTGAAAATTGTCCGTTTCACATGCTGTGTTTGTTGATCGGAAAAACTGAAAAAATCATCTACATGCTTTTAATCAATTTACAAGGGATACAATAGGAACTCCTCAAAAGTACAATACATGGTTTAAGTACTACACAACTCCTTGCTAACCTTAAAACAATAATTTTCTAAACTTTGAGAGATATTTGCACTACACCAGGCGTAAAGAATAAGAATACTTCTCACTGCTTTGCTGTCTACATTTGAATGATACCGAGTATGAAGCTCGGCACATAATGTTAGAGTGAATCTCAACCTAACAATGTCGACATTCCAGAAGAAATCTCTCGGTAAATCCCTGTCTACTCGCATATCACAGATTTGAAACCCACATGCTTGGCCATTGTAAATTATCCCTCAGCTACAGTTCCGCCCTTTCCGTTTCAGATTCACAAATTTCACTTCCAACATTTAGCCAGCAATTTTTTACTCCAAACTTTTTTGCAAATTGAAATGGGGCCACACAGGTGCACCTGATTTTCGACTGAAATATAGTCCACAAATAACAACACATTTATCGTTGATATTCAATTTTTTATATATATTATTTATATCCAATATTCTAAAAAATTCATTATGTTAATGAAAAATCGAGAAAATACCATCAAAATGCCTGATAACACTATAATTTTTCAAACCAAAACTCCCCGTTGTTACCCCACATTAAAAATATTGCGGATTAATAATGTGTCGTTCTCGGTCTTAAATTCAGCTGTTGCGTCTACTGGACTCCCCCGATGTGCATGTGTTATAGATGGGAATTTTTTTCTTACAATAAATGAATAATTTTTTTTAAAAAAATATTAAACGAAAATATAACAATTGAACTGTTTTAAAATGGTATTCATTGTCAGTATGAAGGCAACAACTTAGCAAGCAAACTTGTCATAACGCGCTAATGCACGTTATTCCGTTTGCTTGCAAAGTTGTTACCTTCATACTGACAATGAATACCATTTTAAAACAGTTCAATTGTTAAATAAAGTGAGTGTCCTTCGAATGACTAGAGCAACATAAGGTTAAATTTCACACATTAAAGCTTAGATCTGTGATCTTTGGATCATAGGGCTACATCATTAGCCACAATGTCACATGTCTTTGATATGCATGATAGAGAAAGCGGTTACTTTAAAGAACATTGAAGGGCAACACTTCCTCTTGTACTCCCTTTCCTTTCCTCAACCCCCCCTCCCTTTCCGTTTAATTCTATGTATAAAAAAAATTTAAAAAACAATTACTGGTATCACAGAAATTTTCAAAAATGCCTTGATTTGACCTTTTTTAGGCCATTTCAATTAAAATTTTAGTGGAGGGTACAAAAGGAAGTCTTTCCAATTAAATGTTACCTTGGTGGCCTAGTGGTCTAAAGCAAGCACTTACAGATCATGTACCCATCACTGCCTAGGTTGGAATCCCAGTCTGGCAGATCTTAGTGTAAGAAAGTCCGGCAGTTTGTTTTTTGAAGGTCTGTGTTTTTCTTTTGGCACTCCAGTTTCCTCTACTATCCCATAACTAATCATCTGGATATAGGTGAAAGAATCTTGATTGGCGTAAAACTCCATTTATCCAATCTAATCTTTCAAATTAAAACAAGAGAAATTTAATTCAGAAATAAAGTTTTTATTGTGTGTTAGTGTATGATATTTATATATACACACAGTAATAGAATTATTCTCAATATAACCATTATAATGGATGTTAATTCTGAATAGTCTTGAGACTAGCCAGAGATGTCATGTAAGATATTGGTATTAACAATGTATATAAATAACCTTACATGTTGTTGCTCCTCTCTGTAGCTGCTTAATGTAATGAATGATGATCAAAGAAACAATACAGTACAGAGTTATAATGTATTATGTATACACACACACTCACACACACTTCTTTGTGATCTTTATTACAAATATTACCCCAGTTTTAGGTCACTAGTACAAATAAGCCATATTGTGTATAATCATCTGTGTTCAAGTTTTCTTGTTTTTGCTCACCTGTCCAAAGGTCATGGAGCATATGGAAAAGTGCAGCATGTTGATGCCTGTTTATGCTTTTAACACATACTCTGAAACTACTGGGCAGATTTCAAGAAAGTTTTTTTTTTTTTTTTTTTTTTTTTTTTTTTTTTTTTTTTTTTTTTTTTTTTTTTTTTTTTTTTTTAAAGAAAATTAGCTGTTATTTATGATACTAATGCTTATTTCATTTTCAAAATGATAAGCATAGTAAGATCAAATGATGTGTCAGAATTTTGAAATATTGGACAACTCCTTTGCTGTTTTGGAGTTTTTGCCCCAAAATATTGTAATTTTTGTGAATTTTACTGTTTTGGGCTATATACTTGAAAACTATTTAAAATAAATAAAAACAATAAATTGCAAAAGCAATCATGACAAGATCTGACAGAGTAGCAATTTGTGTTAAAACCTGTGTACGACAATCTGTGAAGTATTAGTTGTTCCTGAAATATCACATTTTAGAAACTGTTATTTTGCCTATTTCTGAAAACATCTTTGAGGGGGATTAGGACATGTAAAAAAATGCTTGTGACAAAATTTAACTGAGTAGCAAGTAATGTTACTACAGTCGAATCTGTCTACAGGGACCACTCTGTGGAAGAAGTAAAAGTGGCCCTTATATAGAGGTCCAGAAATTTCCTTCCTAGACTTAAAGAGTGTGACATGTATTTTCGGATATGTTCATCTAATCAGTCATAATGAAGTCTTCATTGAAGCACAGGCAACTATGCACATGTGATGTGAAGATGACCATCTCTGTCTTTTGAGATTGAAAATATATATGCTTTATTAATGTGCATGATTTTATGTTTGTGAAAGTAAAAAAAAAACAACAACATAATGGTGTATTTGATTTATTGATTTTTTATTTGAGTTATGTTACCAGGAATTTACATCCCCCTACATCTCACCTGGCATGAAGGTACAGGGTCTCTTACACTTGTTTCAAGCAGAACACACACACACACACACACACACACACACACACACACACACACACACACACAGAGTCATGTGAATTAATTATTTTCTCTCACTTTCTGTATCTTGCATACACACATTAAACAAATAAAAATTAAAACAGCGACTATTACTAAAAAACAATAATGTTTCAATTTCATGATAAAAGAATAATTTTACATAGAATAATTAAAACTGCTTTGACAATTTTATCATATATATGTCAAATGCTGAACATATGAGCTACTATTCAAAGAACCCAATCTACTAGAGTCTGATAGGTGGATAATGTTGTTTCTACTAAACAGTTAAAAAGCAACCTGACAGCGCTTACACCATGTCATGGTCAGTGATTAACTTAACAGTTTGCCCAACTGATGACTCTTTGTTCTTGTCATTAGTGGACAACTCATTAGATTAAATTATAAAATGTACTCAAATTAAAAAATGTGTGAGCTACCATTCAGTCACACATGACTGTTTCTTAGACATGTTAAAAAAGTAATTATTTTAAGTGAAAGTATTAATAATTATTAACAAGTAAAATTACCATAAATTAAGTTCAAATAAAATTTGCATATGACAAATAAATTTTTCATGAATTTTCAGGTGAATGTCTTCGTCACTTTAAAAAAGTCACTGATCTTGGTTTATTTAACACAACTCTCTTCACACAATGCTGCTGTACATTTTAAAAGTTCCATGATGAAATTTAACATCAAGTGGTTTCTTTTTGACTGTGCAAAGTTTCTTAATTTTTCTTTGTAAGTTCAGCTTCAAATGTCTTGCACACATTAACTGGTTCCATACTTTTCTTTATCATCATCATCATCATCATCATCATCATCAATCATTATCATCATCATCATTGATTTTCAAAAGTTCACATGCAGGTTTTGTCCAATCTCTTACAGAGCCATCTGATGTTTTAACTCCTCTGTCAAGTTCGACAAGATCATGGAAATCACACCCAAATAATTCTATGGCTAAAGCAATGATGGTCAACGGAACATCATCATCAGGATCATCTTCTTCTGAATTTTCAGTGTCACAAATAATATCAAATCCACATTTGAAAAAGCACTTCTGAATTGTTGATGTTCAGACCTCTTTCCACACACTGTTAATCCAGTAAATGGCTTGTAGTATATTGATTTTGTTTAAAAGTTTGGATCCACATTTTGATCCATCCTTTTTCATTGCACTTATAATGTACTGTAACTAATGTTTACAATATTTAAGTTTCAGTGTTTGAATAATTCCCTGGTCCATTGGCTGGCATTTGCTGGTTGTATTTGCAGGGTTTACATTGCTTAGTTGAACATTTGGATGAGACCAAGCATTGACTACAAAATAAGTTGTCTGTTGCTGGTTGGACAGCAGCTGTTCAATAATGCATAAAAACGCTCAGGAAGAATTGAAAGTGGCCATTATATAAATGGGACCATTACAGCAGTTTTCTACTGTAAATGATAATACATGTGAGATTTGTTATAAGGAAAATATCAATGTGTCGATTTTTTGTTACTACACAATTTAATGATATAGTTTTTGCAATCTATAAAATACAAACTTTATGACTTTGGAACTAAAGCATTTCAATTAACCATACTCTATTAAAGCACATATGGCCCATTTGTTTTCTTGTTTGTGACAAAAGGACTAGTCCTCTCTCTCTCTCTCTCTCCTCTCCTCTCTCCTCTCTCTCTCCTCCTCTCTCTCCTCTCTCCTCTCCTCCTCTCTCCTCTCTCTCTCTCTCTCTCTCTCTCTCGCTCTCTCGCCCTCTCTCTCTCCTCTCTCTCTCTCTCTCTCTCTCTCTCTCCTTCTCCCTCTCTCTCTCTCCTCTCTCTCTCTCTCTCTCTCTCTCTCTCTCTCTCTCTCATTCTCTCTCTCTCTTTTTTTTTAGTCTTATCGGGGTATAACTGAACATGTCAAAGTATGAGCTTTGGCCATGCTTAAATATAACAAGGACAATTATAACCAAAAAGTTAGATCCTTTGTTGTGATATATAGATCAGAATTCTGCTACAAAAGCATAGATGAATTCCACAGATTTAAATGTCTTTTCTGGTTATTTTTTGATTAAGTTGAAAAGAAAATTACATTTTGACACACCGCTACCAACAACGCGACAATACAATAATAAGATCACGGCTGTGCCTATATACCTCTGTATAATAATAATAATGAGCTCTAAGTGTTTGACATATGTCTCCAGGTGACCAATAAGGACCTCTATGTCTCCTGTAATCCAAATGTTTGACCATATGTCTCCAGGAGACCAATAAGGACCTCTATGTCTCCTGTAATCTAAATGTTTGACAATATGTCTCCAGGTGACCAATAAAGACCTCTATGTCTCTTGTAATCCAAATGTTTGACAATATGTCTCCAGGTGACCAATAAGGACCTCTATGTCTCCTGTGATCTAAATGTTTGACAATATGTCTCCAGGTGACCAGTAAGGACCTCTATGTCTCCTGTAATCCAAATCTTTGACAATATGTCTCCAGGTGACCAATGAGGACCTTTATGTCTCCTGTAATCCAAATCTTTGACCATATGTCTCCAGGTGACCAATAAGGACCTCTATGTCTCCTGTAATCCAAATCTTTGACCATATGTCTCCAGGTGACCAGTAAGGACCTCTATGTCTCCTGTAATCCAAATGTTTGACCATATGTCTCCAGGTGACTAGTAAGGACCTCTATGTCTCCTGTAATCTAAATGTTTGACCATATGTCTCCAGGTGACCAGTAAGGACCTCTATGTCTCCTGTAATCCAAATGTTTGACCATATGTCTCCAGGTGATAAATAAGGACCTCTATGTCTCCTGTAATCCAAATGTTTGACCATATGTCTCTAGGTGACCAATAAGAACCTCTATGCCTCTTGTAATCCAAATGTTTGGCCATATGTATCTAGGTGACCAATAAGGACCTCTATGTCTCCTGTAATCCAAATGTTTGACCATATGTCTCCAGGTGATCAATAAGGACCTATGTCTCCTGTAATCCAAATGTTTGACCATATGTCTCCAGGTGATCAATAAGGACCTCTATGTCTCCTGTAATCCAAATGTTTGACCATATGTCTCCAGGTGATCAATAAGGACCTCTATGTCTCCTGTAATCCAAATGTTTGACCATATGTATCTAGGTGACCAGTAAGGACCTTTTTGTCTCCTGTCATCTTGGTCATAATATAAAAAAAAAGAAATTTTATTTACTTTGAGATGTAATCAGTAGTTGAAAAATGCCTCCTGATTGAATATACAGAATGTAAAAAATGCCTCCTGATTGAATATACAGTAGGTAAAACATGCCTTCTTACTGAATAAACAGAAAGTAAAACATGCCTTCTGATTGAATCTATCAAATAAACATAAGCATGTCTGTTTTTATTTAGGGAAAACATAAATGTCAGTTAAGAAATAAAATTCAAATTAAACTTTCAATAACTTGTGTTATAAAATTAGAAAAATACATTAAATCTTACCACAGATCATTATCAAAGTAAAACAGCTGAATCAGCAAATCTGCATTTACATGTAATTAAATTCATACAAAGTAAGAACAGCTGTTCAGATTTTAAATCCTTTAAAATCCTGTGACCTGAGGTCTTGAAGTCCCAGGTTAACTTCCTTATAATGATTCTAGTTTAAATATTATCAGTTATTTTAAAACTAGAAATAAATATGTTTTCTAAATTCAATTTTAATTTTAACACTTCAAAAATAAATATGTCTGCTAAATGGATGATATTTTAAGAAAAAAGCTTAATTTAGCTCTTTTTTAGAAATTTAAAATTTGACTTTAACCTATCTAAATTTGCAAGGTGGTGAAATTTTATAACTTTTAGGAAAGTAGTTGCTATTTTTTTTTTTTTTACAATAATTATACTTGCAAATTTTTTAAAATGCAAAATGAGAAAAGAAAATGAAAATTGGGTTCCAAAGGGGAAAAAAATCACATGTATTATACAACCATCTTCATTTCAGAAATATTTCTCCATTTTTAAGTCCCACTCAGGTCAACATTTATTATATAACAAATGTACGACAATATAAAGTTTTATATACCCATGTACCATAAAGATTTTATTTTTCTTAAAGGTGTTTTATTTCCTCAATTTATTTATTTTTACCAGGAAAATAAAAGAATAATTACACTTTACAGTGGTGTTATGAAATTCTGGAATTTTTATTTTTAACAATTTCCTAAATTAGAAAACAACTAGACAAATTTATCTCATATATAACAATATGCTGGAGGCTATTAAGTGTGTGAAAAGCATACTAAAGCAAGTTATAAGTGTCCTGGGGCAGGGACACGCAAAGATTAGGGACGCATTACAGTGAAGTAACCAGTACATATATATATGATTTTGTATGTGATAAATTATTACATCATTTTATTGGACTTTTTCTTAGAGGATAGTGGTTAGTTAAGAAGATAGTCCTACTAATTCCTGAATAGAAAATTTGATTGAGTTAATGTATCTATTTAAGTACAATATTTTGAATGTTATTTTATAAAGTGACCCAATGTTATGTCATTCTGATTAAGATTATGTCAAACTTGTAAATGTTTAAACTCTAATTAATTCTCTCTTTTTTTTAAGAAGAACATTTTACAGTTAGAAGATTTTATTTGTTTATAGTAACCAAACATTATATCATTCTAATTTGAATATAGTCAAACTTCTATCTGATAAAAAAGAGTATTTACTGAGTTAATATTTACCTATATTACTGTCACATGGTGATATTTTACGTAAATAGGCACTGGTCATTAAAATACAAATTGATCAGTGTAGTGACCAAATATTATATCATTTTGATTGGTCCTCTATTTATGTCATAAAGATAGTGTTTGACCGGAACAATTATTTTATTAGGATAGTGTAGAAAATATAAACGCTATAAATATTACCTGAAAAAGGAATTGCCTGTGGTTACCTGTGAAAAAACACCTATTGACAATCACTTATTTATTGTGTCCATGTTTCAGTTACATGTCAAGAAGGTTGATGTATACAAATATCAATTTGGACAGAGCAACCCATTGTGAACAAGAAATATCTCCAGGATAAACAACACAAGAAGATACAAAAATCATCTGCAGAGAGAAAACATTACCTCACCTTTACTCACCTGAGATTGAGCAATTTTGAAGTTCATACAAGGCTTTTAATTAAGGTATGTACATCATCTTTAAATAAACTTTTTGATATTTAATTAGAATTTTTAATGTTATGATTTTTCATATTTAAAGGGTTAAATTTAAATATAAATTTGAAGATTTTTTTTTATCAATTTCTAGATGTATTACAATTCAAGGTACATAATTCATATGTTTTGGGGTTTTAGATGATTAGTTACAATAAAATATAAAAAGTATGAATAGTTTAAAAACTTTTTATTGTATTAAGTGAGTTTGTTAGAAAAAAAACTTCTCTCCAAAAGAAGTTATTTTTTAATTTTAAGATTTTAAAAAATATCATGTAGTTATTTACAAACTAAGCTGGTGAAACACAGAGAGAGAGAGAGATGGGGGAGGGGAAGGGAGAGAGAGAGAGAGAGAGAGAGAGAGAGAGAGAGAGAGAGAGCTTGTTAAGTATAAAAATTGTTTATTTCCTAAAATATTTGTTCAGACTAAAATAATATTGTCACCCTTACTGACATATCCATGTTTAGTACACTTGCACTAAAAAGGAATGTTTTTGGTAAAAATATGTTGTTTTTTAAAAGATATTTATTGTCTTCATAAATTTTAGTGGGAAGGATATCAAATATATGTCTTTATTGGTATTTTTTGAAATACAAGATCAAAAGTCAAATCATTTCATTTCATCCTTTATTTGCTAATCCGGTTTGAACATTTTCAATTTAGATAGGTGTGTTTGACATGTGAAATTGAAATATTGAAATGGTTAAACTTTAATTGGTATTGATTTGTGTTGAGGGATCTGATCATAGCTTTTTAGTTAATGCATGTGTAAAAGTTTACATGACATGTATGTAAATATACTAAATAAATTATTGGATCGAGTCAAAACATAAACTTAGCTTCCACATGAGAAATTTAGCTTCTCCGTGGTAGACTTATCTTCCCCATGGCTGGTATTGTTAAACAAACCCATGTTACTAATTGAATTTTCATGAATTTTTACAATTGATTTTACTATTTATTTAAGTAATCTAATTACCTATGTACATTAAGTTAACTACACTTTTCAGCTAATGTGAATTGATGTTACCTAATTAAACACTTCATGCTGATTTCTAAACAATAAGTATTTAAGTGGTCATAACAATGAGATCATGTGACTTACCCCGGTAATATTTTTGGTGCTAGACTGTCTTGTTTCCTAAGGTGTCAAGACTCTTACATTTTGAGAAATAGGTAGACACCCCCTCTTTGTTAGTCTCTCACTTCGGAAATTATTTTGTTAAGTTTTAATTTACTACAAAGGTACATGTTTCTGGAATTTGGAATATATTTATAATTGGAATAGATTATAGAGCAATACACATCTTTCTGAAAGGACTCTCTATATGGAATAGTTGGGACACAGTTGCACAAAAGGGTAATTGTTTTTTTTATTAGTTTAATGATTGGTTTTGTTACTGAGATAAAAATTATGTAAAAACTTTTCCTGAAACTCTATGTAAATGGTTGAAAACCTGCATAAAGATATTATTCAACATAAATTCTGACTATAAAATTGATAAAAAATGAAATGCAGCCTATGTAAATTTCATGAGACATCCCCTCTATTACAGAGGTTAAGTAAGAGTTCATTCATTCATTCATTCATTCATTCATTCATTCATTCATTCATTCATTCATTCATTCATTCATTTATTCATTCATTCATTCATTCATTCATTCATTCATTATTTTGTTTTGTTTTATTTTTTTCATTTATTATTTTTTATTATAATTTATAACATGCTTGCTTGCTTTTGTATTTTTATTTATTATTATTATTATTATTATAATTTTTTTTTTTTTTTTTACTTTTTTTTGACATTGTTTGGGGGGGGGGGGGTCGCAAAGGCTTACACATCAAATAAAAAAGTTCCAGTCCCCATTTTAAAAAGTAAAATATGAAAATCGTGACTATGAAATGGAATAATTTTCATGCTCTACATGTTTTATTTGTGCCTTAAACCATCTTTTTTAAAACCTCTTCATTCTTCCAGCTAAGTAGATGATTGACACAACAAATTTAGGAAGTGATCTCATTTAGTGAGTTGTTACTAATTAATTTGATGGTATTAATCAGATTATAAGGGAGTGACTGTGTTGTTTTTACATAACATATCATGTCTGTAATGTTTTGTGTGGTTCTAGATTGAAAAACAAAATTAAACATTTCTTGTAAGGTGCTTGGAGGTAAAATAATGTCATTAATTATAATTTAAATTTTATGTAAAATTATATCTAATTAATTATCAAATTAGAGGGATTATTCAAATTTAATTTTAATTATTCATTTATATGATCAGAGAGAAACATTATTTAATTTTTAAGTTTTTGAGAAAAATATCACTATAAAAATTCATTTTTATTGATGTAAAAAAGGAAGGTATATTTAATGATAACTTTGATTCATATGGGCAAGGATAATGACCCATGATGCTGCTGTTGGGTTAATGACTTAATCAGGATATCGGGGGTGATGACCTGAGCAGGGTATTGCAATCAGTGTCTATAGATCAAAATATGTGTATATAGACAAAGTTCTCATTACACGGGTTTTCCAAATGTGACAAACTTCATGACAAGTTCTCATTACACAGGGTTTCCCAATCTGACAAACTTCATGACAAGTTCTCATTACACAGGGTTTCCGAAGTCTGACAAACTTCATGACAAGTTCTCATTACACAGGGTTTCCAAATCTGACAACCTTCATGACAAGTTCTCATTACACAGGGTTTCCAAATGTGACAAACTTCATGACAAGTTCTCATTACACAGGGTTTCCAAATCTGACAAACTTCATGACAAGTTCTCATTACACAGGGTTTCCAAATGTGACAAACTTCATGACAAGTTCTCATTACACAGGGTTTCCCAATCTGACAAACTTCATGACAAGTTCTCATTACACAGGGTTTCCAAATCTGACAACCTTCATGACAAGTTCTCATTACACAGGGTTTCCAAATGTGACAACCTTCATGACAAGTTCTCATTACACAGGGTTTCCCAATCTGACAAACTTCATGACAAGTTCTCATTACACAGGGTTTCCAAATGTGACAAACTTCATGACAAAGTTCTCATTACACAGGGTTTCCTAATGTGACAAACTTCATGACAAGTTCTCATTACACAGGGTTTCTCAATCTGACAAACTTCATGACAAGTTCTCATTACAAAGGGTTTCCTAATGTGACAAACTTCATGACAAGTTCTCATTACACAGGGTTTCCTAATCTGACAAACTTCATGACAAAGTTCTCATAACACATGGTTTCCCAATCTCACAAACTTCATGGCAAGCTAATTACACAGGGTTTCCCAATCTGACAAACCTTATGACAAGCTAATTACACAGGGTTTCCCAATCTGACAAACCTTATGACAAGTTTTCATTACACAGGGTTTCCCAATCTGACAAACCTTATGACAAGTTTTCATTACACAGGGTTTCCAAATCTGACAACCTTATGACAAGTTTTCATTACACAGGGTTTCCAAATCTGACAAACCTGATGACAAGTTTTCATTACACAGGGTTTCCCGATCTGACAAACCTTATGACAAGTTTTCATTACACAGGGTTTCCAAATCTGACAAACCTTATGACAAGTTCTCATTACACAGGGTTTCCAAATCTGACAAACCTGATGACAAGTTTTCATTACACAGGGTTTCTCGATCTGACAAACCTTATGACAAGTTTTCATTACACAGGGTTTCCAAATCTGACAACCTTATGACAAGTTTTCATTACACAGGGTTTCCAAATCTGACAAACCTTATGACAAGTTTTCATTACACAGGGTTTCCAAATCTGACAAACCTTTTGACAAGTTTTCATTACACAGGGTTTTCCCTGATGACAAGATCTCATTACACAGGGTTTCCAAATCTGACAAACCTGATGACAAGTTCTCATTACACAGGGTTTCCCAATCTGGCAACCTTATGACAAGTTTTCATTACACAGGGTTTCCCAATCTGACAACCTTATGACAAGTTCTCATTACACAGGGTTTCCAAATCTGACAAACCTTATGACAAGTTTTCATTACACAGGGTTTCCAAATCTGACAAACCTTATGACAAGTTTTCATTACACAGGGTTTTCCCTGATGACAAGTTCTCATTACACAGGGTTTCCCAATCTGGCAAACCTTATGACAAGTTTTCATTACATAGGGTTTGGTTTTCCCTCATGACAAGTCCTCATTACACAGGGTTTTCCAATTTGACCAACCTGATGACAAGTTCTCATTACACAAGGTTTCCCCTGATAACAAGTTCTCATTACACAGGGTTTCCCAATCTGATATGCAAAATAAAAAAAGTTAATGCTTCCAGCCCCCACCCCCAACCCCCCCCCCCCCCCCCCCCCCCAAAAAAAAAAAAAAAAAAAAAAAAAAAAAAAAAAATTCATATAAATTTAATTGACCTGAAAAGTGTTCAGTTCCAACAGAATCTATTTAATACACGTTTTTAAAAAATAACCAGTTCAGAAATGTTCTGATTTACAATATTTTTACAACAAAATTTCATTTACAGTTTTAAAGGACACCCATGCCTGTTCCATGCCATATCCACATAGATTTCATATCAGCCACATGTTTTTCTATTAATCAATATTTCCTTGATATGGTTTGATTCTAAGACAATGTCTAATCAATTTCCTTGTGTAAGTGAATATTGGAAATGTAAAGTTAGCTATTTTATGATCCTGACATCTTTTAAATGTTGATAAAGTCTATAAATATTGTATTTCTTTCTTAAGATCGGCTTAAAATAGATTTTGCCATGATCATTTGTTGATTTTTTTCTAAATATAAAATAATTGTGTCTACCATAATGCTATTAAAGAATCTATTGTATCTTTTAATCAACCAATGCACACATGATCTCCTGGATAATACACTTTTGGAGAGTGAAGTGGAATATTGGTGTATTATTCCATTATTCTGTAGTCAAGGTTATTTCACCTATACCATCATAGTCAGTTTTGGGATGGTGGAGGAAACCAGAGTACCTAGAAAAACCTACAACTTTTGGTACACTTTAGAAAAGGCATTCAAAAAAAGCTAAACACCAAACCCTGAAAGGCTAAGGAAAAGCTTTATCTTAACAAATTGTGTTTGTAACAAGTTGGTAACCTTTTGTTGGACATTGTATTTTTATAATTTGATTATTGATTATTGAATTAATTTAAAAAACAGCTAGACAAGTTGTCAAATAAGTGCTAGCACTGTAAAAAAAAAAATTGATTGATTTTCTTCAATTATTGAACATGTTACTTTAAAGAAAAAATTGTGTTTTGAAAAATCAATTGAATAGCTGTTCAGTCTAATAAAAATTTAATGTACATGTTTTTGATTAAAATCAATCAACAAATGATTAATGAATGTACAGTTAGTGAAATTAGTTCAATGCTCATGCAGTTCATATGCATGGAAGTTAATTTTTTTGTGGCACATGTGTTTTAAACAGGAAAGAGTATGATTACATTCTATATCCTTAATTATCAGTTTAATGTTAATGACAACCACCTGTTAACATGTGAGGTAAAATTAAAAAATATTTTTGATAAAGTTTTAAAATACACCAACACAAGTAGTAAAACCACTTGTTATCATAGTAATTTTTAATTACCTTAGTGATGTTTTAGGTAACACGGGAGTAAGGAAATAATGGTGTTCTGTAGTGTAAGATACATTGCCTAGTAACTGTTGCCTAGCTTCTGTATCCATTGGTTACCAGAAAAGTCCTCATTGCATACATTTTTAGTTGTATTGAATTTTTTTCCAGTCAAGGCCATAATACAATAGAGGCAGACAAGAAAATTTTAAGATCTAAGATAAAAATCCAAATACATGTTACAATGTTAAAAGATAATAGAGTTTTATTATTTATTTTGAAATTGTAACAGTGAAACTTCGTCAAAAATTAACCATGTTCAGCATATCACACCTGTCCACCTGTACATTAATATGCAGAATTAAAATATATACAGCAATTAAAAAATTAACAAAAACCATAAAACCCATTAAACAAAAGTAAAAAATTACAGGTTAAGACAGAATTTATTGTGAGTTCAACAGCTGTATGTCTCGACAACTCATCAACTGAAATAACCACAGTAACCTTCTACACATAACTTCTAAATGTTTGTCATAAAAGTCTCGCATAAAAAAAATTAATGACCATCATCTATGCTACTTTGTATGGAAAAATTTTGCTGCTTATGAATTTTTCATGTTTTTATCACCATACATAAGTGAAAATATTATCTTGTTTTTGAAAAACAGAAAATATCCATAAACGGCATTTACAGAAAACCTAAAATATCATGTTCATACTGATAAAGTAAAATTGGGGCAAACCATTTGCATATTTTTATTGAAAGGCATCACATAATTTGATTAATGATATTTACTTAATCTGCCTAATGTCCATCATAAAAACTTTTTAAATAAATTATGTGTTTACATTTTGACCAGTTTGCACAGAAATTAATACATTATTTTTTTTAACAAATGAGTCAACATAAAAACAAAACTTCAGCCATTTTATTTGAAGTGATCAGTATAAAGTCAAAGAAGAAAAAAAATTACCAGTAAAACGAAAAACGAGATAGAACAGGATTTATTAAAAACTCAACTAAGATAGAAAAGATGGACGACACAAAATAGATAAGAGGTAACTTCTTACTCCCTGTCCTTCCCCCGTCCGCACCTCCGTCAAAGTCAATGTCAGTATGTTAAAGTTTTGGTAATAAGATAAATTCTGTTCTGGTACAAATCCGATAAGAAACATTCACAGATTCACACACCACTACCATGAATTTATCAAAATAGTTGATGCAACTTTAAACAATATGAAATAAAGCCAAACTTATCTAAAGTTCAAAACAATTTGATTTAAAAAAAAAAAACATTTCCCTACATGCATTTGTAAAAGATCAGGTTTGTAATTAGTAAAGGTAATATTTATGTAATCATGTAAAGTGGAGAAATATAACCCATTGAAAGATTATGTAAAAGTTTATATTTACATCTATTTGTTATTGAAAATTGTTTACATAAGTCACAAAAGCATATCAATTATGTAATATCTGTGCAAATTTAAGTGCATTAGAGGTACAGTTTGGGATTTTCAGTACTAAGACCAAAAGAGATTGTAGTCTCATTGACTTGGTGAATCATAGTGGCCTTGACCACCTTGAAACTGAATCATAGCCAGTGGCCCTGACCAGTTTGCCTCTTGCATCTACCAAATAGAATTTGAATGAACAAAATTTAATCAAAAACCATAGTTGCAGAATATGTGTAGTGGAATTTGTGGTAAAAGTCAAGGTAATGTGTATGAAATGTGTACAATGTGTATGAATAGTGTAATAAAGGTCAAGGTTGTGTAGGAATAGTTTAGTAAAGGTCAAGGTTGTGTATGGAATGTGTAATTGAGCTTAATGCTGCTTTGTATGACAGTACCAAATAAATGGAGAGGAGTAATGATGTTTAATACCAGTCAAGATGCTTTCACTTTTTATAAGCCAACCAGTTTGTGATGGTGGAGGGAACCAGATGGCTTAAAGAAAACTGCCGAACTTTTGGAGGTAAAAGTGACAATTTTTCACATAAGATCTGTCTGAGTGAGGTTTTGAATCCTTAGTATTGAGATGTGATTTAATTGGAAAGCCAACAGAAATTGTATTGAACATACTTTATTTACAAAGCAGTTACGACAATTTAAAAATTATGACATAATTTCTTGCGAGTCAATTGTTAGCCTAATCAGAAGTCCGAGTAATTTATTAATTTATGAATTGTCTTCAGAAACTGGTATGGACTTTTATTAGAAATACAATGTATACCATAAGTTAGATTGTGGCCCTCCATTCAGATTATTTAATTTGTATCAGTACATCACCAGTTATAAGTAAATAACACTAAATTGCAAGTGTAATATTATAAATTGAACATTCAGAATAGAGTAATGGTGGTTAACATCCCAGTCAAGAATAATTCACTTACATCGAGATGTTGCCAGCTATAGGCCAAAGTGCAGAAATTTTGCCTGTGCATTCTGCTGATGTCATTATACAGCAGGGTTCTGTATTGTGCCATGGCTAAAGTGACTCAGGACCTCGTTTATTTTAAGTTTCTATCTGAAAGAACCATGAATTTCATTTTGTAATGCTGAGTGCTTGGCGAAAGAATAGTCACTACCTGCTTTCAAGTCAGACCAGGTCGGGACTTTCAAGTCAGACTAGGTCGGGGATCGAACCCACAACCTCCCACTTACAGAGCCAGCACTCTACCAACTGAGCTACCCAATTGTTAAAAATTCAGAACATTCAGAAATGGTTAGTAAAAACTCAGTTCTAGTGAAAGCTTTTTCTGCCTCCTATGGCTTCATTTATTGATTTAACAATCAGTTATTATAAAATGTTAAATATTTAAATATATTTTAAATGGTTAGGAATATAATTATAACACATCAAATATTTAAGTGATTACGGTACATATTCAAGTATTTGTTTACATTTGATATTCATTTAGTCAAGGACATTATATTATTTGTTTTGAAAATTTTTGTTATGTCATGAGATAAACATTCAGGGGACATTGATTTATCCTTGTCCATCTATCTGTCAAACATTTAGGGGACATTGATTTGTTTTTGTCCATCTATCTGTCCATCTGTCTGACTGTCTGTATGTACATGATATTATCTGCCTATATCAGTTTAAACACATAATGGAGGAGGGCAGGGTCGTTGGATTTTGATCTAAGTAGGGTTTGACTAACTCAGTTTGCATGCCAGATTTTGATCTAAGTAGGGTTTGACTAACTCAGTTTGCATGCCAGATTTTGATCTAAGTAGGGTTTGACTAACTCAGTTTGCATGCCAGATTTTGATCTAAGTAGGGTTTGACTAACTCAGTTTGCATGCCAGATTTTGATCTAAGTAGGGTTTGACTAACTCAGTTTGCATGCCAGATAAGGATGCATGTTATGAATAGCTGAAAAAATACTGATGCAATGTAAAAAAAAAAAAAAACATTAAAGTCAACCCACTAAACCAGTCTTTTTCCAGAAGAACAATATAAGTGGTTTTAATATTTCGAGATACTGTTATTTATTTATCTATTATCTAGACCAATAACCTATAGAATGTAAACTTGTTTGCTTTATTTAAGTGTTGTAATGTCAAAAAGTACCAGTTAAATTCAGAAATAAATATCTGTCAATTAATACACACTTGTTTTAAGGAACTTGAATCAATGAAAGATCTAATCAGTTCTTTAAGACTTTAGGGCTTTAACATATACTTTATAGGAAGATTTATGAGGTATATATTTACCTGTAGATCTTAATGTAGATATCCAGGTAAAAAGGTGACTCGTTGGTTAATAGATTACATTGAATTACATTTAATTATCTATACAGTTACTTTGTTTGTTTGTTAGTTTTAAGGGTACGGATTTAACTAATTACATTTGGCAGTTTCAACTGTTAACTGTCATTGAGGATGTGACTGAGACATCAGCAGTAAATGGAGCACTATGCCATTCATTATCTAGCTTTTACTTCGACTCCAGACTTTATAATTGTGACAAAATTTTTCACCTGGCTTGCTAAATGCCAAAATGCCAAATGTTTGTTTTTTAGTGGGGTTAACACTGGGTTCATAAACCATTCTAGAACTTTCCAGCATGATATGAGTGAAAAATCTAAACAAGGGCATAAAACACTATTCCAGTAATCAACCACCCATATGAATCTATCACTGATAAGGCTGCTTCTGACTGGTTTGATCTTGTTGTTTTGAACTACTGGTAGAATGCCAACTTTGTCAGTGAAGACTGTGGAGTGCTATTCTTTACGGGGTGTGAAGGAGTGCTATTCTTTAAGGGGTGTGAAAGATCTTTGAGAATAAAGCTTACTATTTCTAATTTATCAATGATGATTGTCTCATTGATAACTTTGAAATCTTTAAGATTACATTGTAAGTATGGTTAAGTGCCACCTCAAAAGTATCTTCTGATATCATCTATATATATATATATATATATATATATGTATTTATGTTTCACACCCCAGTCAAGATGAGTGGCACTGTGATCCATAAGCATGTGCCAAAGACCACAAGGTCCCTGATATTATTTTGGAAGTGAAGAACACAGAAAAACATATATTATGGCAGATTTTAAGGTCTTTTATGTATCAGTATGATTTGAATGACAATTAATTAAAATCATTGTAAGACTTATACAAGACTGGCAGAAGTTTAACCCTCAGCTGGTAAAAAATTGCCTCATTGAATCCAACACCTGTGAGATAAGTCATACCAAGAATGAGCATTAGCATTCAGTGCCCAAAAAAAGATATGATATGCAGGGTTTCTAATAGCTCTTTATGCAATTTGCATCCACTTTTTCACGAATTCCTCTCTCTCTCTCTCTCTCTCTCTCTCTCTCTCTCTCTCTCTCTCTCTCTCTCTCTCTCTCTCTCTCTCTCTCTTGGGAGGGGGGGGTGTTGTTGCTTATCTTACTTATTCATATAACAATTTATCAGTGTGTGACATTTTATTTTCTTATTTTTAAACATTGTTATTGATTGATATTCCAAGTGGTAAAATTTTTATGACTTTTTTGCTGTCAGCAGTCACTCACCTTGTACTTAATCGTCACTCAGGCATGTTAATTGTTTTATTGAGGTAACAGTAATTTACTATAAATTCTATACAAATTGATCATTTAGTTATTTAAACTACCTGGTAAGTAAGTTATTAGTCTAAACATAAAAAAATCTGTTTTTATTTTCCAGATTTTTTTGGTTTTGTTATTTTTCTATTTTAAACTTTTTCATATTTTCACATCAAAATATATTCTTTTTTTTCTGTTTACAGATTTACAGATCTGTCCAGTGTGGATTTGTGTAAAGCTTCAGACACTTTTAAAAAGGTATGTATGTGAATTTGTATACATGTATTTTTTTTTTTTTTTTTTAATGGATTAATGATTAGGAAATACACAATAATTTATCATACACACATTTTCCATTAGAAATGTTCAAGTTTATTTATATATAGTGTATATAATGAATTATTGTATATGCTTTTGATTATAAGGAAATGCGTGGTAATTTGTTATTTATGAATGAACTAAAAAAAATTATCTATATATTCAGCAGTAAACAACATCATATTTCATATCTTGAGAAGTTAAAGAAATTACAACCAAAAACAAAAAACAAAGCAAACAAACAAAAAAAAAAACTAGAATTAAATAAATAATTGAAATTGTACTCTTTTTCCTTTTTGATGTGAAATGCTTTAAAATGGTAAATGTTAACAAAACATGTAATGATATCTAATTACATTACATTTTTGGAAATTGATATTAATACGTAGGTTTCAAAACCAACTAAGTTTAATAAAATATTTTAACCAGAAAGAAAAATGGATTTGTGCAAAATTTAATCTTATATGTGACAATATTGACCTCTGTGTTTTACAGAAGTAAAACATTTGGGTGTTCAAGTGGCGCAGTGGTTAGCGCTCCCGCCTATCACCAATGCGACCGGGGTTCGATTCCCAGTGTCGTATGTGATAAGGTATGAGGTCACCTGCTTGAGCATGTGGGTTTTTCTCCGGGTTCTCCGGTTTTCCTCCCACAATAAGACCTCACGCGCGCTACAATTCGGGCCAACGAGCTAGATAAATATAAGTTGCACAACTTGTTTCTAAATCGTTGTAAAAGAAATAAAGTTTAAATTTAAATTAAAGTAAAACATTGTCCTAGTTAGAATTCAAAAAATTCTTTTTCTCTCCGCCTGCATTACTTATTTTCCTCTCTCAACCTTAAAGCTGCATTTTTTAATTTCAATTTTCTGAATTTTTTTGATTTTCTAAAAATATATTTTTTTTAAAAATAGATATCTTCTAACCACAATCCGTGAAATTCGTTTTCTAAAATTTCATTTCTTTTAGCTGTAAATAAACGGAATCCCCTGACCAGTTGGTCAGTGTTTTACGATGGTAATTATGAGCTTGGAGCTTGCGCACAGATATACGGAAAACCCTAGAATCGAAGGTGAAACATGACAGATTGCATTAACTGCCCTTCATAAATATCCAGTGTATTTGAAATGGTGTTATGTATCCCTTACTAAGTCACAAATGACAAATTCAACGAAGTTCTGTGTTTAATTTATCGTATTTCACCATTATGAAAGTTGTGTTTAAATGACCCGGGTTTTGATGACGTAACAATGTTCTAATATTAGATCCCAAATGCTGCATCTCTCTGGGTAAATACTGTAATTTCTGTATTTATTTGAGCTTTTATCGTTGAACCAAATGTAACACTGTTCATTAGGAACATCATTAATTAGATTAGCACCGTTTTAATTTTTTCTTTGGAAAACTTAATGTAGCTTTAACTAAAGCTGGTGACATCTCAATACAAGTGAACAGAAATCATAACAGGACAGATAACCTCATATCCCTGATATAAAAGGTAAAAAATTAGGTCCTGCTTACAGTAATCTTATCACCTTTTCAACATAATTTTGCATTTCATGAGAAGGATTTGAAAATTTTATTAAAGTTTGTCCTTTTTTCGGCTATAAAAGGGATTTAATATGTTGATTTTATGTATTGACACTCGTAAATAAACAATTTCTACATCTCTTACCTATCCCCCCTGTTATATCCTACCCACCTACCTGTATATCTTTCAAGGTAAATCATATCAGTGGATTTAATTTTACAATCGATATGAGATGTGTACCTGGTAAATAAAATTTAAGTGTCTAACTTTGATTTGTGAAATAACACCATTAAGTGTTTGATGTCCCTTATTGAGAGTTTTGATTTCACACATATCGGAAAACGAAAAACAACTTGCTGTTTGTTGTTTGTATTGTTTTAACAAAAGAGAAGTAAGTGATTGGTTCATTATTATTTATTTCTTATTTAATAACTGCATTGTTTTTTGGTTTAGCAAACTATTAATAACTTAATAAATATTTGTTTCTTAATTGATATTTGGTTTTTGAATAGAATCATTTTTCATTTATAAGGTTAAATGATTTTTTGTAGCCATACTTTGACCGGCACTTATTACCCGTAATCTGTTTTTTTTATGCTTGAATGAACAATTTAGCAGATGTAAATACCTTAGTTCACATTATCATGTAAGTGATAAAATTAGCACTTTATTTTATTTTATTTTTCCTAACTCACAAAAAATACATTAAAGTGGAAGAGCAGTGTATCTTACCAATATTTTGCCCTGTGAATATGAACCAAGTTTGTACAAAACAAATTGAAGATCAGAAATAAGAGCAAATGAATTTCTGTATATCTGGAAACAGTTATGTCAGTTTTTTTTTTTTTGCAAGAATTTATCTTTATTTTTATTTTTTTAATTTTTAAATTTTTTATTTTTTATATTTTTTTTTTATTTATTTATTTTTTTTTTTTTTGTGGAATGATCGCCAGTGCGAACACAAGAGAATAATATCAAATGATATACACATGTATCTTAAATTTTTCTTAGTGCATCATGTTTGTCTTACAAATTGATGTGATAATAAAATGATTATAAAAATTATCTGATTTTACAGAAAAACAATCAGTCTGTTGGTGGAAAAATTAACAGATGCAACCAATCATTCTGATGACAAATATAAAATTGCAGAAATCAACTCTGAATATTAATTACTTACAAGGAACTAGATAATTTTGTCATTTGTGTAGAAATTGAAATGTATATTATTGACAGAAAAATGATATAATTAATTGTTTATTTATCCGAACTGCCATTAAATAGGTTTTTTTTTTTTTTTACAAAAAATTGAAAAGTATATAATTGACACATAAGATGATGGAACATATTTTTTTATATCAGAATTGTCATTTAGTAGAGTATTTCTATTTTATGGTAATGAACACAGGTCTATAAATGCCAGTGTTGAATATCTATTCCATATTTTATCCCAGGGACCACCTTCAGCTTATAATTGATTCCAATTGTAATCTCAGAAGACAGGTATGACTGTACATATTCAGCAATGAGATTTGCAATGTCATTAGTCTATTTTATAGTTTGATGGCCTGTTAGAGCACTTCCCTTTAGTCTCTGAAGTTTATTCTCTGGTTTGACATTTGTTGTTTCCCAATTTTGGTTTGTCATAATTCAGAGTGATTGACCTTGTGTTGAGGTAAACGTGTAGGCAGACCAGATACTCTTTCATATCAAGGTTATTTAGTGAACCCTTCTTACAAATTTTCATTATTCACTTTAAAGATTTCCTAAAAGATTACAAAACTGCAGCTTTATTTATTTATTTATTTATTTATTTATTTATTTATTTATTTTTTATTTATTTCAATGACTGGTACTATCTACCTTACATATAAGTTTATTGAGTTTATCTGGGCACTCTGATAACTTATATATGGTGTAAAAAAACAAAAATAAATATGTTTAATATGAAAAACTGTGGCTTACATCGTGACAAATCTGTGATCATTTATAATGATAATAATAATAACAACAACAATAATGATAATAACAACAACAATAATAATAATAATAATAATAATAACGATAATAATAATTGCATTGGTTTAAAAAGAAACTCACAGGTTGTGAATCAAGTTACGGTACTTAATTTTAGACATTTTGAGTTTGGTTGTTAGACATTTTGAGTTTGGTTGTTAGACATTTTGAGTTTGGTTGTTAGACAGTTTGAGTTTGCTTGTTAGACATTTTGAGTTTGCTTGTTAGACATTTTGAGTTTGGTTGTCAGACGTTTTGAGTTTGGTTGTCTCATCTCATCATAGACATTTTATTGTTCAAAACATTTTTTTTTTTTTTTTTTTTTTTGAAATATTTTTATTGTCCTAGGCAAAGTTAAAGGGTGGATGATGCCAGCGTTGGGGCTCTGGGTTCACCATCTATATAACAATATTGACCACATATTTTATAATTATAGGGGAGGTAATTCAGCATTTTCAATTTTTGGCTTTTTTCTCAGAAGGAAACTGAAGTAAAACTAATTTGTCATTTCTTTTAAATATATAGTAGATAAGATTTCATTTCATCTCAATCTCTGAAAAGAAAAAAGAAAAAAAAACATAGTAAATTATGATATGATAATAATTTGTGTGTCATTTCTTTTAAATACATGTATATAATAGATAATTTTATAATAACAACACTAATTACAAATATCATAATCATATATATATTTATCTACTTTCTTAAAAGTTTGATAACGAGTGCCATTGACAAATATGTCAAGTTAAACTGTCCAAGCTGACTGAGTTGAAATCTAAAGGTCATCAAGATCACTATTTCTCTGTGGTTAACAGTTTAATCTTTGATCTGTGGAGATTATATTTTCACTAGACACAGATGTATGATAGCTATTTATTGATGAGATATCTCCAAGCATAAAACTTGGAATAAATTGTCATAGGTGAGTTTTATAATTCCATCAAACTAAAATGTAAAGTGATTTATTTTTATGATATGTTTTTGAGCAGATTATTTATGGTTCATTTCAGTTATACTGCATAACCAGATGAAAGAGATGGCTTTAAATTTGAATTTCTGTTGTAGTGACTATTTTAACA
Organism: Tegillarca granosa; assembly: GCA_029721355.1. Classification (NCBI taxonomy): domain Eukaryota; kingdom Metazoa; phylum Mollusca; class Bivalvia; order Arcoida; family Arcidae; genus Tegillarca; species Tegillarca granosa. The sequence goes on along the minus strand of CM056597.1, from coordinate 46,668,558 downwards.
ATAACAATATATTGAACATTGTATGATTCTTTTTTCTTTCAGATGCCCTAATACATAACAGAGAGAGAGAGAGAGAGAGAGAGATAACTACCTAGCTTTTTATGTTGGTTAGCACACAAGTCTTTCAAAAGAGATCTCAATTGCAATGTTCCCTAATGTCAGTTCTGTTAATTCACCAAACTCTAACCCTGCTGTTTCATTTCTTACGACCATTTCTCCGTTCTCTTAAATCTGGTGCCTATCTTACAGGTGAGCTGGAAAAGGTATGATTCTAAAAATCAGGTCATTTTCAAAAGTTTAAGATTACCTTTTTTTTTTACCTCCTTGGTTTATTAAAAATTCTTAATCAGTTTAGAAACCTTAATCTTGGTTAACATGAAAAGGGAAATGTTATTAAAAGCCAAGCTATCACTAAAGGAGTAAGTTATGCTATAAGGTTTTTTGTTAAAATAGTTATAATTATGCAATATTATTATTACCGGTATTATTTGTTAATATAGATTGTCATGAAAATCCATTTGCTATAATTAAAATGCTCTATTTAACTAAAAAATTTTATGTCATTGTTTCATTTTTTTTAACAAGAAGATCATTTTAAAAATGTATGACAGCTGAAACTGAAGCTAGATGTAATACAATATTTGTTCTTCAATCACAATTATTTATTTTCATAAGAATAAAAATTTTCAGTAGTGAACTGTTACATCAAATAATTCAAAAGTTATAAAGGATTACAAATTATATTGTCTATTTGAATAATAATCTAAATTTCTAAAAGTTTGGTGTGTGTATATATATATGGAATATTTTGTATATAATATCACACATGCAAGTTACATTTTTTTTTTTTTACAAATCCAGTTTTCTGATTGGTTGAAATGTTTAGCAATTATACTCATATAAACAAAATTATTCTGTCATACTTGGCCAGTTACAAATTATTGTCATCATTGCACATGAATTTTTTTGTAATCTCGATTCACAAAAAAATGTTATTTAAAATTTCCTCCTTTTTTAGGTGTAATTTTGATTCACAGAAAAATGTTATTTTAAATTTACTTTTTTAAAACATATTTATCAGATTTAGGAAACATAGGGTCATCAGTGTTCTTTAGGGAGACTGGTTTCCTGTGCCATTCCTGAACTAACTGCATCAAATATAAGCAAAAAAATCTTGACTTGGGCAAAAAGCTCCCATAACTCCACTTTACTTGCTATAATAGGTACATATTGACTGTTGTTGTGTACCTGTAGTATAAATGTTGGTTATAATTAAGTCATGACCTTGACATCGACCTAACTGAGGTCATATTTTGTTTGTACATAATTGTGTATCTGAGTAGAAATTAGACTATCAGTCTAACACTTTAAGATATAACTGTATTATCTACATTGGGTCCTTATCAATAACCAGGTCATGATGTTATGAAATTCAATTTTAAAATCATGTGATAAATTTTTAAGATCATATAACACAAGTCTTATTATGCAATAGATAGATAATTTTATGCCTATCTAGGGATACTGAATTTTACAATGTCATGACAGCTTCTGAGGTATGCATAATATTAAAATTGATTTTTTTTAAAATAGCAAAAGGTGCTTTATTTTGTACATACCTGAGATTAAAAGTGTGATGTTGATTGATTTTTGTGAGGAGAAATGTTTAACTAGTTCTGTAAATATATCTTAAAAAGAGTCCAAGTAAATATCTTTACAAGGCAAATTTACATAGATATATTACAGTGCTGCTCCAAACTAGTTAAACATACCAACTATTTCATATGATACCTGTCATATATATATATATATATAAAGGTGAAATACTAAAATGGACTATTTTTCAAAAATTAATTGTGTACTCTGATGGTTTTGGCTTCTGTGTTATGATTTCATCTTCAATTCTATTTTTGTTTGACTGTAAATCTTTAAGCAAAAGGTTAAGATATAGTAAGATAACCTAGGTACCCCAAAAATCTACACACCTGTTTAATAAATTATTTTAGCTAACTTATTAAGAATGTACCTTAAAATTCAGCTTACCTCATTTTTGTCATAATAATAACATCCTTGAAGTTATTTTTTTATCCTGTTTTTTTAAAGAAGTTATAAAAATACTCAACATTTTAACATTTGGGTGCAGTTTTTTGTTGCCAAAAAACATCGTGATCTCTAGCTCCAAATGTGACATTTCAGAATGATATATTTGGTTATAAAACAACTTATGTAGCATTGTCAGATTGTAGACTGAAGCCGCATTGTATTTTTAGACAGATGATTATCTTAGTAATTGTTTAATATTTATTTTTTTCTTGTTTTTTGTAGACAATAATTTGCAGTAAATGAGTTAAAAGATGGCTTTACTTGGAAGAGATAACCATGAAGATCTTGTAAGTCTTATTTATTTACTGCCTGTCATGTTACACGCTTTCGAAAAAGGATTAGGTGCCTTGATTGCCAAGTGGTCCAAAGTTTGCCTAATGGATCACGTAATCTCTCGTGACCTAGAGTACAAATTCCACTCAGGTAGAGCCTTGTCTGAGACAGTTTGCTTGCCAGGGGTTTTTTGTAGGTACTACATGTATTTCCCCTACCACTCCAGAACTAATAATCTCAGTATAAGTCAAAGAATTTTTAATTGGGTATAAAACAACATTACAACATTCAACTCAGTCGTCAGTCAGAACATGACATAGATGATATTGTGTAGTGTCTGTTAATGTTTCGTTTTCTCACCTTTAAGGTGGCAATATCGAAATATGCATGTAGAAGTGATAATTGTTACAGTTTGTTCACTGTTGCACAATTGGTGTCAAAAATAAGACAACAAAGAGAAACTATTCTTCTATAATACCTAATCTGACCATCACTGTAAGAGTTTATACTAAACAGTGAAACCTTGTTATGATGAATCTCAATAACTTTGCCACCTCACTGTTTGAGACCCATAGTCTATTTTTTTTTTTTTTTTTTTTTTTAGTCACTCTTCATTTATTGCCACTTTATTGCCCTGAGATCTAAATAAATGGTGGCATTCATCAAGTTATTCTAGCTAATTAAGCCACATTTTTTGTCACATGCATTGATTTCAAGACAGCAGTAAGTTTTTGACTTAAGAATACTAAGTACAAGTGGCTATAGTCATATTCATTCATATGAGAAAAAACTTTAAACAAACCACATACTTTAAGAGATATCCATAAGATTTGACATGTGGGTATCAGATCACAATAAGATTATTATAAAGTTTCAGACTATGGGTGAAGTTCAAGGTCACATGAATAATTAGATGTGCAAATAAATTGTGTCATCTATTGACAGATGTTATTCTGCATAGGAGAAAATCATTAAGAAATATGTACTAATCTTTCTTATAACTAATTCTTTTTTAAAGAATTATACTGCAGAAGACACAGAGTTAACTCCCCTTACCTCTCAAAGCAAAGACGAAGATGAAACCAGTAATCTCATACATTCACAAAGTGACATTACTGTTACTACCACTAGCGATCCCCCTGCTGGAATTAGAAAACCCGAGAAAAAATATCCAGAGGATTCAGATTCCATTACGCAGATGGATCGAGTAGAATGTCTGGATCGAATCGGAAAGTTATGGGATGATGTGGATAAATTATTTGAAATGCCTAAGAAGTTTGATATAGCCTCACTCTGCTCAGATACCAATATTGTCATGACTGAGACTGGAATACGAGAGGAAGTGCCCCAAATAGTTATTCATGGTGAAAAATATCCGTACAGTGAAGACGATTATAGCAGTAAGTACAATGTAAAGATTGTGGTTTTTATTCCGAAACAAAGAAATTTTTTTTTCTTTGATAATGGCTAACTTTTGAAACGTATGTTGGCAAAAACAGCAGAATTTGAGAAGAAATAAAAATATAAACTTTAACTGTCATGATATAATGCTTAAGTTTAAGCATATTTTATTGAGCATATTTAAATTTTCTTGCAAAAAATAAAAAATACCCAAGTTTTCCAAATAAAATTTAAGTGAAGAAAACTAATCAGTTTTTATGGTCAACATTTATTTAGAGTTTTCTAGTTCAAGTCATTCCTTGTTTAAAAATTTAGAAATTTTATTATTAATATGATATTTTTTTATCTTAAATGCTGACTAAGTTAATTACTACAGCCTGTAATAAATAAAGGTTCAATTCCTGAGAGTGCACTTGCACTTTGACTTTTAGTTTTGTGGATAATTAGGCTATCAATTTAGAATGTATGACAGTGAAAACATGATATTATGAAATAATGTGTTATTTTTGGTATGGGAGAAAAAAAAACTTGTTTGAGTCTAAATCATTTGCCATTACAGAATATTGGAGTTTCTATCCTATGATATATTTTGGAAAAAAAATTTTTGCAAATTAAAAAATTCTTTTAAAGGTCATAGAAGAGATTCATTTCCACACATACATCTCCCATTAAAAGCAATACACAGCAGATCATTAAAATCAATGCCCCAATTGGCACCACCAGAACCACCTAAGAAAAAGAAAAAGAAGAAGAAGAAAAAGAAAAAGAAGGAAAAATTTCCTGTTGAGAAAAGATTTCCATCCAGATCGGCTTTAATGTCCCCCACCATTCCAGAAGTGGATATTGAGGAATATGAGGTATGTATTTATATAAAGTCTACAATTCCTTTGTTTAACTTGTTAGAAAAATGTGGAGATATTTGTCAGTTATCTCCCCTTAGCGGTCCTCTTGGTGATACTGCACTCAAACTGCTCCTGTACGTGAATCAGTTTCATTTATAAATCACCTGTATTTCCAAAATTTGACCATTAATTACCTTACATATTTCATAATGAAACAAAATGAATGATCTTGAATTTATAAGAATTAAAAGATAATGAAATAAAAAATATTAGGACCAATTTATTTATAGTATCATCAAAAGGTCTAAAGGGAAATGACAGAAATATCACCTGCATCGGGTCGCATGATTTTTGGATGGATATCTTGATGTTTTTTTTTATATTCCTGTTGTTTATCTGAAAACATTTATACTTACATGTTTACCTATCTATAATGATTAAAACTCCATTGTTTATACATTTTTCTTTTTTATTTATTTTTGTGTATATATTTTTTTGTTCAAAATTCAATTTTTGTTTACAGTGAAATTGAATATGGAGGACATTTATAAGAAAAGTATATTTTATTTTGAATTAAAAAAGTTGTTGTTGTGTAAACTTTAGATATATTTTGTAAATTACACACATTTTGTAATCATTGTTGTGATTTCAGTAATATTACATTATATTTTATTTATTAATGTTAAAAAGGGAGTAAATAATATTTAAATTTTTATTAAGCTCAACATGTATAGACAACTGATCATATGGCATGGTAAAGTGTCTGTTTACATGTGCAAATAAACTTATATCTTTTATCTGAACACACAGGTCTAAATAGAACCAAATTTGGGGAAAAGTTTGCTATTTAGCATATAATAGTATTTTGAAAACTGTTTTGAATAAATTTGTAAATTGTGTTTTAGGTTGAGTAATTTTAAATCTTCTCCTCTGGAATATTGAGATAAATTTAATGATATTTGTTCTAAAAAACTCGCGGTTCAAAATTGTATCTGACGTAACTATTCCAAATCCAAATGAAAATAAGTGCTGACGCAACTATTCCAAATCCAAATGAAAATAAGTGCCAGATGACCAATACAGGCCCTATCGAGTCCCTGGTTATGAAATAAGAAACATGATAGATTATTATTAGGTGACATTATTTAAAACCAATAAACTTTGATACATTAAAATGTGCAGTGTTCAATTCAGATATATATTTGATAGGGTCATCCTGGACCAGGCCTAAAAATAACAGGAGCCATGTTTTCAAAAAACTGGTTTAGCAAAACATTTTCTGAGTAAAAATTTGTATTTGGTAGAAGAAAAAAATTATGAATGAAAAAGAACAAGAATTAGATTTAAACAGCACTTAATTAAGACTGAAAAAAAAATGGTCACGGTTGCCCATAATTATTTCAGGGCCAATGGAACAAGGTTCCCTTCTAGATTGAACACTGAAAGTGACTTGTTACATTGATAAATTTAAGAAGATTAATTCCATTTCCAACACGCTGTTTTGTCAAATTAAGTTTATATAAAAATAGTAATTGAATGAACATTTCCAATGTTGAGATAATGTTGTACAATTTTCACTTGCACATTATTCTGCAAACCTAAGAAATTCATTACTGGTCAGTAGTTGTATAATTCTACTTGTCAGGACTTTACGATCCAATGGTCAATAACAAAACCAGTTGAATGTTTTAGATGATTTATTTCTTTTGTTATAATGTTGACCATTTCTTCTCTTAAACTACTACTGTAACCATTCTAGAGAATACAAAGACTCTTGAAGGTATGTTTTCTTTTCTCTCTTAGTCATACTTGTGTATCTTTGGTTTCCAACCTTTAATTTTCAGCTCGGATCACTTTTAATTTATGTCTGTGCGTTTTGGTTTTTTTATTTATTTATTTAATACATGTATTTATTTAGTCTATAATTGATTTAATTTCATTTTCTTCTTATATAAAGTATTATATTTAATTCCTTGCCACTTTTTGAAAAAAAAAAAGCAAAAAAGCATGAAAAATTGTGTATTGGCAAAATGACTGTTTTTAATCTGAACACATTAAGATAGGGTTTTACGATGTACCACTTGAGGACATTCCATGTTTATGCAGTATTATTAACAATTACATTGAATCACTCTCGTCTGACCAAAAAATAACATTTATCATGAGACTCTGCAGTGGATTGTTTTTACAATTGTAATTAAGTTTGATGTATGTATCAAGTGGTACATTGATGAGGCCCATCAAGTTTTAGTTTGCCACAAAATTTGAGAACAAAAGCTGAACAAAAAGATTTCTGTTATATATTCATTAGAAAAGTTTCATATTTTGATAAAAAAAAATGTCATATTTAGTCTGAATGTGTAAAATGAAATTGTCATCAGATTTGTAAAAGAAGAAAACTATGTTATATAGAAATTTAGTAGCTTGAGAAAATATAATACTTTTATATGTGCATATACAGTAAAACCTCTTATAGCAGCCACTTCTATATAAAAACCAAATGATCATTTGACCAGTGTTTTAAGATCCTTTGTGATTTGTATTTCACCCTTCTGTATATTAAGACCACCTGTCTATTACGTCCATATTTCTTATGTCTCATGGTTGGTCTTTATATACAGGTTTTAACATATGTAGCTAATTATGTAGATTTGTTAAAAGGTATGGCAATCAAACACCGAAAAAATAAATGGTGTGTTTAAATATATCTGAATGCATTACACATTACTTTTATATCAACATGAATTTTTTACGAACATATTTTTCTAAGAAATGTTGATTTATGTCTTAATTATTCAAATTCAAAATCATAAAATAATAAATCAACAGTTAATTTCAAAATTAAAGTCTGCTTATTTTTTTAAAAAGAAAAAATTATACGAAAAAAACTAGTTTTATAGAATATTTTTTAAGAAGAACAAATTATAACAAAAAACTAGTTTTATAGAATATATTGATAATATGTGCATGCTTTTATCACACACCCAAAAAAAAAATTGAACATAGGTATAATTCATGACACATGCATATAGCATGAGGAAAACTAAGCACCAGAATTTCTTTTTTAATTGTTTAAATGAGATTTGTTATTGTAATCATAAAGTTTGATTATATCTGTGTATTGTTACCTTGCATATATGATTTGATACTGGACCCAGTAGTAGCCATAAACCCGAAGAGAAATCAACACAGATTTGGTCTATTGGGTCTGCAAGCATGTCTAATACAACAGATTTTAAACCTGGATAAAAGAAATGTTTCCAGGGATTTGACTTCAGAGAACAAACTTTACTGTCAGTTACACTTGAAGTCAATTGTTATATGATGTCATATATCAGTCTCTTATCATGTCACTTAGTCTTGTACTTGGAAATCACATGTTGATCATATGACAAGACTTATAAACCAAGTGACAGTTTAACTCCATGTACTTGATGAATTGTGTGTACTTTAGGTTTAAAATATTCAGACAGCATTCCCCTATTTTAGAAGTAGACCTTCCTGGTGTTCATACTTCAAAAAAGGACCCCTTTATAATATTCTATTTATTTTCTTTGGGTAACACTGTTGTTGTTAAATTCTGTGATTTTACATTTATAGAGCATGTCTTTATATATATTTTTTTATGGTGTTGTTTTGTCTGGGATTTTCCAATCATTTATTTTTAATCAATAGGTATTACTCTGTTCATATGTCTGTCCATCCAGCAATGGTATCTGCTCAATAACTATAAAATCTATGGATGGATTTTGATGAAACTTGACACAAAAGTATACCAATATGACACAACATGCCCTATACCAAAATTTAGATTTGTAGGTCAGGTCATGAGGTCAAACCTAAGCAGGCAATGGGTATTTAGGATTGTAAATGTATCTAAAAAGTCTGCCATAGCTAAATATTGATATCAACCTATTGTCTATAAACCTAGATCTTAAATTTTACAAAATTGATTTTAAAATTTTAGAATCAAGTTTGTTTATCACTAAGATTCAATAGTTTTGTTTGTAAAGGTAGTGCATGTATGTAACTCAATTTATGTGCATGTATTTAAATGTATATATGTGATGTGTGCATAGACATAGCATGCACATGAAATATTTTTATACATTATGTTTTATATACAAACAATGTTATAAGAGAACACACTATTTTGAAGCAGTTTGATACGTGACCAGATTTCATGTAAACCAGTCTATCAAATAATAAAAACAATCTTACGTTCATTTCTCATAAAAGTCTGGTCAGCCATATTGACATTGTTGTTTTTTCATAATAATTGTAAACAAGTTATTATTCACAATAGATTTGCAGTGGTGGTTCACAATTAAATGTTTAGTTTCTGTTTGAAAAATGTTTACTTATTGAAGTATTGCAGTTCACAAATAAAGTAATTTATGTGTTAAATGTAGTGTATGTAGCAATAATTGTTAGAACCTGTATAATGTTAATGTTAATATGTGACACGTCAAGCAAAAACCATACTTAGGGGCTGTGTAATCAATTTTAAAAGTTTTGTTTCTACTAAAATTACAAGTATATCATATTTGTCGAGCCTGGCATTGCCATAAGGCAAGACTTAGGTTTTATTTTTCCAGTGTCAGCGGCATGTCAAAATGTGAAAGTTTATGTAATTTTTTTTTACTTGATCAAAAACTAACCAGGCGAGACATGTAAATCAGTGGAACCCTTGTTTAAATAAGAAATGTACACAAAAATTAAACATTGTGTGCAGAATCATGCCTTAATGTCATCTGTACCAATAATTTTCACAGTATTTATAATTAATGCTTCGTCACATCATCAGAGGGAATAATTGACTATAATTTATTTCTAAATGTCATTTTCGATTTATTTTTAATTCATTTCATAATATAATAATAATAATTATCAAATTAAGATGTGGATTTCCAATACATGTATTAATGAATATTAGAAGCAATGCAAAAATCCCGACATATTCATAATTATTTCAACAAGTGTTTTCAGTTTTGGAGTAAAACCATTGCAGTTTTCTGTTGTCATTTTTCAGAAAGTCAGAATCACAAGTAAGTTTGGAATTTGCTTGACATGTCAAATATTTCCTTTTGAATAACATGGTACAAGTTCAGTTTTGTCCATTCAGCCATTTCAGTTTGTATAAGTTTTGTCAATTTTCTTTTATTTTGTATGGGGTGGGGTGGGGGGTTGGGGTAAAACCAGGTGAATTGCAGTAGTAAAAGTTTAGAAACTAAAAAATTTTTATGTATAGAAAAATCATTCAGAACTCCAGAATTTATTTTTCATATTGTTTGTTCTAAATTTAGATTAACTTGACAAAAATAAATATCTGTCGGACATTAATCATTGAATTATCAGATCTTTCTGGTTGGTCTGCTGACCTTTACTGAAAAAAAAAATACAGTGAAAATTTATGACCATATTGAAAAATAGATAAAACTGCCATAAGCATGATGGGTTTAGTTCATAAATTTAGGATGGGTACAAACAACAACAAAAAAATGTCTTCCAGCAATGATTGGTAGTGATACATTAGTGGATGTTTTTCATGGCTGATTGAATAAACCTGAATTTATTTATTGATGTCAACAAACCTTTGATATTTTAACTACAACGCACTTTATCTGATCAAACATGATTATTATCTGGTTGTTTTATTTTTTGATAACATTTATGCAGTGTTCTGTAGCTAATGAAAAATCATTGATCAGTAAAATTGAAATGTTTTGAAAATAATTACATGTATTTATATTTTATTACATGTATTATTTACATAGTGCAACCTCTCCAAACTGAACACTAGTATACCAGGTATATATATATATGGAGAATATCAGTATACTGGACAAATAAAGTACATCAGTATACTGGACATATGGAATGCACAAGTATACTGGACACATAGAAAACTGCAGTATACTTGACAAATAAGAGTACCCAAGTATATCAGTTAAATGAAATACATCAGTATGCTAGACATATAGAGAGCACAAATATACTGGATAAAAAGAGAACATCAGTATACTGGACAAATTGAGAAAGGAGGTGTACTGGGCAAATAGAATACATCAGTTTACTAGACAAATTGAGTACACCAGTTTGGTAGACATATAGAGTATACTAGTACACTTGGCAGATGCCCTTGATAAAGTTTTTTTCATTTTCACTGAGTAGGTCTTTCACAAATCAAACACTTTTGTAAAATAAAAAAAAAAGATTTGCTTTCAAAATTTGGTTCAGTTTGCAGAGGTTTCACTATGATATAAAGTGACTTATGTACAATTATGTACCCATGTGTTAACCAGTAGCTTTTGAACTTTGTGTCTTTATTTTTATGTACATCCACATACAGGAATATAGAATAACATATTTTCTATTATTTTGCTGGACATCACTTGATTAACGCACATAAACATGCTTGTTATTTTTTCAATATGTACAAATACATTTTGGGTTTCTTAGAAACAAATAAAAAAAATAGAAAATGCTTTTACAGATGGGTCAATGGAAAGTTCACTGAATTTCTTAAATAAGTAATATTGGGGAAGTATAACTCCCAGTTTTTAAGATTCATTGTTTAAATTTTATATTCAAGGATAAATAATAAAGTTGAATAATTCGGTTGTACTTTTGTAGGAAAATGAAGAATCATCTGCAGAGAGTGAGTATGAATCAGAAGACCTTTTAGATGGAAAAGCTGATGTGGAGGAAGAAGAAGAAGATGGAGAAGAAGACAGTAGTGATGATGGTGAGGAAAAAGTGGGATTCTACATAGGGGCAGATAGTAAAAGACCAAGTATTGACAGTGAAGCAGGCTTCTTTGTTGGGAATGATAGTCAAAAACAAATAGCTGATAGTAAACAGGAATTATTTGGTATAGGAGATGGAAGGAAAAACACAAATGTTTTAGGATTTTATATTGGAGATGATAAAGAAGGTTCTCCACAACAGCTGAAGAAACTCACTCAGCAAAGACAGGACAGTATAAGTACTGATGAAGACCTGTTGGATGTTCTCTCTGTAGGGTCAGAACCTCCGGTTTTATCAGACTTTAGTGAAGAAAAAGCACTTTTGTCACCTAGTGCAGCAATTCCTCATGGCAGTAGTTCTAGGTCAATGATTTCTGACGATTCAATCAGAGGCAAAGTAAAATTCTCTGTAGGTGAGTGAATCATAAATAACATTTGAGCTTCAACATGAAGAATCAGCACAATGAAGCACAGATACTAGACATTAAGTTGCTGATGATACACTGGTATGAACATCTATCTTTTACACTGAACTTTATAACAACCAGCTAGGTGGTGGCCATGCATATTGTTACATTTGGGATGCAGCATATTTATTTTATTTTGCATTTATGTAAACAAAATTTCATAATGAAAAATGTTAACTTCCTTTCTCTCCCCTTCCACAACAACAACAACAACACACACACACACACACACACACACACACACACACACACACACACACACAAGAATTATTTTTTTACATTTTGTAATTATTTAAACCATTTAACCAAGAAAATAATAGATGGTTAGGACCTCTACAAAAGTACTTTAACTACACCTTTGTAAACAGTTTGGTCACTATACTGTGTGCCTGTCCAAAGCTGTGGATTTATTAATTTTGGTTTTTGTTGAGGCATGCTCTTGATGTTCTGGCTGTTGCCAATACATGTCATTTGACTGCAAACTCCCATTAGATAAAGATCAAGCTTAAAATTTCATGATTAAAATTGATTTTATATTCCAGGAGGGGATGCCAGTGAGAGGGGATCACAAAGTGAAAATGTAGACAAGTCTCTTGGTGAGAATGAAAGTACAGTCACAGTGCCACAAACCGGTAGTAAAGTCTCACATTCCAGGTAGGATTCACTTCAGTCTTTGAAGAATTTCAGACATATATAAATATATCGGATGCATGGCTATTTACTGATCAGATGTTAAAGACTGATTATAAATCCAGGGTTTTATAAGGTTCATTTTTCTCCTGCTGTAAGTCAAAGTAAATCATGTTAATTTGTTCTTCTTTTTGCATGTATAAGATAAAACATGATAGCATTTGATGTTTCAAAGTTTTGAAAAACCTGAGAAAATGTGCAAAAGAAAAAAAATATGTCAACATTATTTTAGCAATGGTGAAAATATATACACATTAAATCCTTTGAAAAATTAGCAATCAGTAATAATCAAACTTGATATTAATTTGCATATTTTGATTTTACAGATCTGAACCCAAGATGCATAAACATAAACATCATCATCATCATCATCGACATCACCATCATCATCATGACTATTACAAACAGGAAGATTTAACACTACGAAGAAAACGGGGAAGTGATGTTAACCTCAGGGAACACTTAAAGAGAGTACCAACAGAGGTGGATGAAGCCAGGATGTTACACAAGGCAGACTTAGATGAAATGGCCAGTAAGTAAAACAGAGTTATTCCTCTTTACTTGACATGATATCTCTATTCTTAATAAATGAAACAATTAGTTTTTTTTATCCTGTTAAACCAACTGTTTAAATTTTCTTTCGAAATCATTTAGGGGATGTTTACAATATCAGAATGCATAAGATTGCAAAACATAGTGTAAATATTTCACAGTGCATTAGGTTCACCGGATGACCAATTAGCTTAATCTGAAGATGTGCCTATCAAAAATGAAAAATGAATTTTTAAATAGTTATAGCCCATTTTCAGCTAGCCTGTTTGGCTCTCAATGTTAAAATTTTGCTTTAGTTTATGGGCAGATATTACACATTTTTGATAAATTGGACCTGATATACATGTATTTTAAAACAATTGTGATTTTGAGAAATGTTTGTAAATTTCAAACTATATTCCATTTATCATTCTGCTTGAATTTTTATAGGCCATCGTTTTGAGGATGTCCGTGGTATCAGGAGGCATAAGATTGCAAAGCATAGTGCGATGGCATCCATTGTTCACATCAGTAAAACTGAAAAGAAAAGAAAAGTTGAAAAAGTCAAGAAAAAGATTGACCACAAACCACACGATGTAAGTTCATGATGCCTTTCCTATAAATCTCTCTCTTATCAAAATCTATTTGTTCTTGCCTTCATTTATTCAGTTCATACTTTTACAATTGTCTAGATGTGGGGCATTTCAGTGGTCAAGTGATCCAGAGTGCGTGCTTACAGATCACAGTGCCTCTCACTGCCTAGGTTCAAATTCCACTCAAATAAATCCTAGTGTGAGATAGTTTGTCAGTTTGCTTGTTACAGGTCAGTGGTTTTCTCCAGGCACTTGGTTTTCCTGCACCCTCCCAGAACTGACCCACCCCCTTCCCCCCCACCCAATATAAGTGAAATAATCTTGACTAGGGCTTAAAACACCATTACTCAACTCCACTGAACTCAGTTAGCTAGATGTATCCTTGAGATGAAAATTTATACCAAGAAAAGGTTTAAATAAGATCATATGAGAGAGTCCTAAATAGTGAACTATTATCTGATGAAATTCACATTTGAATATTTTTCCAGCATTATTTTGGTTTAGGTCCACAGCCTTCAGCCAGTTAGCAGTTAACAGTAAACCATGCATGCTAATTTTTTGAGTATTCAAATAAAGTTGTTTTACAACCTTTTATTGGTATTATCATTGGAATTACGAGATAAGAGAATGTATAACTTTGAATCTTTACCCATTTGTGATGAAATCTCGATTTCAATAAAACAAACATTATATATCGGCAGGTATTTGTGGAGTTAGATGAATTGTATGTAGGAGATTCACATGATATAGAATGGAGAGAGAAAGCTCGTTGGATCAAATTTGAGGAAGATGTAGAAGAAGGAGCAGAGAGATGGGGTAAACCTCACGTAGCTTCACTCTCATTCCATAGTCTGTTGGAATTAAGAAGAGGACTGGAAAATGGTTTGTAATTTTTCTAGAAAGAAATTAAAAGTAAAAGAAATCATGTGTGATTAATTTTTACTCAATATGAAAATACCGCAAAATCTGATTCCTGATAGTTTTCTTTTGACATAACATGTTTGAATATAAAGGTGGGTTATACATAACATGTTTGAATATAAAGGTGGGTTATACATAACATGTTTGAATATAAAGGTGGGTTATACATAACATGTTTGAATATAAAGGTGGGTTATACATAACATGTTTGAATATAAAGGTGGGTTATATATGATGTGAAATCTTGATTAAAATTATGAAAACTACTACAAAAGGTTGTTCATTTGTATCGTAGTGTCATCACAACACATACTGATTTCATGGCTTTCTTAATCTGTTTATCCTTATTCTATGCATGAAACAGACAGATTAGCCTTGGTTTTCATATTTTTTCCCAAGCTGACCATTACTGCTGACAGCTTAATCTGCTAACTCATCCTACCAGAAGTGAATTTTCAAATTTCTCTCATTGCATAGCACAGGAGTATTAGAATATCTCATATTTAATTGAAAGGAAGACAAAATCTGAAAAAATCCTTTGACCATTATTAAATATAACTATAAATAGTAATTTTGAGTGTTAAGGATGTTTATAAAGACTCATCTTGCTGCCTCAGATCTGAATTTTAGGTTCACATTTATCTCCAAAGTGAGGATAATAAAACTAGAAAAACAATTAAACTTACATGTACAATGGAAAAAGTACGATTTTGTAAATTTTACAGGCACATGTACAGTGATTTAAATAAAGATGGCTGAAACTTTTAATTTTAAATACAATTTGTTAACTTTACAGGTACAATGCTGTTAGATTTAGATGCCTCTGATTTACCATCCATAATTAATCACATTATTGACAGTATGGTAATACATGATCAGATAAAACCAGAACATAAAGGAAATGTTCTACGAACGTTACTTCTAAAACACAGGTAAGTTTTCTTTCTCCCAATGACAATGTAGTGATGGCTTAAATTAGATTTAAATTTTTATCATTAATAAACATTGTTAGATTAATAAATTATAATTGACCTCATTATCAAGGGGAGCAAAAATGGTGATACACATTTTAGCTTTGTTAGTTATATTTAAAAAATATACATATCTTGGCAAAATTTTATTATAGATGACATTAACATTGGGATATTTTTTAAAAAATCAACAGGTGACAGTTCAAATAGAAATAGAGGCGTGTCTGATTTGTGTGCATGCACATGTATATTTTGTCTATTAGATGTTTTAATGTGAGGTGATGAGAAATCATATGTTAGGCTATGATACCCATAGATTGTTAACTACGGTACATTGTTTAAAGTTCATCTACCGAATCTGTATTGACAAAATGGTTGTCATAGAAACACATTAAACCTTACCTCCATCAAGTGCAGATAAAAATGAGCTTGTGCTAACTCTGGACCTGTGTACATCAGTGTAAGAAAAGGATTTACTACCTTTGGTGCTTAAAGCAAAATTATTCAATTTCTGATTGTAAAATTTTTTTCAGTAATTTTTTGATAGATTTGTGGGTGTTTTCATGTAGGACACAACACAGTTTTACATTGTACTCCCGTTCATGTAGAACACAACACAGTTTTACATTATACTCCCGTTCATGTAGAACACAACACAGTTTTACATCGTACTCCTCTCCGTGCTTTGTATTGTCCTGTAATGTATCGTGTGATAATTTGTCTAAAATATTCCATTCAGTGTTTTGTTGACTTGTCAAGCATTTGTTCTAATATCACTGTCTTTTTTCACTGCATTTTAAAACATTTAAAGACACAGAATTCTACAATATACATCGGAAACGGATGTTGTATTTTTTCATCATAGTCCTTGCTCAGGTGTCCATGAGTTCAACTGTTCGTCATAGTCCTTGCTCAGGTGTCCATGAGTTCAACTGTACATGCAAAATTCTACATTAATTTTTACATTCCATTAAAATCAGTAAGACATGTGATTAGAGGGAAATTTCTTTATTTAAGCATAACTTTCATAATCGTGAAAAATCACATACTTGGGAAAGTTTGAAAACCAATCCATGAGTAAAAAAATCTGTTCTAAATGGATCCATACATTTTCAAACAGCCATAAGTCATGGTTTGATAAATTGTCCTGTTTGAACCATAAACCTATCTAAAAGGAACAAAATATCTAAATATGTGTTTGTTCTGTTTAGACAGGTTATACTGTACATATTTAAGTTACATTTATAAAGAATTCAAAAATTCTAAGTTCAGAAATTGTATGCCTAATTTTCAGAAATCCGTCAAATAGGTAAAAATTTTATCAACAAGAATCTTTCTTTTCTGTATGGTGTCTTTGTGATGATTTCATTAATTTTTTATTTTTATTTTTTTATCAAAATATATCATTTTTATAAAAGAATAGATTTAGGGTCATGAAAAAAAGCAATGATTAATGAATTAACAATGCATGGGTTTGTTTTTAATTTTGATTTTTAAGGTCTGGCTATACTTGGCTGAGTTTACTCTGTCTTATTTTTTAAATTATGAGAGAGGGACTTTTGCTATAATGCAGTCAAGTTCTTGTAATAAATGTATAAGGTCATTTTTAAAGAAAAGATTCTCATGAATATGCTATGTTTTGCTCTTCATATAAAAAATCCAAAAGATTCTGAAAAGTATTAGGAAGGCTAATACAAGTGTACAATGCCTCATGGGTTAACCTGACGACAACCCGACATACTGAACTTCATCTTAATAGTAAGGTGCCCCTATCAAAGGAGGGAATTACTGGAGAACAGAAGAGAACCTACCCTATACCTATCTTACCCTACTTATCCTCACCTGTTTGAGATACAAAAAAATACAATCAGGATTATGTCATACTATGAACACTTTTCAAACATGATGTGAACATTGATTTAGTAATAGTGAAACCTCCATAATAAATTTTTATTAAGTGTTTCCAAAAGTGTTTGTGACTGCATTTTTGCAAATGTTTCAATCTGATAAAATGCTTATGAAAACATGAAGTTAAAAATATAATAAGTTCTTTGTTTATATAGTATATAGTGCTAGCAGTTAAATTTAACACAAAAACTAAGTTTGAAACCTTCTCACATGCTCCTTTCATTTCTTAGGCCCCAGCAAATTTTGTGTCAAAGTTTAATTAAGTGAAATCATCCTTTTTTTTTTTTTTTTTTTTTTTTTTTTTTTTTTTTTTTTAATGAAGATTAGGTTTAAAACTTTTATGTAACAACAAATGTTGTCTACGATATGTTTTTTTATTGTATTGACAGAATTACTTGATGATGTGAACCAAATAAACATGTTTTTTTTGTTCAGAATAAGTAATTTTAAAACAATGTTCTTTTCAATGACTTATCAACTAAAACTAGACATTAACAGTATTTTTCCAAACTATTAATTTAAAGAAATTGTATAATGTATAATTTTAAAAACATAAAAATATAAGTAGACCATTATACTGAAAGTGGGTGACGGAAATGGGGCTATACTCAGCAGGGGAAATCTAGGATTTAAAAAATGTGATGTAACTCTGTGCATTGAGACACCTATAAGAAATTTGGTCTACTGCATTCTTGGTAACATGGACTTCTTGTGTTATGTTTTATAATTTTGTGACGGTACAGTTGCTTACAATTTGGCTGTATAAATGTCAAATGTCTGCTAAGAATGTACTCTTTACAAAAAAGCAATAATGTGTTTATATATATGTGCTATATATGGCTTTGTTTTGTTTATGTTACCAAAGATAAGTTTGAGTTTATTTTCTTTTAAAATTTTCAAAATATTTTCCATACAGAAGAGATTGTGTCATGCCTCTAGCATTAATATAAAAAAAAATTTTCATAAATGTATTTTGGGGTTTAGGATTGGGGAGGCAATGGGCTGATTTTAAATTTTCAATTTAGCCAGACTACTTTTCTGATAATTTGTTTTTCATGATTTAATTATGATGAGTGACAAAAAAATAAGTTGTAAATTTTTTAAGAGAAGTTATATACCTTTATGTAGTATAAAACATTTTATATACTCTATACAGTATAACTATATTTAACTCTTTATATTATAATAAATGGTGTTTTTGTTTCTACCAGTACTCTATGGTGATCGGTCATGTAAGTCTTGTTTAATGATTTCATAAAATTATACAGTTTCAAATGTATTTGAAGATTAATTAGCATTATTGAAAAAAAAAAAAACCAAAGGATTCAGAAGAAAATTTTAAGAATTGTCACAGTGGCTTATACATGTATATAGGAAAACACTGTTTTATATTTTGTTTCCAAACTCAACATCTGTAATAAGACTTACAGACTTATGCACAGGTCACAGGGTTATTTTCTTTACTTTGGATTAAAATAATGGTATATCTCCACAGATAAGCAGGAAATTTATCTTTATTATGAAAAAACATGATGCTAAAGTTACTTTTGTTGTTAATGAATATTTTGAGTTATGTTCCAAATTGCACATTTTTGCTCTTTATTTAGAATTGTCTCCCTTGATTACACCTTGTTGACTTCTTTATTTAGAATTGTCTCCCTTGATGACACCTTGTTGATTTCTTTATTTGGAATTGTCTCCCTTGATGACACCTTGTTGACTTCTGTTGCTATAAACACTGCAGATCTGGTTATTTTTGTAGAACATGTTTTCTGTCAATCTGTTACTGAGGACTTATTTATGAAACTTTGAACTTCCAAAACCTTTAGTGAGATTTTTTTTATTTGAATTTGTATTTAAACATTGTTTACCATTGTATTACACAATACCCCATAACATTAGTAGAGTATAATTATTTCAAATGGATATGTTTACATTGTTTGTTCCTGGTATAGTATAATTTTTACAGGACAATGTAAAACATCATATTTCAAAATTTCTTCTCAAATGTTATGGCATTTGTATTGTGTGGTAAGCTTGTGAACCTAATCTATATATAAGTTATGTAATCATTTCTACAACTGGATCTACAGTTTTAAGTTTTTTTGGATTACCTATCCAGTGTAGGAATTGTTAATTCTGGAAAGGTATAAAAGTTAGGTTTTACATAGCAACAGCAGTCGTCAGGCAAGACATCCGAGTCAGTTGAACTATTGTTTATATCATGTTGCTAAGAAGTTTGCTTGTATTAAGCATCTAGATGTGATTTCTTTTAAATATGACAAGTATATTTTCTTCACTGCATGAATTATTTCAGACATGTTGGAGATCGCTTGAATGGATTTATTCGACGAAATATGTCCTATATGAACCTTTTGGGACTGGAAAAAAACAGGTTGGCCTTAAAAATCACATAAAAATAGCATATATGTACTACCATTTTTTTCTGAAATTAATTTAAACATGACTTCTAAAATCCTTCTATAAATATATGATGTATATTATTCCCTGATTTCTCTATATATGATCAGATCTTTCAGTTTTTAAAACTTTCACAAAATAAGCTGTTTTAATACAAGTCATAAGAAATATTTCACTACCTTTTTCTCTGTATAAATAATTGTACAAATACTTTTATCACTTTATTTACTACCATGCAGAGATTATAACAAAAAAAACTGCTATTTATTAGGTTTTTGTCAAATTTTGAATAAAGATTATTTATTGCATGAGGTTATTAACTATTGGTGTCACTTTCACTGCTTTTCCACTTCATGCTTTATATTTGCTTATTTTTGCAATGATGTCCATAAATTTGCAGGAACTAAGTTTCAGTATATTGTGTACAAAACAAAGTTTTCGCAAATAAAATGGTCAATATAAATTCTGAAATATCAAAAAAGAAAGTTATGGTTTTTTTAAAAAAAAAAAAAATGATTAAGTCAAAAAAGGGGAATAAAATTTTTAGAAAGTCATGTTGTAAGTTACTTTGCAGAAGAAAAATCCATAATCCTTTCAAATGTATTGTGTCACATATTGTGTCCATATGAGGGTTTTTTTTTTCTTTGTGGTAGTAAAAAAATTTTAAGTTTCAAATAACTAATTTTTTATTTATAGAAATGGAGTTCTAATTATTATTTTAAATGTAATACACTGCACTTTTGTTATAACTTTCTTCATAGTTCAAAACCAAAAGCTTCCCAATCTATTTTTTTATGTATACTTCACTTTCCATAGAATTTTCTTTGTATTTTATTACCAAGAAAATATCTGATTTTATAATTTTTCATTACTCAAAATTCCTTTTATTCCATGAAAAAAGATTTGTCTTGATTTGAAATGTCATGCTAATTTTGCTAAATTTATTTGAAAGTAAATTAAAATTTAAAATTCTTTTAACTCTGTGTTGTATTTGATAAACTGAATTGCATTGGTATGACAAAATGCAGTTTTCATTAAGAAAAAGAAATGGTCAGATTTCACTAAAAACTCATGCCGTGCTAAATTTGAAGGATTGATTGTTAAAACAATCTAGGAAGACAGCATTTATTGCGCTAATCATTATTCACTACATTATAGTTCACATGTCAGAAGTACAGAAAGGCTTTTGTCATACTCCAATATAAAAATGAATGTATGATGTTTAGTTAAAGTTTTTCTTTTAGGTGACCAAGTACATTCAGAATTCTAATTCAAGAGTTATCTGTCACAAAAAATGAGGACTTATTTTAAAAAATTATTCCTTGCATAACTTTATGGTTTTGAAATTTGAAGCATTTATTTATTTATTTATTTATTTTTTATTTATTTATTTATTTATTTATTTATTTTTGCACATAACTAACGTGGGTTAAATATTAATTTACATGTTTAAATAATTATGTTCTGTTATGTTTCTAACCAGTAATGGTATATAAATATTTGTTGAGGATGATGACAGATTTATTTGTCCACCATCTTTTAGTTGACATGTTTATTTTGAATTTTGTTGCATATGTTCCATGCTTACATTTTTTCATACATACCTGCATCTTGAGTTGAAAACCTATATTTGCATAACTTTTGAGTTTTTGTAAGAGGTTTAGTTGAGTAGTTAGACTTCAGCTTCACGGAATCAAAATCCAGAACAGTATAATGTGTGATAATCATTCATATATATATATATATATATATATATATATATATATATATATATATATATGTCTCAGCACAATGAAAAATAAAGGTTAGCCTTTTTTGTAACTATTTCTTTTTATCGATTGGGTTTGCCTAAAATTACTACAGGATACATTCCCCGGGAGAAAATGACTACAATTTTCCATATTGGCCAAAGAAATTCCGCAAAAATAAACAGTCCTACAGGAGCAAAATAATTGCACAAATTCCTATTAAATCCATCTATCCAGTAGTGTCTTGCAAAACTTTAAAAATTTTAACCCAACACATATTAATGATTTAACAGTATGTTACATATAAAAATTTTATGTGGTGTCAAAATAAATGGCCAGTATCTACTTTTTTGTCCATTTCCTTTCCGATGTTGAAAAAATGGAAATTTTTAGAGTTTTTCAAACATAAGACCTACGGTAACTTATTTGACAATATAAACTGTTTCTAGTACATTTAGTTGCATGACTTTTTATATATAAATTTGTCATAAATTTGTATTTCACCTCAACTTCAGATATTTATTTCTACCAATACTTGTATATTCTCTCTTTCTTTCTCCTGTGTACAATGTCGGACTGAGTTCTGATTATTTTTTGTAATGTCTCCAAATGATAATGATGACCAGATTGCCCGATACTTGCAGCTACGACTAGCTTAGTTTGTGTGTGGGTGCATTTGCTTTAGCATACTTTCAGCAATATTATTTAACATCATAGTTTTCTAAAATTTTCCATTTCCAAACATTTCATTGTTGACAGTAGTTTTATTAAAGTGTATTTTTCTAGCATAAACTCTTTACTATTTTAAAAATAATACAAAAATATTGTAAAAATGTTAATTAAGCATTAAAACCTCTTAATTATTGCTATTAATCATACAAGCTTTTTCAATGTACCTTAATTACAATGTGGAGAAATTTGGAATGAATTACATCTAAAGCATCCATTGCAACATTATAGCTTGTGTAAAGCTGCTGATGCTGCCAGTGCTGCTGGAAGATTTTACATAAAAGATTATGGATCAATGTTGTGTGATACAAGTTTACCTGTAAATTTTTTTTTTTTTTTTTTTTTTTTTTTTTTTTTTTTGAAAATGTTGAATAATTTCCTCGAAATGGTTTCATTCTAAATTGTGCCTATTGTTATATTGTTCTTAACTGAGGAAAGTTATCTTAAATTTAATTTTATTAATTTCCTTGATAATCTGATTTTGCAGACATCATGGCTCTACATTGTTTTATTAATTTTTGAATTAAAATTAAAACTTGCACATAAATATTTTGATCAATTCTTGGCAAGTGTTTCATTAATGTCAAGGAAGCGATAAAGGGGCATAACTTATGTTAAGGGGAGATAACTTACATATACAACTAATATTAAACTACTTATACTAACTTATAATAATATACATCTATTATGATTTTGCATGTTACTGTAATTAACATTCTCTTACAGTGCCTGTTGTTTATATTAGCATGCTGTGTTTTGCCTTTCAGCATGTTGATTGATTGCATGTTTACCTTTTTTGTTGCAAATAATTTTTTATGATATGTAGTTTTAATTTACAATTATAAACTTAAAAATCAAAGATACTGGTTGCTAATATTATATATGGGTTCATCATGCACCACATGATGTTTTTGTGGAAGAAATTTGTTTCTCATGATTTTGGAAAGTCAAACAGACATAAATTGATATCATTTCTGTAACAGTATTATGTTTTGCATGATGAAGCCATTTCTAATAACTCTAGTATTCTACTACTGTTTTATTGTGAATTTATGGTAAAATATTAATCCATGAATGAAAATCAAATATCTGTGGATACTTATAACAATTTTATACAGCTATTATATCAAGTGCATTTAGCACTTATGTTACAATGCATGCATTTTAATAATAATAGGAACTAACGAGTGCATTTATTCATTTTTATATGCATTTTATTACAATGCTTATTTAAAAAAAGAACTTGAAAGTTTTGTTTATAGCATGATTCAACTATATATATATATTATTTTCATTAAAAATAATGCATTTAAATTGAATATTTTCAAGGATAAAAGATCGTTTTATATATCATGTTTTACTAGAGTTCTATTAATTGTCTCAGTTAGATATCGCCACAAAAGTTTATCTACCTATTAGCATTATTGCTGATCAATAATAGAGCTAAACTTTCATTTCCAGTATCATTATCAGGGGTTTCCCTCTCCACACTCCTACCTTAAGTTAAAATTCTGGTGAACAAGCTTTATTGATGTAAAATCTTTCACTTGTATCTAAATTATAAAACAAATCATCGTAGATACAAAGTAATTTAATCAGATATAATGTTTGTCAGTTCACTTGTCTAATTTCTGGATTTTCTTGACACTTGGATTTTCTCCCCAATCTCAGAACTGACTGCTACTCAATAAGTGACAAAATCTTGTTTGGGATGTAAAACAACATTACCCTGCTCTAGATTTGATTAAGAAAACTTTATGTCAAGGTAGAAAAATCAAAGACTTCAGGGGAAAAAACTTAGAGATTGTATTTATATTAAATTGATATTTAAATGTCAGTATCTACAGTACTAATTCTTGTGTATTTTATCAGTAACGTTTTGTCAGATGTTGGTATATTTACTTTCTTACTTATTCTTTTCAGACATCAGAGAGATAAACTGTCACTAGCCAAGTCATTTTCATCATCAAGTTTCCGAACTGTTCCCTCACAGTCTTCAGTCATGAATTTGGAAAGGAAGTTGTCTGATCCACTTTTGAAAACAAAGTCCAACCATTCAATGGAAAACAGCAAAAATAATGTCAACTCAAAATCAGCCAAACTGGAATTTGTAAAAGTTGATGTTGACAACAATATGGTATGAGCAACAGTCGGTCATATGACTGGTCACATGATACACTCCTGGTACATACCACCCTGTTCTTTAGTTTGTATATTGTGCTATAGTTATGTCAATTTCCTTGTAGATGAACAAGTGTTAATGTCATAGCTTCAGCTTATGTTTCAGTGTTCATTGTTCTTAGATGGATAAATGTTAGCTTAAAAGTTCTGATTTTATTCATACAATACAGAAAGACAAGCCATGCTGTTAGTGCTATTATATCTTTGGTTTTGGGTTTTTCTCAAATCATCCATAAAATAACTGTTTCATCACCTAATTAATATCACAATTACCATTAACCTTGTCTTGTTTAGGAGAACATATTTTTTTCCATTAAATTTAAAATAATTGCAATTTTGATTCTTAAATCATCTAGATTTTGCATGAAACAGCTCATTTTTTAATACAACAGTTCATGTAATTCCTTAGACGCTAATAAATAAGGACATAAAATATATTATTACCATTTATATACAAGATTTGGTTTTACCTCTTGTTTATCATGTAACCCACTATTAGCACTTTGAACAATATAAAATAGAGCTCTTTATAAATAACATCGTGACGATTTAAACTGTCCGATTTGAATTTTATATACAGTTTTTTTTTTTTTCAAATTCACAGAAGACTTTAAAAATCATACAATATTTATATCATTTTAATGTTGATAGTCATTAATGTTTAACTTGATATTTGCAATAAACTTTTTCTCCAAAATGTTTCAAACTTATAGAGTATGTTGCAAACTATACTTTGCTGTACAAAACTGTAGTTTTCAATCATTCATCTTTCTTCTCGGACAAGATTTAGTGGTAGTTTTAGTACCTTGTATATTTATTTACTTTCAGCAAACGGATGGAGTCCACATCGGAATTAGCCAAGCCACTGACAAACAGAAGAACATACAGGACATCCGGAAAAGAATCCCATCAGATGCTGAGGCTTTAACTGTACTTGTTGGTTGTGTCGATTATCTAGATCGCCCAGTTATGGCATTTGTGCGTCTGGCAGAGGGACAAGTCTTAGATAATTTAACGGAAGTTCCACTTCCTGTTCGTTTTATGTTCATTCTGCTGGGACCTGAAAATTCTGGAATGGACTTCCATGAAGTGGGTCGTTCAATTTCTACACTTATGTCAAATCAGGTAAATTGAAATAATCAGAGGAGAAAATGTGATGAGAGCTCAAAATGAATAATTGAATTGTAGTTGAATTTGTGATATTAGGAAATGCGAATTAATCCTTTACCAATGGCAATTTTAAAAAATTTAATGTATAATGTGAAATTAGCATTATAATGTTATAAATATGACATTGAAGTATACTTATCATTATTGACTCGTTTTGGATGTATTATAAATTATTCAGTAGTAAAAATCCTGTTCAAGAGGTACTTACCCAATTTGCCATCATTTGTTCTAACAGTCAAAATTTGGCATTTTAGAGTGTTTTGGGTCATACTTTAGAAGGTAATATAGATAAGATGTATTAAATCTAGGGAATTTAGTAAACTAAGTAATGTGTTTTAGTAAATCCGAGGCACCAAATAAATGGTGTGGGTGATATAATAGAAATTTTACTGTACTGTTAATAAGGTTGTTTTGGTACACTTACAAGTATCCACTTTAATCATTTCCTGTTTATTTCAGCATTTCCACGATATTGCCTACAGGGCAGAAAGTCGGGCGGAACTTTTACATGCTATCAACGAATTTCTTGATGAATCTATAGTACTGCCACCTGGTGACTGGGATCAAAAAACACTTTTACCCATCATGGACATGGCAAGGAAACGAGCCAGAGTTCGTAGAAGGAAAAAACAAAAAGAAGAAGAAAAACAAGGTAAATTATTGTCGAAAACTAATGCTTTAAACCTACTACCAAGAAAGTGAGTGAAAAGGATTTAATGTCATGATTAATTTTAATTAACTTATATTGTGATATCGACCAGCCATTTTTCAAGCAGCTGAAATTTCAACTGCACAATACACTGCAAGTATGGCAATGAATAGCGTTTGTTTCTTTTTCATGCCATACCTGCATTAACACTTGGTTTCAGGGTTGTAGGTTTAATCTGGACAATATGTCATATTAAGTGCAGAGTGCTAAGATAAAAGCTAAGTTTCTATCAATCAGTACCTGCTGATAAAGACACTATTGTTATTTTCCCTGCCTAGCACAGAAGTGGAGGTTTACACTCCAGTCAAGATTCTTTCTCTTATAGTGAGTAGTCAGTTCAGAAATGGTGGAGGAAACTCGAGTGCCTAGAAATAAAACACAGACCTTTGGCATGTGAACTGACAAATTTTTCTCACACTAGGATCTTCGCTTAGTGGTATTTTTACCAAGGTGATGAGAGGCACTGTAAGTTTGTGTAATAGACCACTCAGCCACAGAATCTCCAAGGACTTTTAAAAATGGCAAGTTTCAACAAAAGTTATCAAATTTTCATTGCGTAAAATCCATTATTCTGCTTTTATTTAGCTCTGCTGTTAAAAGAAGAAAAGGAGAAAATACCATTAGATCCATTAAAGCGGACTGGTCGTCCATTTGGTGGCCTTATCAACGATATACGGAGACGTTACCCTCATTATGTCTCTGATTTTAAGGATGCCTTGAATGGACAGTGTGTAGCAGCATTTATCTTCATATATTTTGCATGTTTCGCTCCCTGTATAGCATTTGGAGCCTTACTCGGTTAGTATTTAACAAACATAGTCACTAATAAAAAAAAAAACTTTTAGGTTTTTTCTCAAAGCCATCTTAAAAATTCAGACTGCACAAATTGCTTAAAATATGCAAATTTTTAATTAATCAAATTATATGCATGAATGAAATTTTAGTTGTAAAAATTTACGTATAAATCATTTTCTTTTTTCTTATTTTAGATTCTTTTTTATGTTATCTTTATGTTATAAGATGTGTGTTGTATTAAAATTTAATTTGATAAAATGTAAAAATATGTGCATAGCTAAAAGAGTATTTAGCATGGTTAAAGATTAAAAGTATATAATGCTTGATGATGATGTCATATTGGAAATTTTGAGCAAGTGCTTTTGATATCATAATTTTGTATTTGATGGGAAATAGAAATTGCAGTCATTTTCATATATTTAGTAAAACCATTTATTTTATGTTTTATTGTGATTGCTTTATATTTAATATGGCATATTTGACAGAATAATCAACTAATCGAATATTCTGTTGTAATTTTTTTTTATCAGTGTATTGTTTTTTCCATTTTTTTGCAATATTTTTATGTTTTGCAACAAACATAAAATGTAGGAAAACAATTTTTTATGAATTGTAAATAGCAGGACTAGATATCCTGTAAAATTCATGTTAGGAAATAGTTTTGGGCACAGCATTTCAAAAACAATCTAAAACTTGTATTGATAAAAAGCACCATCTTACTTTCTGTAAGGCAAGATCATGCATAAATTTGAAGGGAAATAATCCTTTTTTATTTTTAATGATTTCAGCATCCTTTGCTGTTATTCAGTTTAATAAAACATCTTTTCTTTTCAATTTTAGGGGAAAAGACCAATAATTACATGAGTGTTACAGAGACAGTATTGAGTACGTCAATTTGTGGTGTTGTCTTTGGTTTGTTTTCCGGTCAGCCGTTAATGATTATAGGTCCTACAGGTCCTGTCCTGGTATTTGAACAGTCACTCTACAAGGTAATCATGATATTTTCTATTAAAATTTAATTATTTTGTGAAGTTGATACTGTATCATAGAGTCTCATTTACTGCATTACTGTAAAATATAAAATAAAGGGTTTAGTCTCCAAAATAAAGGGTTAAAGAAAAATTATTTTAGCGCACTTTGTCCTGGCAAGGTGTATGTGTGTACATTTGCCTTTTTATGGTTGAGTCTTCAAACTTTCATCTTCTCTGACAGCACTGGACCATTTTGAAAAGATTTTGGATAAGGAAGGTCCCATGGTGGTTAAAATTCAAGTTTGTTAATATAAACCTGATCAGGCATCCAAATACAAACCTGATCAGGCATCCAAATATAAACCTGATCAGGCATCCATACATGTATATAAACCTGATCAGACATCCAAATATAAACCTGATCAAGTATCCAAATATAAACCTGATCAGGCATCCAAATATAAACCTGATCAGGAATCCAAATAGCAATCATTTAGGAGTATTATAGAAACAGAAAAATGTCATGTACACAGAAAACAATGGCTGATACAGATTTATCTCTTTTGTCTGATAAGTTATATTTTCTTACTAATAAAATGATTTCTTTTTATTTTGAATTACAGTTTTGTAAAAGTAATGGTATAGAGTTTTTAACAATGCGTATTTGGATTGGATTCTGGGTAATGGTGATATCCATCATCGCTGTGGCGTTGGAGTCCAGTTTTCTTGTCAGATATATCACGCGGTTTACAGAGGAAGTTTTTGCCATCCTTATCTCACTCATTTTCATTTTCGAAGTCATCAAAAAACTCCAAGATGTAAGTGCTAGTTATATATAAATATTTTTGGTGTAATATCTAATAGAAAAAAACATGTATGTTTAAACATTTTTAAATAAATCTTCTTTGGTTCTTACTTTTGAGCTAAATTGAAAGCTGATTGATTCTTTTAAAAATATTTAGCTTTATATTTTGACATACTTCTTCATACGGTATGTTTTGGGCCTTTTGTTCAATTTAAGGTTACAGGTTCAAAGCTGTAAATTTGAATAATATCCCTCACAATGTCCTGTTCAAAGAGTATTTCTGAAGAGAATTTAAACCCATGTCAACTCAAAATTAGTTTCTGATAACTGATAACACTATCTGTAGTTGATCAAATTATTTTTTTTCTTTATTTAAGAAAACAAAAAAATTAAGAACCTTATAAAAGTATAGATGGCTGAGTAAATTAATGATTAAAACAAACTGTTGAACCAAGGACTTAAAATACAGATTTTATATTTAAAGTAGTATTTAGAGTGAAGTTAAAAAAAAGTAGTTGACCTCATTGACAGGTTGTCTTTACACAATACTGGGGTAATTGTTTTACAGTGTTTACAGTAATATAATTTATTATTTGTTTTGTTATAGACATTTGAAGAACATCCATTAATATCGGACTACTGTACTGATTATACAAAGGCCAACAATTCTTTGGAGGATCAGTATAACGCTACAACTTGGCCCAGTCTACTCATTAACTCATCAGCTGTAGAATATTCTATACCCAATGCTAGTGATGTCACTGGACATAAAGATATTTATTCTGACACTAAAGAAACGCATCATGTCAAGAATCAGCCTAACACAGCTTTGTTATCAACCATACTAACACTTGGAACGTTCCTGATGGCTTATTTTCTCAGGGTTTTTAGAAATAGCAAGTTTTTAGGTAGAAGTGTAAGTATTTAAAATATAAGAAATTAAATTTGCTGTGTCTGAAGCCAAGGTTAGAGGACAGTATCAACTGGTTCTTCTGGTACCAGGATGATAGTCTAGGGAAGTGGTATGATTTTGTGCAGCATACTGACTTGGTGAGCTAGCACCAAATAGTTGACCTTAGTGTGTACCAAAGCAATGCAGGCTCTACAGTCACACAACAAGCACATACATAAACATAATCTTGAATTTATTGATAAAGATTTGTAACCTTGCTTGCAACAGCTAAAAAATTGCTGATATGCAACGTTAAACAAAATTACAACCAAATTGTCAGTTTAACAGGGAATTTTGGTACTCAAAATGGTTGATATTTTGGAAACTTTATTTGTATTACTTTGAGTAAAAGTTTTAAAGTACATCCATTTTGAAATTATGAATATCTTCTTTCATTCCATTAGACAGTTTTTATGAAATGTTCCTATTTTTGTTAAAACTAATTATCACTTACAATTTTTCTAATTTTTTTTTTTTACTATATTTAGGCTCGTCGTGCACTGGGGGATTTTGGGATTGTTATTTCAATAATTGTTATGGTGCTTGTAGATTATTCTATTAGAGATACATATACTCAGGTAAGTAATTTTATCATGAACACAGAATCTGTCTTGTTTAGCATTTAGCACTAGTAAAACAATATCAACAATTGTTCATCACAAATGTTACAGGGAATCACAGTACGCTGAGCAAACCTGATTGATATACATAAATGTATATGTGGCTGTATACATGTATAAATATTATGGGAGTCATTTACTATCAATTTGAGTTACTGAAATACAGTTTTAACTTAACCATCTAAAACAGGAAGGAGCTCATTTCCTCTGAAATGAGCAGCAATTTTGGTTGCAATCTGTCAATTCTTTAGACTAAATGTTTATGCAAACTTAACTGTATGTTTTAACCTTATTTTACAAGAAAATTATGACACATGTCACTTCTTTCATTTTTTGAATTACACATAAATTAATGCATCTATTTATTTCACTTTTCAGAAACTCTCAGTACCAGATGAATTCCATCCTACCGCTCCAGAAAAAAGAGGTTGGTTTATTCATCCTCTGGGTACTAAGAAGAAGTTTGAGACATATCTCATTTTTGCGTCTTTCATTCCAGGATTTTTAATATTTGCCCTTTTGTTTTTGGAATTTCAAATAACGGAGTAAGTAAATTAAAAAAAAAAACAGTAATATATTTGTTGATAATCTCATTTGGATTGCATGCAAGTTCAGTTGAGTAATAATGTTTTAAGCCCAAGTCAAAATTTTTTCACTTATATTGAGGCAGTCAATTCTGGAATGGTGGAGGAAACCAGAGTATATGGAGAAAACTACCAGCCTTTGGCAAGCAAGCTGACAAACTTTCTTACACTAGGATCTGCCCAATTAGGATTTGAACCTAGAGGGTGAGTGGTACTGTGATCCAGAAGTGCACTCTTTAGACCTCTTTTCCACCCGGATTGAGGTCCACTCTTTTATCACATGGGAAATGAGTTGTTGTTTTTTTTCACTGTTATGAATCTTTACTGGTTGACTGACTACTAGTATGGTGGATTTGAATTGTGTTCAGTGTTAATCTGCAACACATATGATTGGCCATTGCAAAAGTACACAGATTATTGTAATAAGTGTACTTTAATATAAAGCATATAAAAAACACCATGTGCAAAAACTTGAACAAGAACAAATCATAGAAAAAATGATGATGTCTTTTAAACACTTTGTACACTACAAACTATAGACATTTAATAATGTAAAATCCATTTATTATTAAAGATTTGATATAAAAAGTGTAGGACCTTGATTTCTTCTAAACAGCTGATTATCATTTTTCAACACTTTTCTGCAAACAAGTCTTTTCAATTATTGGTATAAGTATACAGCCAAGACATAAATATATACCTTTTGTTTATAGAAAAGATATCATTGAGAGAAAATGTTTAGAGATAATAATTCATTTTCTTTTTTACAGAATGATTTTAAATAAAAAAGAAATGAAGTTACATAAAGGTTCAGGATATCATTTAGATCAGTTAATTAGTGGCATATTAACGTTTGTTTGTTCGTTATTTGGACTTCCGTGGATGTGTGCTGCCACTGTGAGGACTATTGCTCATTTTTCTGCTCTAAGTGTTATGAGTCGTACACATGCCCCGGGAGAAAAACAAAAATTACTAGAAGTGAAGGACCAAAGAGTGACCAGTATATTTATGAATGCAATGATAGGTAAGACTGCTACTACTTATAATATTTATTTGTAGAAAGTGAAGTGGAGTAATAGTGTTTAATGTCCAGTCAAGATTTTTTCACTTATATCAAGCTGGTTATTTCTGAGATGGTGGAGGAAACCAGAGTACCCAGAGAAAACCACTGACATTTGGCAAGTGAACCGACTTGAACCAGAATCTGCCAGAGCAGGATTTAAAACCTAGGTGTTTAAAGGCACTATGATCCATGAGTGCACACTTCAGACCACTTTGCCACTTTGCCATGGCGCCACACACACCCCACCCCCCCCCCCCCCCACCTCCACCCCCAGCAGTAATTCAATATGTTTATAAAAACCTTTGAAACCTTTGGAAAAGTGGTGAGAAATGCTAATTCACAATTCAGTGGTCATGTGTTCAAGTCCCAGCTGGGCAGCTTGGCATATTCTTTAGCAAGATTGAAGTAATGTACATTGAATATATAATTGTTAAAATCCAGTCAAGATATATCAAACAGTATCTGTAAAGCCACTAAAACTAAAATAAGCACACAAGCTTGATGAGCCTTCATAGATTTTTCAAATTTTAACTTGAGTAATGTCCCTTGAATTTATAAAAATGTTAAAATCCAGTCAAGATATATCAAACAGCATCTGTAATACTTCAGTATTTTACCTGCATCATCAATAAAAATGTGTGTGTGTGTGTGTGTGTGCATTAAATCTTTAATCTTAAAATCTTACAATTATATTTGACTTTAAATAATTTTTTTTTACATTTTTGAAATCTAGATCATCTTGTTGCAATCACAAATGTATTTTTCATGGACTTGATTGGTCAGTTTTCAGGGTTTTGTAAATACCATCTAGTGGAAAAATTTGGCATTAATGCAGCAAAACCCTGGTCCCTTTCAGCATTGTATACATTGTATTTCATTATTAAGTTTGTGTCCATTGTGAAGAATGGTTCCTATAACCTTTTGATAATTTTTGTTCTAGGTGTGTCTTTAGCATGGGGTCCATTGTTGAGAGCTGTTCCTATTCCTGTGGTATTTGGTGTGTTTTTGTACCTGGGATTCTCAGCTTTAAGTGGGGTACAGATGTTTAAAAGGATTAAGTTATTGTTTATCCCTGTAAAACATCATCCTAATTATGGCTTTGTAAGAAGGGTAAGTACATGTTGATCTTAAAACAAATTTCTAATTAGTCAATTTTATAACAAGTACTTAAATTTTTGTATGTTCGTGTTATGTTATAAATCGTGAAAAAGACTTTAAAATTTAAAAACTCACATTATACTACAGTACATGACAGGTCATTGCATCATTGATATGGTAATTTGATTACCGGTATTTCATGTCACAAATATCATTGGTTGGTGGGGGGATTTGTATATCAGGTTATTCTGACCTTTAATCTTTACTGATATTTTGATCCATTTGAAGATTATTTATTTATTTATTTATTTTATTAAATTTTTATTTATTTCTATTTTTTATTTATTTATTTATTTATTTATTTATTTATTTATTTATTTATTTATTTATTCATTCATTCATTCATTCATTTATTTGTTTATTTTATTAATTTTTATTTTATTTTATTTATTTTATTTATTCATTTATTTATTTATCTAATTTACTTATTTATTTACATTATATTTATTTATTTATTTATTTGACAGGTAAAAACCATGAAGATGCATTTATTTACTGTGATACAGCTTGTTTTGTTAGTTTTATTGTTGATCATCAAATCGACTGCCGCTTCCTTAGCGTTTCCATTGTTTGTTATTTTACTTATTCCACTTCGTCTAAAAATAATGCCATATATATTTACACATTCAGAATTTGAGCAGGTTAGTCACATTTTAAAAATCTGTTTATTATGTACAATCCCCACAATCTATAGATATAGTTCATGATTTAAAATAAGGTATGCAAACCTTGTTGAAATCATCAATTTTTGTGGCACGGTATGACAATTTTCCCAGACATTTAGCATTTAAGTACAGACGTTATCTCAATAATGTCAAATTTTAAAGTCATGAGTGATCTTAAGCGTGCACTTTCAGATCACAGTGCCCTCTCACTGCCTGGGTTCAAATCCCACTCGGGACAGATCCTAGTGTGAGAAATTTTATCTATTCACTTGCCGAAGGTGGGTGGTTTTCTCCTGACACTCCAGTCTCCTCCACCATTCAAGAACTGACCACCTTGAAATAAGTGAAAAAATCTTGCCTGGGGTGTAAAACACCATTACTCCACTCCACTCCACTAAGTAGGAACACTGCTTAATCACTTTGTGTGTTCCTGTACTGAAAAAAAAATTATTGTGGCAATTGAAAGTCTAAGGATGAGACTTTCGAGCCAAATGTCTCTCAGTACTGAAGGTTTGATCATGGTCACCTGTGTTTGATATGGAGGTTCTTTTTTCTGTCAACAAACACAAAAAATTTTGTGCCATACAATCAGTTTATCTTATTTTGTATTATATCAAAACTTTGTTTAATTCAAATTAACATTTCTAATTAAGGGTTAAAAATATTCATTGTTAAGGATTTAGTGTTATTTCAGTGCTCTGTTGCCCTTTTTTAAATGATCATAAGGCTCTGTGCATTTTACAATCTTACCCATCTTTTTTGCAATCAGTTCTGCCCTTTTAATAGGTCAAAACAGCATGGTTTCATTTTCAGATCTTGGCATTATTTCTCTAAATCATGGATAAAAATTCCTGACAAACTATTTATCATAATAATCTCAAATGACATATTATCTAGTTGATACTTAAGTGATAATCATCCTATAACATTTTGGTATTTTTAGCTTGACAAAGAAGAAGAAGATAGTGATATGGAAGAAGAAGATGATCCTGACTTCTACCAGATTGCTCATATGCCTGTGTAATTTAAGATGTCTCATACATTCTTTAAGACTGGACAAGTAGTTGTGATGGACTTGTTATTTTTTTATCTTGTTTATAAAGGTTGTTATGAACTCCATATTGATTATAAACTCTATGATGTTTCTATGGACTCTGTGGAGGAATTTTGTATATAGTATGAGGCCTGTTCAAGAAACTGTTTGCTTTCCACTGCACTTGCACATACAAATTATATATTTATTGAACAGAAGTAAGCATCACTCTGAATCTAAGTCATAATAACCTCTCTTAGATTTGGATGTGGACATTTGACTGGAGAAAGAATATCAAAAAATAAATAAAATCTGGCATCTGTACACAAGTTTTTGATAATTCTATAATTCAGATCCTTTTGTAGAAAGATATCATACTTATGCACTGAAATTAAAATTGAAATGCATGTTGGTTTCAGATTTTATTAAAATATTTCTTGTACACTTTGTCTGAGGGATGCCACCTTGAATCTAAGGCTAACAACCCTACGGAAAGTGATAGCAGTCGCCATGTGTGTGCTTGGACAGACAGTCATTCTGAAACAGCTTGCTGGCCAAAGCAAAAGCATGCATACACTGTCCTTGAACAGGTCAGTGATGTAGCATTCAAGTAACTTGTTGGTAATTTAAGGAAAATAGTTTTTGAATTAATCTCCCCTAGTGCTTTAACTACATTTAAAAATTTTAAGTGTTTTATATGTAAAAAAAAAAAACAGAGAAAAGTTAAATTATTAAATGAAAGTTTTATGATTATGATAAAAAAAATCAGAGTATGTCATCCTTAAAACTTAAAATAATAAAAGTGTAAAAGTGAATGTTTATATAATGTGTACTTCATTTTGTGAATTTTTTAAGAACTTTTTTCCCACACTTTACAACATTTCAACAACCTATTCTTGTGTTTTTCTGATAATTTTTGTCTTCAGATTGATATAAAACTCATATTGCACACATTTCTAGCTAGTAAATTCCATTTTAACATTGATGTTAGACCTGTTTCTTGAAATCTATTGGTCCAAAGCAAAAACTCGCTGGTCTAAACCTAAATTATCTTTTACTCATGATTATACTTTTTAGAAAATCCACTAGATTTTTTTTTACTAATCAGTTGCACAATATTTCCTTGGACCCGAGAGGCCGGGACCAGTGGATTTTAACTACCAGTACTTCTGTCACAGTTTAATTTTAATGCTGTTGTTTTGAAACTCAAAAATGATTGTTTGAATATTTTGTTTTAAGCCTGTTTGAGTTTATAAAGACGTTGGAGCCCTTTTTTTTACCTGAATTTTTGTGTATGTATATTCTATGTAGTTTTATGTGGGACCTGTTAAATATGTTATCATTTTTAGCAATACAAAAAGGGGAAAAGGGTACAGTTTGGGGGTACATGTTAATTTCATGGTCTTCAAAATCAAGTGCCATTATTTACCATAATATTGTACGTAGAGAGAAGAGAAATGATGCTTAATTTTTACACAATATTTTTTCATAAATTTTTTATTATTTTTAATATTCTATAACTTAATTTTATTTTCTGCAGGCAATGTAAAAGAAAATGCCATTGATTGATATATATATATATTAAAATGTATATTTATTTTAAAAAAGAAGTTTTTCAAATATTTTGTTAAAAAAGTAATAAGTGTTGATTTTTTCAAAGAAATTTTCTGCAATTGGGATTAAGTGAAAGTTTATTTAGTTTGTGTCTCTGAGGCCATAATAAATTAATTCATAGTTTTTCATCAGTTTTGTTGGTGATGATTTTTATTTTTATTTTTCACATGTCTATTACTTTCAGTTTGTTAAATTGTAATTAAATATCACCAGATATGCCAAAGTTCAAATAAAAAAGCCTGCAGCAAGTTTTTAAAATAAGATAAAAGGAAAAGATGAAAATCTTGGAATTAAATATTTTGGCCTTAAGTGTGAACATTTTAGAATTAGTCAGAATAATTGTCTCATACAAATAGTGTGATTTTTAAGTAAGTTTTTTTAATACATATTCTTTTGTAGTACAGTATTTATATTTTCATTATATAAATATTTTATTCAAGAGATTAGTTAATTTGCTTAAAGCGCTTAGTATACCGGTATGAAATGCCAGTAGATCAAAAGCAGGCTATGGGTGGTTTTTTTTGTGGTGTCATCTCAATTAACATTTAAGTGTTTCATTGATTATTGGCATTGTACCATAAAAATTGGAATGGCAATAATTATACATAGCCAGAATTTTTAATTCAGTTTTCACTATTATTTATTATAAAATTATTGGTATGAAATCTTTCAATTTATATATTCATGTACTCTAAATTTTTGTGCACTTTACCCTAAATTTCAAAACCCTATTCATTGACCACAATGGTAGGATTATCAAGATTTGGTGGAAAATCTAGTCAGACCTAGAAAATGGCATTGATTATGGGAGATAAGGTGTACCAGGTTTACGAACTACATGTAAATGTATACAAGAGTAAACAAACCATTCTGCTAGCATCAGTCAGCATTCTTCATGCAGGCATGTTACAGATTCCAGTAATATGTATCGCTAGCATCTGTCAGCATGCTTTATGCATGGATGTTATTGATTCCATTAATATGTACTGCTAGCATCAGTCAGTATTCTTGGGGCATTCTTGTTACTATACATATTTCTTGTCAACTCTGTTAATTTTTGTTTTATTTTTCAAATTTGCTCAAAATTATTTATATTAGTTTTATTTAAATTTAACAAGTAATATATCGTTAGTTACACTAAATGAAAACTGTTGTTTTTATTATTGTTGTTTAACAGTTAGATTCTCTACAAGTTGTCATGTATCTCAATTTTTTAAAATAACCAGAAAATGCAATTTTTTGTATAAGGTGCATACTTAAAGTTACTGCTTGAACAAATTGACATTTTAACTTAAGAAGAAAAAAAAATAGAATTTATAACCCTGACAGGAATGTAGACATCCAGGATTTAATTTTTAATGAATTGACTAGATATGTTTGTTATTTATACACTGTTCTTCCAACTGCTTTTCTTAATTAAAAATATTTACACCATGCATCTCACATTTTTTATATTTAAAGTACATCTACACATTAAAAACACTCATTAGTCAAACTTTATACATGTATTTGATTTATCGGCAGTAAAAATGCATTTATTTAGATTTTTAGTGTCAAATAATCAATGCATTCAAAAAAAATCTTTTGTTAATATCATTTATGCATTTATTTCAAATTTTTATAAGTTTTTCTGTCATTGATGAAATGGATTTTAAAAGAATGTCTCATATCACTACATATTCTGTGGTTTATATAGAAACACTTACATTAATGGAAATCCATCTTTAGTCAAATAAATAAAAGATTAATTTGACATAATCATTTTGTCCATTTCTCTCTTTTCTCTCTCTCTCCCTTTTTTTTTTTTTTTTTTTTTTTTTTTTTTTTTTTTTTTTTTTTTTTTTTTTTTTTGTCACCAGTTTAAACTTGATGCATAAACATCCCAGATAACTTGTAGTTAAACTTAGTTTCTTTGACTTAAGTTTCACTCATATATTCAGTCTGTTTATATTTTTTATTTTCTGGTTTGATTTTCTAGAACTTGAATTTTTATTTCAAAATTTATCAACGAAAGAAAGTATGGTTATAGAATAGCCATTCTGTCGGTCACTTGCAATATTTGTGAAATAAGAAGTGTAAAAAACAATGCTTCTTGTTATATATACCAACACATGATTAAATGAATTAAGGTTTTAGAAAAAAAAGTTTTGATACAAGTTTGCAAACAAAATTTATCTCAAAGTCAAGATTTATTTTTGCTATATTACTTGTTTTTAGTCTGCTAGCAAGTATTTCAGTACTTCCAAGGTGTAATATTTTAGATAGATCTCATATAAAAAGCATCATTATTTTTACTGCTGTAGTCTCCAGCCAAAAGGCAATATTTTATTAAATTGGTTCATATTTGTGCATTTTTAAGAGGTCTCTAAATCATTTAGAAAACATATTTTAGGTAAAATATTAATGGACTTAATTATTATAAGTGGAAATTATTATGGTGAAGAATAAACATATAGACAGAAAGCTAGTTTTTTAAGTCGAGCCTGGCATCGCCATAAGGCGAGACGTAGGTGTTACTTTTTCGGTGTCGTTGCCGGCGGAAATGGTGTGTCAAAATGTGAAAGTTTATGTTAAAGTAATTTATTTTCTACTCTATCAAAAACTAACTAGGCGAGACATATAAATCCGTGGAATTCTTGTTGAGAAATCAGAAAGGTATTTTGTATGTTTGTAATCAATATCATTGATATTTTTATATGATTTTAATTGTTATGATTGTTTACAAAAGAAGAACTTTAATTATAAATAATTTTTATTGCATGACAGCTATTTCAGTAATTAAGTTTTTTTTTTTTTTTGAATTGTAAATATAAAGATTGTTTTTATTTTATTTATACAAACTTATATCAAATTTGACATTTTAAAAATGTGTTATATTACCATATTACCATGGTTACATCGAAATGCTTCATCTTACCAAAACATAGTTTGAATATATATATTGTTGCTGAAAATATTTGTTGTTTTATTTATTATGATTAATAAGTGTACTATTGAAATTGAATTTTTACATTCCATTTATAAAATTTTATCAAGACATCACCTCCAGTTTAATGGTGTTTTATGCCCCATTCAAGAATTTTTCATGTATGCAGAGGCAGTCAGTTCTGGGATGGTAGAGGAAACAGGAGTGCCTGAAGAAAACTACCACTTTGTCAAACTGACGTCCAATATATGAAATTATCCTTGACTCTTTGCATTGGATTGGATTGGATAAATTGTCTTATATGCCGTAGTCAAGTTTCTTTCACTTATATCAATTTGATAAATTCAGGGATGGTGAAGGAAACGGAAGAACCAGAGAAAAATCACCAAACTTTGGCAAGTTAACTGACGATCTGTCTTACACTAGGATATACCTTTGTGTGATTGCAACCTAGACAGTGAGGGGCACTGATCTGTAAGTGTGTAAGTGCTTTAGACCACTTTGCCACCAAGACATTCCTGATAGCATGAAGCCCCTTATTATTGTAAACAAAGTTTATAAACAGACAATAAATATTAAGTTAATTGATTCTATTTGGCAAAATACACTTAAGCTCAGTCCTTTAGATTGGTCTCAGAATATTCTGTAGCTTAATACCAGGCACAGCACTGGAATAGATTTTAAGGTCATTCTCTTACAGGGCAAGCACTCTACCAACTGACCTTTAATAGTGATAAGAGATGAGGTAGATGAAGTTTTTTGGAGCTAAACAGTCATCAAATTTGCAATGCAAGTTGTAAATGTGAGTTACAAACCGCACATGGACATAGGGACACAAGGTGTCCCGTGACATAAGCTCACGTGGTCTTCAGGCCAGGTAAGCTAAAAACTAAAATATAAGTACAGATAGATGTTAGTAACTGTTGAGTGGTTTTTTCAGATTAATTATCTTTACCTTAAAAGGACTAGAACATAAGCAGATATGTGTAAGTGACCTGTTTGTCCTTACAATAGCCATAAAAAAACTGGAACAGCAGTAATATGTAAGTTATTCCTTAAGATCACATATCTCTACCATAAAATAAGTTTGAACGAAAGCATCAGTAGAAATGTTGGTAATCTGTTAGTTCAGATCACCTGATCTCTATCGTAAGCGAACTAAAACATCAGTAGACTGAATATTTTTGTGATCTGTTTGTCAGATCAGGAAATCATCTGATCTCTATCGTAAAAAAACTTAAACATCAGTAGACTGAATATGTTTGTAATCTGTTTGTCAGATCAGGAAATCACCTGATCTCTATCGTAAAAAAAAACTTAAACATCAGTAGACTGAATATGTTTGTGATCTGTTTGTCAGATCAGAAGATCACCTAATCTCTATCGTAAAAAAACTTAATCATAAGTAGACTGAATATGTTTGTGATCTGTTTGTCAGATCAGGAAATCACCTGATCTCTATCGTAAAAAAACTAAAACATAAGTAGACTGAATATGTTTGTGATCTGTTTGTCAGATCAGGAGATCACCTGATCTCTATCGTAAAAAAACTAAAACATAAGTAGACTGAATATGTTTGTGATCTGTTTGTCAGATCAGAAGATCACCTAATCTCTATCGTAAAAAAACTTAATCATAAGTAGACTGAATATGTTTGTGATCTGTTTGTCAGATCAGGAAATCACCTGATCTCTATCGTAAAAAAACTAAAACATAAGTACACTGAATATGTTTGTGATATGTTTGTCAGATCAGGAGATCACCTGATCTCTATCGTAAAAAAATTAAACATCAGTAGACTGAATATGTTTGTGATCTGTTTGTCAGATCAGGAAATCACCTGATCTCTATCGTAAAAAAACTAAAACATCAGTAGACTGAATATGTTTGTGATCTGTTTGTCAAATCAGGAGATCACCTGATCTCTATCGTAAAAAAACTAAAACATCAGTAGACTGAATACGTCTTCTGATCTGTTTGTCAGGTCAGGAGATCACCTGATCTCTATCGTAAAAAAAAAAATCAGTAGACTGAATATGTTTGTAATTTGTTTGTCAAATCAGGAGATCACCTGATCTCTATCGTAAAAAAAATAAAACATCAGTAGACTGAATATATTTGTGATTTGTTTGTCAAATCAAAAGATTACCTGATCTCTATCGTAAAAAAAACTAAAACATCAGTAGACTGAATATGTTTGTGATCTGTTTGTCAGATCAGAAGATCACCTAATCTCTATCGTAAACCAACTAAAACATCTGTAGACTGAATATGTTTTCTGATCTGTTTGTCAGGTCAGGAGTTCACCTGATCTCTATCGTAAAAAAAAAATCAGTAGACTGAATATGTTTGTGATTTGTTTGTCAAATCACGAGATCACCTGATCTCTATCGTAAAAAAACTAAAACATAAGTAGACTGAATATGATTGTGATATGTTTGTCAGATCAGAAAATCACCTGATCTCTATCGTAAAAAAATTAAACATCAGTAGACTGAATATGTTTGTGATCTGTTTGTCAGATCAGGAAATCACCTGATCTCTATCAGAAAAAAACTAAAACATAAGTAGACTGAATATGTTTGTGATATGTTTGTCAGATCAGAAAATCACCTGATCTCTATCGTAAAAAAATTAAACATCAGTAGACTGAATATGTTTGTGATCTGTTTGTCAGATCAGGAAATCACCTGATCTCTATCGTAAAAAAACTAAAACATCAGTAGACTGAATATGTTTGTGATCTGTTTGTCAAATCAGGAGATCACCTGACCTCTATCGTAAAAAAACTAAAACATCAGTAGACTGAATACGTCTTCTGATCTGTTTGTCAGGTCAGGAGATCACCTGATCTCTATCGTAAAAAAAAAATCAGTAGACTGAATATGTTTGTAATTTGTTTGTCAAATCAGGAGATCACCTGATCTCTATCGTAAAAAAAATAAAACATCAGTAGACTGAATATGTTTGTGATTTGTTTGTCAAATCAGGAAATCACCTGATCTCTATCGTAAACCAACTAAAACATCAGTAGACTGAATATATGTTTTCTGATCTGTTTGTCAGTTCAGGAGTTCACCTGATCTCTATCGTAAAAAAAAAAATCAGTAGACTGAATATGTTTGTGATTTGTTTGTCAAATCAGGAGATCACCTGATCTCTATCGTAAAAAACTAAAACATAAGTAGACTGAATGTGTTTGTGATATGTTTGTCAGATCAGGAAATCACCTGATCTCTATCGTAAAAAAATTAAACATCAGTAGACTGAATATGTTTGTGATCTGTTTGTCAGATCAGGAAATCACCTGATCTCTATCGTAAAAAAACTAAAACATCAGTAGACTGAATATGTTTGTGATCTGTTTGTCAAATCAGGAGATCACCTGATCTCTATCGTAAAAAAACTAAAACATCAGTAGACTGAATACGTCTTCTGATCTGTTTGTCAGGTCAGGAGATCACCTGATCTCTATCGTAAAAAAAAATAAAACATCAGTAGACTCAATATGTTTGTAATTTGTTTGTCAAATCAGGAGATCACCTGATCTCTATCGTAAAAAAAAATAAAACATCAGTAGACTGAATATGTTTGTGATTTGTTTGTC
This sequence comes from Tegillarca granosa, assembly GCA_029721355.1. Taxonomy (NCBI): domain Eukaryota; kingdom Metazoa; phylum Mollusca; class Bivalvia; order Arcoida; family Arcidae; genus Tegillarca; species Tegillarca granosa. The sequence continues at coordinate 46,625,358 of CM056597.1, read as the reverse complement.
AAATCAGGAGATCACCTGATCTCTATCGTAAAAAAAATAAAACATCAGTAGACTGAGTATGTTTGTGATCTGTTTGTCAGATCAGGAGATCACCTGATCTCTATCGTAAAAAAAATAAAACATCAGTAGACTGAATATGTTTGTGATCTGTTTGTCAGATCAGCAGATCACCTGATCTCTATCGTAAAAAAACTTAAACATCAGTAGACTGAGTATGTTTGTGATCTGTTTTTCAGATCAGGAAATCACCTGATCTCTATCGTAAACAGACTAAAAAATCAGTAGACTCAACATGTTTGTGATCTATTTGTCAGATAAAAAATCACCAGATCTCTATCTTAAAAAACTTAATCATAAGTAGACTGAATATGTTTGTGATCTGTTTGTCAGATCAGGAAATCACCTGATCTCTATTGTTAAAAAACTTAATCATCAGTAAACTTAATATGTTTGTGATATGTTTGACAGATCAGGAAATCACCTGATCTCTATCGTAAAAAAAATAAAACATCAGTAGACTGAATATGTTTGTTATCTGTTTGTCAGATCAGGAGATCACCTGATCTCTATCGTAAAAAAACTTAAACATCAGTAGACTGAGTATGTTTGTGATCTGTTTTTCAGATCAGGAAATAACCTGATCTCTATCGTAGCCAAACTAAAACATCAGTAGACTGAACATGTTTGTGATCTGTTTGTCAGATCAGAAGATCACCTGATCTCTAGAGTAAAAAAACTTAATCATCAATAGACTGAGTATGTTTGTGATCTGTTTGTCAGATCAGGAGATCACCTGATTTCTATCGTAAAAAAAATAAAACATCAGTAGACGGAATATGTTTGTGATCTGTTTGTCAGATTAAGAAATCACCTGATCTCTACCGTAAAAAAAAATCAGTAGACTGAATATGTGTGTGATCTGTTTGTCAGATCAGAAGATCACCTGATCTCTATCGTAAAAAAAAAACTTAAACATCAGTAGACTGAGTATTTTTGTGATCTGTTTGTCAGATCAGGAGATCATCCGATCTTAATCGTAAAAAATACTTAAACATCAGTAGACTGAATATGTTTGTGATCTGTTTGTCAGATCAGGAGAACCTGATCTCTATCGTGAAAACTTAATCATCAGTAGACTGAGTATGTTTGTGATCTGTTTGTCAGATCAGGAGATCACCTGATCTCTATCGTTAAAAAACTTAATCATCAGTAGACTGAATATGTTTGTGATATGTTTGTCAGATCAGGAGATCATCTGATCTGTATCGTAAAAAAAAAACCAGTAGACTGAATATGTTTGTAATTTGTTTGTCAAATCAGGAGATCACCTGATCTCTATCGTAAAAAAAATAAAACATCAGTAGACTGAATATGTTTGTGATTTGTTTGTCAAATCAGAAGATCACCTGATCCCTATCGTAAAAAAAATAAAACATCAGTAGACTGAGTATGTTTGTGATCTGTTTGTCAGATCAGGAGATCACCTGATCTCTATCGTAAAAAAAATAAAACATCAGTAGACTGAATATGTTTGTGATCTGTTTGTCAGATCAGCAGATCACCTGATCTCTATCGTAAAAAAACTTTAACATCAGTAGACTGAGTATGTTTGTGATCTGTTTTTCAGATCAGGAAATCACCTGATCTCTATCGTAAACAGACTAAAAAATCAGTAGACTCAACATGTTTGTGATCTATTTGTCAGATAAAAAATCATCAGATCTCTATCTTAAAAAACTTAATCATAAGTAGACTGAATATGTTTGTGATCTGTTTGTCAGATCAGGAAATCACCTGATCTCTATTGTTAAAAAACGTAATCATCAGTAGACTGAACATGTTTGTGATCTGTTTGTCAGATCAGAAATCACCTGATCTCTATCGTTAAAAACTAAAATATCAGTAGACTGAATATGTTTGTGATCTGTTTGTCAGATCAGGAAATCACCTGATCTCTATCGTAAAAAACTTAAACATCAGTAGACTGAATATGTTTGTGATATGTTTGTCAGATCAGGAAATAACCTTATCTCTATCGTAGCCAAACTAAAACATCAGTAGACTGAACATGTTTGTGATCTGTTTGTCAGATCAGAAGATCACCTGATCTCTAGAGTAAAAAAACTTAATCATCAGTAGACCGAGTATGTTTGTGATCTGTTTGTCAGATCAGGAGATCACCTGATCTCTATCGTAAAAAAAATAAAACATCAGTAGACGGAATATGTTTGTGATCTGTTTGTCAGATTAAGAAATCACCTGATCTCTACCGTAAAAAAAAATCAGTAGACTGAATATGTGTGTGATCTGTTTGTCAGATCAGAAGATCACCTGATCTCTATCGTAAAAAAAAAAAAACTTAAACATCAGTAGACTGAGTATTTTTGTGATCTGTTTGTCAGATCAGGAGATCACCCGATCTTTATCGTAAAAAATACTTAAACATTAGTAGACTGAATATGTTTTTGATCTGTTTGTTAGATCAGAAGATCACCTGATCTCTATCGTAAAAAAAAAAACTTAAACATCAGTAGACTGAGTATTTTTGTGATCTGTTTGTCAGATCAGGAGATCACCTGATCTCTATCGTAAAAAAACTAAAATAACAGTAGGCTGAATATGTTTGTGATATGTTTGTCAGATCAGGAGATCATCTGATCTCTATCGTAAAAAAAAACCAGTAGACTGAATATGTTTGTGATTTGTTTGTCAGATCAGGAGATCACCTGATCTCTATCGTAAAAAAAATAAAACATCAGTAGACAGAATATGTTTGTGATCTGTAAGTCAATTCAGGAAATGACCTGATCTCTATCGTTAAAAAACTTAATCATCAGTAGACTGAACATGTTTGTGATCTGTTTTTCAGATCAGGAAATCACCTGATCTCTACCGTAAAAAAACTTAATCATCAGTAGACTGAGTATGTTTGTGATCTGTTTGTCAGATCAGGAAATCACCTGATCTCTATCGTTAAAAAACTTAATCATCAGTAGACTGAGTATGTTTGTGATCTGTTTGTCAGATCAGGAGATCACCTGATCTCTATCGTATAAAAACTAAAATAACAGTTAACTGAATATGTTTGTGATATCTTTGTCAGACCAGGAGATCATCTGATCTGTATCGTAAAAAAACAGTAGACTGAATATGTTTGTGATCTGTTTGTCAGATCAGGAGATCACCTGATCTCTATCGTAAAAATAATAAAACATCAGTAGACGGAATATGTTTGTGATCTGTAAGTCAATTCAGGAAATCACCTGATCTCTATCGTAAAAAAACTAAAACATCAGTACACTTAGTATGTTTGTGATCTGTTTGTCAGATCAGGAAATCACCTGACCTCTATCGTAAACAAACTAAAAATCAGTAGACTGAACATGTTTGTGATCTGTTTTTCAGATCAGAAGATCACCTGATCTCTATTGTAAAAAAACTTAAACATCAGTAGACTGAGTATGTTTGTGATCTGTTTGTCAGATCAGGAGATCACCCGATCTTTATCGTAAAAAAACTTTAACATCAGTAGACTAAATATTTTTCTGATATGTTTGTCAGATCAGAAGATCTTCTGATCTCTATCGTAAAAAAAAAACAGTAGACTGAATATGTTTGTGATATGTTTCTCAGATCAGAAGATCACCTGATCTCTATCGTAAACCAACTAAAACATCAGTGGACTGAATATGTTTTCTGATCTGTTTGTCAGGTCAGGAGTTCACCTGATCTCTATCGTAAAAAAAAAAATCAGTAGACTCAATATGTTTGTGATTTGTTTGTCAAATCAGGAGATCACCTGATCTCTATCGCAAAAAAAACTAAAACATAAGTAGACTGAATATGTTTGTGATATGTTTGTCAGATCAGGAGATCACCTGATCTCTATCGTAAAAAAAATAAAACATCAGTAGACTGAATATGTTTGTGATCTGTTTGTCAGATCAGGAAATCACCTGATCTCTATCGTAAAAAAACTAAAGCATCAGTAGACTGAATATGTTTGTGATATGTTTGTCAAATCGGGAGATCACCTGATCTCAATCGTAAAAAAACTAAAACATCAGTAGACTGAATACGTCTTCTGATCTGTTTGTCAGGTCAGGAGATCACCTGATCTCTATCGTAAAAAAAAATCAGTAGACTGAATATGTTTGTAATTTGTTTGTCAGATCAGGAAATCACCTGATCTCTATCGTAAAAAAACTAAAACATCAGTAGACGGAATATGTTTGTGATCTGTTTGTCAAATCATGAGATCACCTGATCTCTATCGTTAAAAAACTTAATCATCAGTAGACTGAACATGTTTGTGATCTGTTTTTCAGATAAGGAAATCACCTGATCTCTATCGTAAACAGACTAAAAATTCAGTAGACTCAACATGTTTGTGATCTATTTGTCAGATAAAAATCACCAGATCTCTATCTTAAAAAACTTAATCATAAGTAAACTGAATATGTTTGTGATCTGTTTGTCAGATCAGGAAATCACCTGATCTCTATTGTTAAAAAACTTAATCATCAGTAGACTGAACATGTTTGTGATCTGTTTGTCAGATCAGAAATCACCTGATCTCTATCGTTAAAAACTAAAATATCAGTAGACTAAATATATTTGTGATATGTTTGTCAGATCAGGAAATCACCTGAACTCTATCGTAAAAAAAATTAAACATCAGTAGACTGAGTATGTTTGTGATCTGTTTGTCAGATCAGGAGATCATCTGATCTCTATCGTAAAAAAACTAAAACATCAGTAGACTGAATATGTTTGTGATATGTTTGTCAGATCAGGAAATAACCTGATCTCTATCGTAGCCAAACTAAAACAACAGTAGACTGAGTATGTTTGTGATCTGTTTGTCAGATCAGGAGATCACCTGATCTCTATCGTAAAAAAAATAAAACATCAGTAGACGGAATATGTTTGTGATCTATTTGTCAGATCAAGAAATCACCTGATCTCTACAGTAAAAAAAAATCAGTAGACTGAATATGTGTGTGATCTGTTTGTCAGATCAGAAGACCACCTGATCTCTATCGTAAAAAAAAAATTTAAACATCAGTAGACTGAGTATTTTTGTGATCTGTTTGTCAGATCAGGAGATCACCCGATCTTTATCGTAAAAAATACTTAAACATCAGTAGACAGAATATGTTTGTTATCTGTTTGTCAGATCAGGAAATCACCTGATCTCTATCGTAAAAAAACTTAAACATCAGTAGACTGAATATGTTTGTGATATGTTTGTCAGATCAGGAAATAACCTGATCTCTATCGTAGCCAAACTAAAACATCAGTAGACTGAACATGTTTGTGATCTGTTTGTCAGATCAGAAGATCACCTGATCTCTAGAGTAAAAAAACTTAATCATCAGTAGACCGAGTATGTTTGTGATCTGTTTGTCAGATCAGGAGATCACCTGATCTCTATCGTAAAAAAAATAAAACATCAGTAGACGGAATATGTTTGTGATCTGTTTGTCAGATTAAGAAATCACCTGATCTCTACCGTAAAAAAAAATCAGTAGACTGAATATGTGTGTGATCTGTTTGTCAGATCAGAAGATCACCTGATCTCTATCGTAAAAAAAAAAAACTTAAACATCAGTAGACTGAGTATTTTTGTGATCTGTTTGTCAGATCAGAAGATCACCCTATCTTTATCGTAAAAAATACTTAAACATTAGTAGACTGAATATGTTTTTGATCTGTTTGTCAGATCAGAAGATCACCTGATCTCTATCGTAAAAAAAAAAACTTAAACATCAGTAGACTGAGTATTTTTGTGATCTGTTTGTCAGATCAGGAGATCACCTGATCTGTATCGTAAAAAAACTAAAATAACAGTAGGCTGAATATGTTTGTGATATGTTTGTCAGATCAGGAGATCATCTAATCTCTATTGTAAAAAAAAACCAGTAGACTGAATATGTTTGTGATCTGTTTGTCAGATCAGGAGATCACCTGATCTCTATCGTAAAAAAAATAAAACATCAGTAGACGGAATATGTTTGTGATCTGTAAGTCAATTCAGGAAATGACCTGATCTCTATCGTTAAAAAACTTAATCATCAGTAGACTGAACATGTTTGTGATCTGTTTTTCAGATCAGGAAATCACCTGATCTCTACCGTAAAAAAACTTAATCATCAGTAGACTGAGTATGTTTGTGATCTGTTTGTCAGATCAGGAAATCACCTGATCTCTATCGTTAAAAAACTTAATCATCAGTAGACTGAGTATGTTTGTGATCTGTTTGTCAGATCAGGAGATCACCTGATCTCTATCGTAAAAAAACTAAAATAACAGTTAACTGAATATGTTTGTGATATCTTTGTCAGACCAGGAGATCATCTGATCTGTATCGTAAAAAAAACAGTAGACTGAATATGTTTGTGATCTGTTTGTCAGATCAGGAGATCACCTGATCTCTATCGTAAAAATAATAAAACATCAGTAGACGGAATATGTTTGTGATCTTTAAGTCAATTCAGGAAATCACCTGATCTCTATCGTAAAAAAACTAAAACATCAGTAGACTGAGTATGTTTGTGATCTGTTTGTCAGATCAGGAAATCACCTGACCTCTATCGTAAACAAACTAAAAATCAGAAGACTGAACATGTTTGTGATCTGTTTTTCAGATCAGAAGATCACCTGATCTCTATTGTAAAAAAACTTAAACATCAGTAGACTGAGTATGTTTGTGATCTGTTTGTCAGATCAGGAGATCACCCGATCTTTATCGTAAAAAAACTTTAACATCAGTAGACTAAATATTTTTCTGATATGTTTGTCAGATCAGAAGATCTTCTGATCTCTATCGTAAAAAAAAAACAGTAGACTGAATATGTTTGTGATATGTTTGTCAGATCAGAAGATCACCTGATCTCTATCGTAAAAAAACTAAAACATCAGTAGACTGAATATGTTTTCTGATCTGTTTGTCAGGTCAGGAGTTCACCTGATCTCTATCGTAAAAAAAAAAAAATCAGTAGACTCAATATGTTTGTGATTTGTTTGTCAAATCAGGAGATCACCTGATTTCTATCGTAAAAAAACTAAAACATAAGTAGACTGAATATGTTTGTGATATGTTTGTCAGATCAGGAGATCACCTGATCTCTATCGTAAAAAAAAATAAAACATCAGTAGACTGAATATGTTTGTGATCTGTTTGTCAGATCAGGAAATCACCTGATCTCTATCGTAAAAAAACTAAAGCATCAGTAGACTGAATATGTTTGTGATCTGTTTGTCAAATCGGGAGATCACCTGATCTCAATCGTAAAAAAACTAAAACATCAGTAGACTGAATACGTCTTCTGATCTGTTTGTCAGGTCAGGAGATCACCTGATCTCTATCGTAAAAAAAAAATCAGTAGACTGAATATGTTTGTAATTTGTTTGTCAGATCAGGAAATCACCTGATCTCTATCGTAAAAAAACTAAAACATCAGTAGACGGAATATGTTTGTGATCTGTTTGTCAAATCATGAGATCACCTGATCTCTATCGTTAAAAAACTTAATCATCAGTAGACTGAGCATGTTTGTGATCTGTTTGTCAGATCAGGAAATCACCTGATCTCTATCGTAAACAGACTAAAAATTCAGTAGACTCAACATGTTTGTGATCTATTTGTCAGATAAAAAATCACCAGATCTCTATCTTAAAAAACTAAATCATAAGTCAACTCAATATGTTTGTGATCTGTTTGTCAGATCAGGAAATCACCTGATCTCTATTGTTAAAAAATTTAATCATCAGTAGACTGAACATGTTTGTGATCTGTTTGTCAGATCAGAAATCACCTGATCTCTATCGTTAAAAACTAAAATATCAGTAGACTAAATATATTTGTGATATGTTTGTCAGATCAGGAAATCACCTGATCTCTATCGTAAAAAAAATTAAACATCAGTAGACTGAGTATGTTTGTGATCTGTTTGTCAGATCAGGAGATCATTTGATCTCTATCGTAAAAAAACTAAAACATCAGTAGACTGAATATGTTTGTGATATGTTTGTCAGATCAGGAAATAACCTGATCTCTATCGTAGCCAAACTAAAACATCAGTAGACTGAGTATGTTTGTGATCTGTTTGTCAGATCAGGAGATCACCTGATCTCTATCGTAAAAAAAAATAAAACATCAGTAGACGGAATATGTTTGTAATCTGTTTGTCAGATCAAGAAATCACCTGATCTCTACCGTAAAAAAAAATCAGTAGACTGAATATGTGTGTGATCTGTTTGTCAGATCAGAAGATCACCTGATCTCTATCGTAAAAAAAAAACTTAAACATCAGTAGACTGAGTATTTTTATGATCTGTTTGTCAGATCAGGAGATCACCCGATCTTTATCGTAAAAAATACTTAAACATCAGTAGACTGAATATGTTTGTGATCTGTTTGTCAGATCAGCAGATTACCTGATCTCTATCGTGAAAAAACTTAATCATCAGTAGACTGAGTATGTTTGTGATCTGAATGTCAGATCAGGAAATCACCTGATCTCTATCGTTAAAAAACTTAATCATCAGTAGACTGAGTATGTTTGTGATCTGTTTGTCAGATCAGGAGATCACCTGATCTCTATCGTAAAAAAAACTAAAATAACAGTAGACTGAATATGTTTGTGATATGTTTGTCAGATCAGGAGATCATCTGATCTCTATCGTAAAAAAAAAACCAGTAGACTGAATATGTTTGTGATCTGTTTGTCAAATCAGGAGATCACCTGATCTCTATCGTAAAAAAACTAAAACATCAGTAGACTGAATACGTCTTCTGATCTGTTTGTCAGGTCAGGAGATCACCTGATCTCTATCGTAAAAAAAAAAATCAGTAGACTGAATATGTTTGTAATTTGTTTGTCAAATCAGGAGGTCACCTGATCTCTATCGTAAAAAAAATAAAACATCAGTAGACTGAATATGTTTGTGATCTGTTTGTCAGATCAGGAGATCACCTGATCTCTATCGTAAAAAAAAATAAAACATCAGTAGACGGAATATGTTTGTGATCTGTAAGTCAATTCAGGAAATCACCTGATCTCTATCGTTAAAAAACTTAATCATCAGTAGACTGAACATGTTTGTGATCTGTTTTTCAGATCCGGAAATCACCTGATCTCTACCGTAATAAAAACTTAATCATCAGTAGACTGAATATGTTTGTGATCTGTTTGTCAGATCAGGAGATCACCTGATCTCTATCGTAAACAGACTAAAACATCAGTAGACGGAATATGTTTGTGATCTGTTTGTCAATTCAGGAAATCACCTGATCTCTATCGTAAAAAAACTAAAACATCAGTAGACTGAATATGTTTGTGATATGTTTGTCAGATCAGGAGATCACCTGGTCTCTATCGTAAACAAACTAAAAATCACTAGACTGAACATGTTTGTGATCTGTTTTTCAGATCAGAAGATCACCTGATCTCTATTGTAAAAAAAAAACTTAAACATCAGTAGACTGAGTATTTTTATGATCTGTTTGTCAGATCAGGAGATCACCCGATCTTTATCGTAAAAAATACTTAAACATCAGTAGACTGAATATGTTTGTGATCTGTTTGTCAGATCAGCAGATTACCTGATCTTTATCGTGAAAAAACTTAATCATCAGTAGACTGAGTATTTTTATGATCTGTTTGTCAGATCAGGAGATCACCCGATCTTTATCGTAAAAAATACTTAAACATCAGTAGACTGAATATGTTTGTGATCTGTTTGTCAGATCAGCAGATTACCTGATCTCTATCGTGAAAAAACTTAATCATCAGTAGACTGAGTATGTTTGTGATCTGTTTGTCAGATCAGGAAATCACCTGATCTCTATCGTTAAAAAACTTAATCATCAGTAGACTGAGTATGTTTGTGATCTGTTTGTCAGATCAGGAGATCACCTGATCTCTATCGTAAAAAAAACTAAAATAACAGTAGACTGAATATGTTTGTGATATGTTTGTCAGATCAGGAGATCATCTGATCTCTATCGTAAAAAAAAACCAGTAGACTGAATATGTTTGTGATCTGTTTGTCAGATCAGGAGATCACCTGATCTCTATCGTAAAAAAAAATAAAACATCAGTAGACGGAATATGTTTGTGATCTGTAAGTCAAATCAGGAAATCACCTGATCTCTATCGTTAAAAAACTTAATCATCAGTAGACTGAACATGTTTGTGATCTGTTTTTCAGATCCGGAAATCACCTGATCTCTACCGTAAAAAAAACTTAATCATCAGTAGACTGAACATGTTTGTGATCTGTTTGTCAGATCAGGAGATCACCTGATCTCTATCGTAAACAGACTAAAACATAAGTAGACGGAATATGTTTGTGATCTGTTTGTCAATTCAGGAAATCACCTGATCTCTATCGTAAAAAAAACTAAAACATCAGTAGACTGAATATGTTTGTGATATGTTTGTCAGATCAGGAGATCACCTGGTCTCTATCGTAAACAAACTAAAAATCACTAGACTGAACATGTTTGTGATCTGTTTTTCAGATCAGAAGATCACCTGATCTCTATTGTAAAAAAACTTAAACATCAGTAGACTGAGTATGTTTGTGATCTGTTTGTCAGATCAGGAGATCACCCGATCTTTATCGTAAAAAAAACTTTAACATCAGTAGACTGAATATGTTTGTGATCTGTTTGACAGATCAGGAGATCACCTGATCTCTGTTGTAAAAAAACTAAAATATCAGTAGACTGAATATGTTTGTGATATGTTTGTCAGATCAGGAGATCTTCTGATCTCTATCGTAAAAAAAAACAGTAGACTGAATATGTTTGTGATATGTTTGGCAGATCAGGAGATCACCTGATCTCTATCGTAAAAACACTTAAACATCAGTAGACTGAGTCTGTTTGTGATTTGTTTGTCAGATCAGGATATCACCTGATCTTTATCGTAAAAAAAATAAAACATCAGTAGACAGAATATGTTTGTTATCTGTTTGTCAGATCAGGAAATCACCTGATCTCTATCGTAAAAAAAAATAAAACATCAGTAGACAAAACGTGTTTGTGATCTGTTTGTCAGATAAAGAATCACCAGATCTCTATCTTAAAAAACTTAATCATAAGTAGACTAAATATGTTTGTGATCTCTTTGTCAGATCAGCAGATCACCTGATCTCTATCGTTAAAAAACTTAAACATCAGTAGACTGAGTATGTTTGTGATCTTTTTGTCAGATCAGGAAATCACCTGATCTCTATCGTTAAAAAACTTAATCATCAGTAGACTGAGTATGTTTGTGATCTGTTTGTCAGATCAGGAGATCACCTGATCTCTATCGTAAAAAAATAAAACATCAGTAGACTGAATATGTTTGTGATCTGTTTGTCAGATCAGCAGATCACCTGATCTCTATCGTAAAAAAACTTAAACATCAGTAGACTGAGTATGTTTGTGATCTGTTTTTCAGATCAGGAAATCACCTGATCTCTATCGTAAACAGACTAAAAAATCAGTAGACTCAACATGTTTGTGATCTTTTTGTCCGATAAAGAATCACCAGATCTCTATCTTAAAACACTTAATCATAAGTAAACTGAATATGTTTGTGATCTGTTTGTCAGATCAGGAAATCATCTGATCTCTATTGTTAAAAAACTAAATCATCAGTAGATTGAATATGTTTGTGATCTGTTTGTCAGATCAGAAATCACCTGATCTCTATCGTAAAAAACTAAAATATCAGTAGACTGAACATGTTTGTGATATGTTTGTCAGATCAGGAAATCACCTGATCTCTATCGTAAAAAAACTTAAACATCAGTAGACTGAGTATGTTTGTGATCTGTTTGTCAGATCAGGAAATCACCTGATCTATATCGTAGCCAAACTAAAACATCAGTAGACTGAACATGTTTGTGATCTGTTTCTCAGATCAGAAGATCACCTGATCTCTAGAGTAAAAAAAATAAAACATCAGTAGACGGAACATGTTTGTGATCTGTTTGTCAGATCAAGAAATCACCTGATCTCTACCGTAAAAAAAATCAGTAGACTGAATATGTGTGATCTGTTTGTCAGATCAGAAGATCACCTGATCTCTATCGTAAAAAAAAACTTAAACATCAGTAGACTGAGTATTTTTGTGATCTGTTTGTAAGATCAGGAGATCACCCGATCTTTATCGTAAAAAATACTTAAACATTAGTAGACTGAATATGTTTGTGATCTGTTTGTCAGATCAGCAGATCACCTGATCTCTATCGTTAAAAAACTTAATCATCAGTAGACTGAGTATGTTTGTGATCTGTTTGTCAGATCAGCAGATCACCTGATCTCTATCGTTAAAAAACTTAAACATCAGTAGACTGAGTATGTTTGTGATCTGTTTTTCAGATCAGAAGATCACCTGATCTCTATCGTAAACAGACTAAAACATCAGTAGACTGAGTATGTTTGTGATCTCTTTGTCAGATCAGGAAATCACCTGATCTCTATCGTAAAAAACTTAATCATCAGTAGACTGAACATGTTTGTGATCTGTTTGTCAGATAAAAAATCACCTGATCTCTATCGTAAAAAACTAAAACATCAGTAGACTGAATATGTTTGTGATCTGTTTGTCAGATAAGGAGATCACCTGATCTGTATCGTAAAAAAACTTAAACATCAGTAGACTGAGTATGTTTGTGATCTGTTTGTCAGATCAGGAGATCAATCTCTATTGTAAAGAAAATAAAACATCAGTAGACTGAATATGTTTGTGATCTGTTTGTCAGATCAGGAAATCACCTGATCTCTATCGTAAAAAAACTTAATCATCAGGAGACTGAACATGTTTGTGATCTGTTTGTCAGATAAAGAATCACCTGATCTCTATCTAAAAAAACTTAATCATCAGTAGACTGAGTATGTTTGTGATCTGTTTGTCACATAAAGAATCACCAGATCTCTATCTTAAAAAACTTAATCATAAATAGACTAAATATGTTGGTGATCTGTTTGTCAGATCAGGATATCTCCTGATCTCTATCGTAAAAAAATAAAACATCAGTAGACTGAATATGTTTTCTGATCTGTTTGTCAGGTCAGGAGTTCACCTGATCTCTATCGTTAAAAAAAATCAGTAGACTGAATATGTTTGTGATCTGTTTGTCAGATCAGTAGATCACCTGATCTCTATCGTAAAAAAATCTTAAACATCAATAGACTGAATATGTTTGTGATCTGTTTGTCAGATCAGGAGATCACCCGATCTTTAAGGTAAAAAAACTTAAACATCAGTAGACTGAATATGTTTGTGATCTGTTTGTCAGATCAGGAAATCACCTGATCTCTATTGTTAAAAAACTTAATCATCAGTAGACTGAACATGTTTGTGATCTGTTTGTCAGATCAGAAATCACCTGATCTCTATCGTTAAAAACTAAAATATCAGTAGACTAAATATATTTGTGATATGTTTGTCAGATCAGGAAATCACCTGATCTCTATCGTTAAAAACTAAAATATCAGTAGACTAAATATATTTGTGATATGTTTGTCAGATCATGAAATCACCTGATCTCTAGAGTAAAAAAAATAAAACATCAGTAGACGGAACATGTTTGTGATCTGTTTGTCAGATCAAGAAATCACCTGATCTCTACCGTAAAAAAAAATCAGTAGACTGAATATGTGTGATCTGTTTGTCAGATCAGAAGATCACCTGATCTCTATCGTAAAAAAAAACTTAAACATCAGTAGACTGAGTATTTTTGTGATCTGTTTGTAAGATCAGGAGATCACCCGATCTTTATCGTAAAAAATACTTAAACATTAGTAGACTGAATATGTTTGTGATCTGTTTGTCAGATCAGCAGATCACCTGATCTCTATCGTTAAAAAACTTAATCATCAGTAGACTGAGTATGTTTGTGATCTGTTTGTCAGATCAGTAGATCACCTGATCTCTATCGTAAAAAAACTTAAACATCAGTAGACTGAGTATGTTTGTGATCTGTTTTTCAGATCAGAAGATCACCTGATCTCTATCGTAAACAGACTAAAACATCAGTAGACTGAGTATGTTTGTGATCTCTTTGTCAGATCAGGAAATCACCTGATCTCTATCGTAAAAAACTTAATCATCAGTAGACTGAACATGTTTGTGATCTGTTTGTCAGATAAAAAATCACCTGATCTCTATCGTAAAAAACTAAAACATCAGTAGACTGAATATGTTTGTGATCTGTTTGTCAGATAAGGAGATCACCTGATCTGTATCGTAAAAAAACTTAAACATCAGTAGACTGAGTATGTTTGTGATCTGTTTGTCAGATCAGGAGATCAATCTCTATTGTAAAAAAAATAAAACATCAGTAGACTGAACATGTTTGTGATCTGTTTGTCAGATAAAGAATCACCTGATCTCTATCTAAAAAAACTTAATCATCAGTAGACTGAGTATGTTTGTGATCTGTTTGTCACATAAAGAATCACCAGATCTCTATCTTAAAAAACTTAATCATAAATAGACTAAATATGTTGGTGATCTGTTTGTCAGATCAGGATATCTCCTGATCTCTATCGTAAAAAAAATAAAACATCAGTAGACTGAATATGTTTTCTGATCTGTTTGTCAGGTCAGGAGTTCACCTGATCTCTATCGTAAAAAAAAATCAGTAGACTGAATATGTTTGTGATCTGTTTGTCAGATCAGTAGATCACCTGATCTCTATCGTAAAAAAATCTTAAACATCAATAGACTGAGTATGTTTGTGATCTGTTTGTCAGATCAGGAGATCACCCGATCTTTATGGTAAAAAAACTTAAACATCAGTAGACTGAATATGTTTGTGATCTGTTTGTCAAATCAGGAAATCACCTGATCTCTATTGTTAAAAAACTTAATCATCAGTAGACTGAACATGTTTGTGATCTGTTTGTCAGATCAGAAATCACCTGATCTCTATCGTTAAAAACTAAAATATCAGTAGACTAAATATATTTGTGATATGTTTGTCAGATCAGGAAATCACCTGATCTCTATCGTAAAAAAAATTAAACATCAGTAGACTGAGTATGTTTGTGATCTGTTTGTCAGATCAGGAGATCATCTGATCTCTATCGTAAAAAAACTAAAACATCAGTAGACTGAATATGTTTGTGATATGTTTGTCAGATCAGGAAATAACCTGATCTCTATCGTAAAAAAACTAAAACATCAGTAGACTGAATATGTTTGTGATATGTTTGTCAGATCAGGAAATAACCTGATCTCTATCGTAGCCAAACTAAAACATCAGTAGACTGAGTATGTTTGTGATCTGTTTGTCAGATCAGGAGATCACCTGATCTCTATCGTAAAAAAAATAAAACATCAGTAGACGGAATATGTTTGTGATCTGTTTGTCAGATCAAGAAATCACCTGATCTCTACCGTAAAAAAAAATCAGTAGACTGAATATGTGTGTGATCTGTTTGTCAGATCAGAAGATCACCTGATCTCTATCGTAAAAAAAAAACTTAAACATCAGTAGACTGAGTATTTTTGTGATCTGTTTGTCAGATCAGGAGATCACCCGATCTTTATCGTAAAAAATACTTAAACATCAGTAGACTGAATATGTTTGTGATCTGTTTGTCAGATCAGGAGATTACCTGATCTCTATCGTGAAAAAACTTAATCATCAGTAGACTGAGTATGTTTGTGATCTGTTTGTCAGATCAGGAAATCACCTGATCTCTATCGTTAAAAAACTTAATCATCAGTAGACTGAGTATGTTTGTGATCTGTTTGTCAGATCAGGAAATAACCTGATCTCTATCGTAGCCAAACTAAAACATCAGTAGACTGAACATGTTTGTGATCTGTTTGTCAGATCAGAAGATCACCTGATCTCTAGAGTAAAAAAACTTAATCATCAGTAGACCGAGTATGTTTGTGATCTGTTTGTCAGATCAGGAGATCACCTGATCTCTATCGTAAAAAAAATAAAACATCAGTAGACGGAATATGTTTGTGATCTGTTTGTCAGATTAAGAAATCACCTGATCTCTACCGTAAAAAAAATCAGTAGACTGAATATGTGTGTGATCTGTTTGTCAGATCAGAAGATCACCTGATCTCTATCGTAAAAAAAAAAAAACTTAAACATCAGTAGCCTGAGTATTTTTGTGATCTGTTTGTCAGATCAGGAGATCACCCGATCTTTATCGTAAAAAATACTTAAACATTAGTAGACTGAATATGTTTTTGATCTGTTTGTCAGATCAGAAGATCACCTGATCTCTATCGTAAAAAAAAAAACTTAAACATCAGTAGACTGAGTATTTTTGTGATCTGTTTGTCAGATCAGGAGATCACCTGATCTCTATCGTAAAAAAACTAAAATAACAGTAGGCTGAATATGTTTGTGATATGTTTGTCAGATCAGGAGATCATCTGATCTCTATCGTAAAAAAAAACCAGTAGACTGAATATGTTTGTGATCTGTTTGTCAGATCAGGAGATCACCTGATCTCTATCGTAAAAAAAATAAAACATCAGTAGACGGAATATGTTTGTGATCTGTAAGTCAATTCAGGAAATGACCTGATCTCTATCGTTAAAAAACTTAATCATCAGTAGACTGAACATGTTTGTGATCTGTTTTTCAGATCAGGAAATCACCTGATCTTTACCCTAAAAAAACTTAATCATCAGTAGACTGAGTATGTTTGTGATCTGTTTGTCAGATCAGGAAATCACCTGATCTCTGTCGTTAAAAAACTTAATCATCAGTAGACTGAGTATGTTTGTGATCTGTTTGTCAGATCAGGAGATCACCTGATCTCTATCGTAAAAAAACTAAAATAACAGTTAACTGAATATGTTTGTGATATCTTTGTCAGACCAGGAGATCATCTGATCTGTATCGTAAAAAAAAACAGTAGACTGAATATGTTTGTGATCTGTTTGTCAGATCAGGAGATCACCTGATCTCTATCGTAAAAATAATAAAACATCAGTAGACGGAATATGTTTGTGATCTGTAAGTCAGGAAATCACCTGATCTCTATCGTAAAAAAACTAAAACATCAGTAGACTGAGTATGTTTGTGATCTGTTTGTCAGATCAGGAAATCACCTGACCTCTATCATAAACAAACTAAAAATCAGTAGACTGAACATGTTTGTGATCTGTTTTTCAGATCAGAAGATCACCTGATCTCTATTGTAAAAAAACTTAAACATCAGTAGACTGAGTATGTTTGTGATCTGTTTGTCAGATCAGGAGATCACCCGATCTTTATCGTAAAAAAACTTTAACATCAGTAGACTAAATATTTTTCTGATATGTTTGTCAGATCAGAAGATCTTCTGATCTCTATCGTAAAAAAAAACAGTAGACTGAATATGTTTGTGATATGTTTGTCAGATCAGAAGATCACCTGATCTCTATCGTAAACCAACTAAAACATCAGTTGACTGAATATGTTTTCTGATCTGTTTGTCAGGTCAGGAGTTCACCTGATCTCTATCGTAAAAAAAATAAATCAGTAGACTCAATATGTTTGTGATTTGTTTGTCAAATCAGGAGATCACCTGATCTCTATCGTAAAAAAACTAAAACATAAGTAGACTGAATATATTTGTGATATGTTTGTCAGATCAGGAGATCACCTGATCTCTATCGTAAAAAAAATAAAACATCAGTAGACGGAATATGTTTGTGATCTGTTTGTCAGATCAAGAAATCACCTGATCTCTACCGTAAAAAAAAATCAGTAGACTGAATATGTGTGTGATCTGTTTGTCAGATCAGAAGATCACCTGATCTCTATCATAAAAAAAAAACTTAAACATCAGTAGACTGAGTATTTTTGTGATCTGTTTGTCAGATCAGGAGATCACCCAATCTTTATCGTAAAAAATACTTAAACATCAGTAGACTGAATATGTTTGTGATCTGTTTGTCAGATCAGGAGATTACCTGATCTCTATCGTGAAAAAACTTAATCATCAGTAGACTGAGTATGTTTGTGATCTGTTTGTCAGATCAGGAAAACACCTGATCTCTATCGTTAAAAAACTTAATCATCAGTAGACTGAGTATGTTTGTGATCTGTTTGTCAGATCAGGAAATAACCTGATCTCTATCGTAGCCAAACTAAAACATCAGTAGACTGAACATGTTTGTGATCTGTTTGTCAGATCAGAAGATCACCTGATCTCTATCGTAAAAAAACTTAATCATCAGTAGACCGAGTATGTTTGTGATCTGTTTGTCAGATCAGGAGATCACCTGATCTCTATCGTAAAAAAAATAAAACATCAGTAGACGGAATATGTTTGTGATCTGTTTGTCAGATTAAGAAATCACCTGATCTCTACCGTAAAAAAAATCAGTAGACTGAATATGTGTGTGATCTGTTTGTCAGATCAGAAGATCACCTGATCTCTATCGTAAAAAAAAAAAACTTATACATCAGTAGCCTGAGTATTTTTGTGATCTGTTTGTCAGATCAGGAGATCACCCGATCTTTATCGTAAAAAATACTTAAACATTAGTAGACTGAATATGTTTTTGATCTGTTTGTCAGATCAGAAGATCACCTGATCTCTATCGTAAAAAAAAAAACTTAAACATCAGTAGACTGAGTATTTTTGTGATCTGTTTGTCAGATCAGGAGATCACCTGATCTCTATCGTAAAAAAACTAAAATAACAGTAGGCTGAATATGTTTGTGATATGTTTGTCAGATCAGGAGATCATCTGATCTCTATCGTAAAAAAAAACCAGTAGACTGAATATGTTTGTGATCTGTTTGTCAGATCAGGAGATCACCTGATCTCTATCGTAAAAAAAATAAAACATCAGTAGACGGAATATGTTTGTGATCTGTAAGTCAATTCAGGAAATGACCTGATCTCTATCGTTAAAAAACTTAATCATCAGTAGACTGAACATGTTTGTGATCTGTTTTTCAGATCAGGAAATCACCTGATCTCTACCGTAAAAAAACTTAATCATCAGTAGACTGAGTATGTTTGTGATCTGTTTGTCAGATCAGGAAATCGCCTGATCTCTATCGTTAAAAAACTTAATCATCAGTAGACTGAGTATGTTTGTGATCTGTTTGTCAGATCAGGAGATCACCTGATCTCTATCGTAAAAAAACTAAAATAACAGTTAACTGAATATGTTTGTGATATCTTTGTCAGACCAGGAGATCATCTGATCTGTATCGTAAAAAAAACAGTAGACTGAATATGTTTGTGATCTGTTTGTCAGATCAGGAGATCACCTGATCTCTATCGTAAAAATAATAAAACATCAGAAGACGGAATATGTTTGTGATCTGTAAGTCAGGAAATCACCTGATCTCTATCGTAAAAAAACTAAAACATCAGTAGACTGAGTATGTTTGTGATCTGTTTGTCAGATCAGGAAATCACCTGACCTCTATCATAAACAAACTAAAAATCAGTAGACTGAACATGTTTGTGATCTGTTTTTCAGATCAGAAGATCACCTGATCTCTATTGTAAAAAAACTTAAACATCAGTAGACTGAGTATGTTTGTGATCTGTTTGTCAGATCAGGAGATCACCCGATCTTTATCGTAAAAAAACTTTAACATCAGTAGACTAAATATTTTTCTGATATGTTTGTCAGATCAGAAGATCTTCTGATCTCTATCGTAAAAAAAACAGTAGACTGAATATGTTTGTGATATGTTTGTCAGATCAGAAGATCACCTGATCTCTATCGTAAACCAACTAAAACATCAGTTGATTGAATATGTTTTCTGATCTGTTTGTCAGGTCAGGAGTTCACCTGATCTCTATCGTAAAAAAAAAAATCAGTAGACTCAATATGTTTGTGATTTGTTTGTCAAATCAGGAGATCACCTGATCTCTATCGTAAAAAAACTAAAACATAAGTAGACTGAATATATTTGTGATATGTTTGTCAGATCAGGAGGTCACCTGATCTCTATCGTAAAAAAAATAAAACATCAGCAGACTGAATATGTTTGTGATCTGTTTGTCAGATCAGGAAATCACCTGATCTCTATCGTAAAAAAACTAAAGCATCAGTAGACTGAATATGTTTGTGATCTGTTTGTCAAATCGGGAGATCACCTGATCTCAATCGTAAAAAAACTAAAACATCAGTAGACTGAATACGTCTTCTGATCTGTTTGTCAGGTAAGGAGATCACCTGATCTCTATCGTAAAAAAAAAAATCAGTAGACTGAATATGTTTGTAATTTGTTTGTCAGATCAGGAAATCACCTGATCTCTATCGTAAAAAAACTAAAACATCAGTAGACGGAATATGTTTGTGATCTGTTTGTCAAATCATGAGATCACCTGATCTCTATCGTTAAAAAACTTAATCATCAGTAGACTGAACATGTTTGTGATCTGTTATTCAGATCAGGAAATCACCTGATCTCTATCGTAAACAGACTAAAAATTCAGTAGACTCAACATGTTTGTGATCTATTTGTCAGATAAAAATCACCAGATCTCTATCTTAAAAAACTTAATCATAAGTAAACTGAATATGTTTGTGATCTGTTTGTCAGATCAGGAAATCACCTGATCTCTATTGTTAAAAAACTTAATCATCAGTAGACTGAACATGTTTGTGATCTGTTTGTCAGATCAGAAATAACCTGATCTCTATCGTTAAAAAACTAAAATATCAGTAGACTAAATATATTTGTGATATGTTTGTCAGATCAGGAAATCACCTGATCTCTATCGTAAAAAAAATTAAACATCAGTAGACTGAGTATGTTTGTGATCTGTTTTTCAGATCAGGAGATCATCTGATCTCTATCGTAAAAAAACTAAAACATCAGTAGACTGAATATGTTTGTGATATGTTTGTCAGATCAGGAAATAACCTGATCTCTATCGTAGCCAAACTAAAACATCAGTAGACTGAGTATGTTTGTGATCTGTTTGTCAGATCAGGAGATCACCCGATCTTTATCGTAAAAAAAACTTTAACATCAGTAGACTGAGTATGTTTGTGATCTGTTTGACAGATCAGGAGATCACCTGATCTCTATTGTAAAAAAACTAAAATATCAGTAGACTGAATATGTTTGTGATATGTTTGTCAGATCAGGAGATCTTCTGATCTCTATCGTAAAAAAAAAACAGTAGACTGAATATGTTTGTGATATGTTTGGCAGATCAGGAGATCACCTGATCTCTATCGTAAAAACACTTAAACATCAGTAGACTGAGTCTGTTTGTGATTTGTTTGTCAGATCAGGATATCACCTGATCTTTATCGTAAAAAAGATAAAACATCAGTAGACAGAATATGTTTGTTATCTGTTTGTCAGATCAGGAAATCACCTGATCTCTATCGTAAAAAAAAATAAAACATCAGTAGACAAAACATGTTTGTGATCTGTTTGTCAGATAAAGAATCACCAGATCTCTATCTTAAAAAACTTAATCATAAGTAGACTAAATATGTTTGTGATATGTTTTTCAGATCAGGAAATCACCTGATCTCTATCGTAAACAAACTAAAACATCAGTAGACTGAACATGTTTGTGATCTGTTTGTCAGATCAGCAGATCACCTGATCTCTATCGTTAAAAAACTTAAACATCAGTAGACTGAGTATGTTTGTGATCTTTTTGTCAGATCAGGAAATCACCTGATCTCTATCGTTAAAAAACTTAATCATCAGTAGACTGAGTATGTTTGTGATCTGTTTGTCAGATCAGGAGATCTTCTGATCTCTATCGTAAAAAAAACAGTAGACTGAATATGTTTGTGATATGTTTGGCAGATCAGGAGATCACCTGATCTCTATCGTAAAAAAAAAAAACTTAAACATCAGTAGACTGAGTATTTTTGTGATCTGTTTGTCAGATCAGGAGATCACCTGATCTCTATCGTAAAAAAACTAAAATAACAGTAGGCTGAATATGTTTGTGATATGTTTGTCAGATCAGGAGATCATCTGATCTCTATCGTAAAAAAAAACCAGTAGACTGAATATGTTTGTGATCTGTTTGTCAGATCAGGAGATCACCTGATCTCTATCGTAAAAAAAATAAAACATCAGTAGACGGAATATGTTTGTGATCTGTAAGTCAATTCAGGAAATGACCTGATCTCTATCGTTAAAAAACTTAATCATCAGTAGACTGAACATGTTTGTGATCTGTTTTTCAGATCAGGAAATCACCTGATCTCTACCGTAAAAAAACTTAATCATCAGTAGACTGAGTATGTTTGTGATCTGTTTGTCAGATCAGGAAATCACCTGATCTCTATCGTTAAAAAACTTAATCATCAGTAGACTGAGTATGTTTGTGATCTGTTTGTCAGATCAGGAGATCACCTGATCTCTATCGTAAAAAAACTAAAATAACAGTTAACTGAATATGTTTGTGATATCTTTGTCAGACCAGGAGATCATCTGATCTGTATCGTAAAAAAAACAGTAGACTGAATATGTTTGTGATCTGTTTGTCAGATCAGGAGATCACCTGATCTCTATCGTAAAAATAATAAAACATCAGTAGACGGAATATGTTTGTGATCTGTAAGTCAGGAAATCACCTGATCTCTATCGTAAAAAAACTAAAACATCAGTAGACTGAGTATGTTTGTGATCTGTTTGTCAGATCAGGAAATCACCTGACCTCTATCATAAACAAACTAAAAATCAGTAGACTGAACATGTTTGTGATCTGTTTTTCAGATCAGAAGATCACCTGATCTCTATTGTAAAAAAACTTAAACATCAGTAGACTGAGTATGTTTGTGATCTGTTTGTCAGATCAGGAGATCACCCGATCTTTATCGTAAAAAAACTTTAACATCAGTAGACTAAATATTTTTCTGATATGTTTGTCAGATCAGAAGATCTTCTGATCTCTATCGTAAAAAAAAACAGTAGACTGAATATGTTTGTGATATGTTTGTCAGATCAGAAGATCACCTGATCTCTATCGTAAACCAACTAAAACATCAGTAGACTGAATATGTTTTCTGATCTGTTTGTCAGGTCAGGAGTTCACCTGATCTCTATCGTAAAAAAAAAAAATCAGTAGACTCAATATGTTTGTGATTTGTTTGTCAAATCAGGAGATCACCTGATCTCTATCGTAAAAAAACTAAAACATAAGTAGACTGAATATGTTTGTGATATGTTTGTCAGATCAGGAGATCACCTGATCTCTATCGTAAAAAAAATAAAACATCAGTAGACTGAATATGTTTGTGATCTGTTTGTCAGATCAGGAAATCACCTGATCTCTATCGTAAAAAAACTAAAGCATCAGTAGACTGAATATGTTTGTGATCTGTTTGTCAAATCGGGAGATCACCTGATCTCAATCGTAAAAAAACTAAAACATCAGTAGACTGAATACGTCTTCTGATCTGTTTGTCAGGTCAGGAGATCACCTGATCTCTATCGTAAAAAAAAAAATCAGTAGACTGAATATGTTTGTAATTTGTTTGTCAGATCAGGAAATCACCTGATCTCTATCGTAAAAAAACTAAAACATCAGTAGACGGAATATGTTTGTGATCTGTTTGTCAAATCATGAGATCACCTGATCTCTATCGTTAAAAAACTTAATCATCAGTAGACTGAACATGTTTGTGATCTGTTTTTCAGATCAGGAAATCACCTGATCTCTATCGTAAACAAACTAAAACATCAGTAGACTGAACATGTTTGTGATCTGTTTGTCAGATCAGCAGATCACCTGATCTCTATCGTTAAAAAACTTAAACATCAGTAGACTGAGTATGTTTGTGATCTTTTTGTCAGATCAGGAAATCACCTGATGTCTATCGTTAAAAAACTTAATCATCAGTAGACTGAGTATGTTTGTGATCTGTTTGTCAGATCAGGAGATCACCTGATCTCTATCGTAAAAAAATAAAACATCAGTAGACTGAATATGTTTGTGATCTGTTTGTCAGATCAGCAGATCACCTGATCTCTATCGTAAAAAAACTTAAACATCAGTAGACTGAGTATGTTTGTGATCTGTTTTTCAGATCAGGAAATCACCTGATCTCTATCGTAAACAGACTAAATAATCAGTAGACTCAACATGTTTGTGATCTTTTTGTCCGATAAAGAATCACCAGATCTCTATCTTAAAACACTTAATCATAAGTAAACTGAATATGTTTGTGATCTGTTTGTCAGATCAGGAAATCACCTGATCTCTATTGTTAAAAAACTAAATCATCAGTAGATTGAATATCTTTGTGATCTGTTTGTCAGATCAGAAATCACCTGATCTCTATCGTAAAAAACTAAAATATCAGTAGACTGAATATGTTTGTGATATGTTTGTCAGATCAGGAAATCACCTGATCTCTATCGTAAAAAAACTTAAACATCAGTAGACTGAGTATGTTTGTGATCTGTTTGTCAGATCAGGAAATCACCTGATCTCTATCGTAGCCAAACTAAAACATCAGTAGACTGAACATGTTTGTGATCTGTTTGTCAGATCAGAAGATCACCTGATCTCTAGAGTAAAAAAACTAAAACATCAGTAGACGGAACATGTTTGTGATCTGTTTGTCAGATCAAGAAATCACCTGATCTCTACCGTAAAAAAAAACTTAAACATCAGTAGACTGAGTATTTTTGTGATCTGTTTGTCAGATCAGAAATCACCTGATCTCTATCGTAAAAAACTAAAATATCAGTAGACTGAATATGTTTGTGATATGTTTGTCAGATCAGGAAATCACCTGATCTCTATCGTAAAAAAACTTAAACATCAGTAGACTGAGTATGTTTGTGATCTGTTTGTCAGATCAGGAAATCACCTGATCTCTATCGTAGCCAAACTAAAACATCAGTAGACTGAACATGTTTGTGATCTGTTTGTCAGATCAGAAGATCACCTGATCTCTAGAGTAAAAAAACTAAAACATCAGTAGACGGAACATGTTTGTGATCTGTTTGTCAGATCAGAAGATCACCTGATCTCTATCGTAAAAAAAAACTTAAACATCAGTAGACTGAGTATTTTTGTGATCTGTTTGTAAGATCAGGAGATCACCCGATCATTATCGTAAAAAATACTTAAACATTAGTAGACTGAATATGTTTGTGATCTGTTTGTCAGATCAGCAGATCACCTGATCTCTATCGTTAAAAAACTTAATCATCAGTAGACTGAGTATGTTTGTGATCTGTTTGTCAGATCAGCAGATCACCTGATCTCTATCGTAAAAAAACTTAAACATCAGTAGACTGAGTATGTTTGTGATCTGTTTTTCAGATCAGGAAATCACCTGATCTCTATCGTAAACAGACTAAATAATCAGTAGACTCAACATGTTTGTGATCTTTTTGTCCGATAAAGAATCACCAGATCTCTATCTTAAAACACTTAATCATAAGTAAACTGAATATGTTTGTGATCTGTTTGTCAGATCAGGAAATCACCTGATCTCTATTGTTAAAAAACTAAATCATCAGTAGATTGAATATGTTTGTGATCTGTTTGTCAGATCAGAAATCACCTGATCTCTATCGTAAAAAACTAAAATATCAGTAGACTGAATATGTTTGTGATATGTTTGTCAGATCAGGAAATCACCTGATCTCTATCGTAAAAAAACTTAAACATCAGTAGACTGAGTATGTTTGTGATCTGTTTGTCAGATCAGGAAATCACCTGATCTCTATCGTAGCCAAACTAAAACATCAGTAGACTGAACATGTTTGTGATCTGTTTGTCAGATCAGAAGATCACCTGATCTCTAGAGTAAAAAAACTAAAACATCAGTAGACGGAACATGTTTGTGATCTGTTTGTCAGATCAAGAAATCACCTGATCTCTACCGTAAAAAAAAACTTAAACATCAGTAGACTGAGTATTTTTGTGATCTGTTTGTCAGATCAGAAATCACCTGATCTCTATCGTAAAAAACTAAAATATCAGTAGACTGAATATGTTTGTGATATGTTTGTCAGATCAGGAAATCACCTGATCTCTATCGTAAAAAAACTTAAACATCAGTAGACTGAGTATGTTTGTGATCTGTTTGTCAGATCAGGAAATCACCTGATCTCTATCGTAGCCAAACTAAAACATCAGTAGACTGAACATGTTTGTGATCTGTTTGTCAGATCAGAAGATCACCTGATCTCTAGAGTAAAAAAACTAAAACATCAGTAGACGGAACATGTTTGTGATCTGTTTGTCAGATCAGAAGATCACCTGATCTCTATCGTAAAAAAAAACTTAAACATCAGTAGACTGAGTATTTTTGTGATCTGTTTGTAAGATCAGGAGATCACCCGATCTTTATCGTAAAAAATACTTAAACATTAGTAGACTGAATATGTTTGTGATCTGTTTGTCAGATCAGCAGATCACCTGATCTCTATCGTAAAAAAACTTAAACATCAGTAGACTGAGTATGTTTGTGATCTGTTTTTCAGATCAGAAGATCAACTGATCTCTATCGTAAACAGACTAAAACATCAGTAGACTGAGTATGTTTGTGATCTGTTTGTCAGATCAGGAAATCACCTGATCTCTATCGTAAAAAAACTTAATCATCAGTAGACTGAACATGTTTGTGATCTGTTTGTCAGATAAAAAATCACCTGATCTCTATCGTAAACAAACTAAAACATCAGTAGACTGAATATGTTTGTGATCTGTTTGTCAGATAAGGAGATCACCTGATCTGTATCGTAAAAAAACTTAAACATCAGTAGACTGAGTATGTTTGTGATCTGTTTGTCAGATCAGGAGATCAATCTCTATTGTAAAAAAAATAAAACATCAGTAGACTGAATATGTTTGCGATCTGTTTGTCAGATCAGGAAATCACCTGATCTCTATCGTAAAAAAACTTAATCATCAGTAGACTGAACATGTTTGTGATCTGTTTGTCAGATAAAGAATCACCTGATCTCTATCTAAAAAAACTTAATCATCAGTAGACTGAGTATGTTTGTGATCTGTTTGTCACATAAAGAATCACCAGATCTCTATCTTAAAAAACTTAATCATAAATAGACTAAATATGTTGGTGATCTGTTTGTCAGATCAGGATATCTCCTGATCTCTATCGTAAAAAAAATAAAACATCAGTAGACTGAATATGTTTTCTGATCTGTTTGTCAGGTCAGGAGTTCACCTGATCTCTATCGTAAAAAAAAATCAGTAGACTGAATATGTTTGTGATCTGTTTGTCAGATCAGTAGATCACCTGATCTCTATCGTAAAAAAATCTTAAACATCAATAGACTGAGTATGTTTGTGATCTGTTTGTCAGATCAGGAGATCACCCGATCTTTATGGTAAAAAAACTTAAACATCAGTAGACTGAATATGTTTGTGATCTGTTTGTCAGATCAGGAAATCACCTGATCTCTATTGTTAAAAGACTTAATCATCAGTAGACTGAACATGTTTGTTTTCTGTTTGTCAGATCAGAAATCACCTGATCTCTATCGTTAAAAACTAAAATATCAGTAGACTAAATATATTTGTGATATGTTTGTCAGATAAGGAAATCACCTGATCTCTATCGTAAAAAAAATTAAACATCAGTAGACTGAGTATGTTTGTGATCTGTTTGTCAGATCAGGAGATCATCTGATCTCTATCGTAAAAAAACTAAAACATCAGTAGACTGAATATGTTTGTGATATGTTTGTCAGATCAGGAAATTACCTGATCTCTATCGTAGCCAAACTAAAACATCAGTAGACTGAGTATGTTTGTGATCTGCTTGTCAGATCAGGAGATCACCTGATCTCTATCGTAAAAAAACTAAAACATCAGTAGACGGAATATGTTTGTGATCTGTTTGTCAGATCAAGAAAAAACCTGATCTCTACCGTAAAAAAAAATCAGTAGACTGAATATGTGTGTGATCTGTTTGTCAGATCAGAAGATCACCTGATCTCTATCGTAAAAAAAAAAAACTTAAACATCAGTAGACTGAGTATTTTTGTGATCTGTTTGTCAGATCAGGAGATCACCCGATCTTTATCGTAAAAAATACTTAAACATCAGTAGACTGAATATGTTTGTGATCTGTTTGTCAGATCAGGAGATTACCTGATCTCTATCGTTAAAAAACTTAATCATCAGTAGACTGAGTATGTTTGTGATCTGTTTGTCAGATCAGGAAATCACCTGATCTCTATCGTTAAAAAACTTAATCATCAGTAGACTGAGTATGTTTGTCATCTGTTTGTCAGATCAGGAGATCACCTGATCTCTATCGTAAAAAAACTAAAATAACAGTAGACTGAATATGTTTGTGATATGTTTGTCAGATCAGGAGATCATCTGATCTCTATCGTAAAAAAAAACCAGTAGACTGAATATGTTTGTGATCTGTTTGTCAGATCAGGAGATCACCTGATCTCTATCGTAAAAAAAATAAAACATCAGTAGACGGAATATGTTTGTGATCTGTAAGTCAATTCAGGAAATCACCTGATCTCTATCGTTAAAAAACTTAATCATCAGTAGACTGAACATGTTTGTGATCTGTTTTGCAGATCCGGAAATCACCTGATCTCTACCGTAAAAAAAACTTAATCATCAGTAGACTGAATATGTTTGTGATCTGTTTGTCAGATCAGGAGATCACCTGATCTCTATCGTAAACAGACTAAAACATCAGTAGACGGAATATGTTTGTGATCTGTTTGTCAATTCAGGAAATCACCTGATCTCTATCGTAAAAAAAACTAAAACATCAGTAGACTGAATATGTTTGTGATATGTTTGTCAGATCAGGAGATCACCTGGTCTCTATCGTAAACAAACTAAAAATCAGTAGACTGAACATGTTTGTGATCTGTTTTTCAGATCAGAAGATCACCTGATCTCTATTGTAAAAAAACTTAAACATCAGTAGACTGAGTATGTTTGTGATCTGTTTGTCAGATCAGGAGATCACCCGATCTTTATCGTAAAAAAAACTTTAACATCAGTAGACTGAGTATGTTTGTGATCTGTTTGACAGATCAGGAGATCACCTGATCTCTATTGTAAAAAAACTAAAATATCAGTAGACTGAATATGTTTGTGATATGTTTGTCAGATCAGGAGATCTTCTGATCTCTATCGTAAAAAAAAAACAGTAGACTGAATATGTTTGTGATATGTTTGGCAGATCAGGAGATCACCTGATCTCTATCGTAAAAACACTTAAACATCAGTAGACTGAGTCTGTTTGTGATTTGTTTGTCAGATCAGGATATCACCTGATCTTTATCGTAAAAAAAATAAAACATCAGTAGACAGAATATGTTTGTTATCTGTTTGTCAGATCAGGAAATCACCTGATCTCTATCGTAAAAAAAATAAAACATCAGTAGACAAAACATGTTTGTGATCTGTTTGTCAGATAAAGAATCACCAGATCTCTATCTTAAAAAACTTAATCATAAGTAGACTAAATATGTTTGTGATATGTTTTTCAGATCAGGAAATCACCTGATCTCTATCGTAAACAAACTAAAACATCAGTAGACTGAACATGTTTGTGATCTGTTTGTCAGATCAGCAGATCACCTGATCTCTATCGTTAAAAAACTTAAACATCAGTAGACTGAGTATGTTTGTGATCTTTTTGTCAGATCAGGAAATCACCTGATCTCTATCGTTAAAAAACTTAATCATAAGTAGACTGAGTATGTTTGTGATCTGTTTGTCAGATCAGGAGATCACCTGATCTCTATCGTAAAAAAATAAAACATCAGTAGACTGAATATGTTTGTGATCTGTTTGTCAGATCAGCAGATCACCTGATCTCTATCTTAAAAAAACTTAAACATCAGTAGACTGAGTATGTTTGTGATCTGTTTTTCAGATCAGGAAATCACCTGATCTCTATCGTAAACAGACTAAAAAATCAGTAGACTCAACATGTTTGTGATCTTTTTGTCCGATAAAGAATCACCAGATCTCTATCTTAAAACACTTAATCATAAGTAAACTGAATATGTTTGTGATCTGTTTGTCAGATCAGGAAATCACCTGATCTCTATTGTTAAAAAACTAAATCATCAGTAGATTGAATATGTTTGTGATCTGTTTGTCAGATCAGAAATCACCTGATCTCTATCGTAAAAAACTAAAATATCAGTAGACTGAATATGTTTGTGATATGTTTGTCAGATCAGGAAATCACCTGATCTCTATCGTAAAAAAACTTAAACATCAGTAGACTGAGTATGTTTGTGATCTGTTTGTCAGATCAGGAAATCACCTGATCTCTATCGTAGCCAAACTAAAACATCAGTAGACTGAACATGTTTGTGATCTGTTTGTCAGATCAGAAGATCACCTGATCTCTAGAGTAAAAAAAATAAAACATCAGTAGACGGAACATGTTTGTGATCTGTTTGTCAGATCAAGAAATCATCTGATCTCTACCGTAAAAAAAAATCAGTAGACTGAATATGTGTGATCTGTTTGTCAGATCAGAAGATCACCTGATCTCTATCGTAAAAAAAACTTAAACATCAGTAGACTGAGTATTTTTGTGATCTGTTTGTAAGATCAGGAGATCACCCGATCTTTATCGTAAAAAATACTTAAACATTAGTAGACTGAATATGTTTGTGATCTGTTTGTCAGATCAGCAGATCACCTGATCTCTATCGTTAAAAAACTTAATCATAAGTAGACTGAGTATGTTTGTGATCTGTTTGTCAGATCAGCAGATCACCTGATCTCTATCGTAAAAAAACTTAAACATCAGTAGACTGAGTATGTTTGTGATCTGTTTTTCAGATCAGAAGATCACCTGATCTCTATCGTAAACAGACTTAAACATCAGTAGACTGAGTATGTTTGTGATCTCTTTGTCAGATCAGGAAATCACCTGATCTCTATCGTAAAAAAACTTAATCATCAGTAGACTGAACATGTTTGTGATCTGTTTGTCAGATAAAAAATCACCTGATCTCTATCGTAAAAAACTAAAACATCAGTAGACTGAATATGTTTGTGATCTGTTTGTCAGATAAGGAGATCACCTGATCTGTATCGTAAAAAAAACTTAAACATCAGTAGACTGAGTATGTTTGTGATCTTTTTGTCAGATCAGGAGATCAATCTCTATTGTTAAAAAAAAATAAAACATCAGTAGACTGAATATGTTTGTGATCTGTTTGTCAGATCAGGAAATCACCTGATCTCTATCGTAAAAAAACTTAATCATCAGTAGACTGAACATGTTTGTGATCTGTTTGTCAGATAAAGAATCACCTGATCTCTATCTAAAAAAACTTAATCATCAGTAGACTGAGTATGTTTGTGATCTGTTTGTCACATAAAGAATCACCAGATCTCTATCTTAAAAAACTTAATCATAAATAGACTAAATATGTTGGTGATCTGTTTGTCAGATCAGGATATCTCCTGATCTCTATCGTAAAAAAATAAAACATCAGTAGACTGAATATGTTTTCTGATCTGTTTGTCAGGTCAGGAGTTCACCTGATCTCTATCGTAAAAAAAAATCAGTAGACTGAATATGTTTGTGATCTGTTTGTCAGATCAGTAGATCACCTGATCTCTATCGTAAAAAAATCTTAAACATCAATAGACTGAGTATGTTTGTGATCTGTTTGTCAGATCAGGAGATCACCCGATCTTTATGGTAAAAAAACTTAAACATCAGTAGACTGAATATGTTTGTGATCTGTTTGTCAGATCAGGAGATCACCTGATCTCTATCGTTAAAAAACTTAATCATCAGTAGACTGAGTATGTTTGTGATCTGTTTGTCACATAAAGAATCACCAGATCTCTATCTTAAAAAACTTAATCATAAATAGACTAAATATGTTGGTGATCTGTTTGTCAGATCAGGATATCTCCTGATCTCTATCGTAAAAAAAATAAAACATCAGTAGACTGAATATGTTTTCTGATCTGTTTGTCAGGTCAGGAGTTCACCTGATCTCTATCGTAAAAAAAAATCAGTAGACTGAATATGTTTGTGATCTGTTTGTCAGATCAGTAGATCACCTGATCTCTATCGTAAAAAAATCTTAAACATCAATAGACTGAGTATGTTTGTGATCTGTTTGTCAGATCAGGAGATCACCCGATCTTTATGGTAAAAAAACTTAAACATCAGTAGACTGAATATGTTTGTGATCTGTTTGTCAGATCAGGAGATCACCTGATCTCTATCGTTAAAAAACTTAATCATCAGTAGACTCAACATGTTTGTGATCTATTTGTCCGATAAAGAATCACCAGATCTCTATCGTAAAAAAAATAAAACATCAGTAGACTGAATATGTTTGTGATATGTTTGTCAGATCAGGAGATCACCTGATCTCTATCATAAAAAAAACTTAATCATCAGTAGACTGAGTATGTTTGTGATCTGTTTGTCAGATCAGGAGATCACCTGATCTCTATAGTAAACAGACTAAAACATCAGTAGACTGAATATGTTTGTGATCTGGTTGTCAGATCAGGAAATCACCTGATCTCTATCGTAAAAAATCTTAAACATCAGTAGACTGAGTATGTTTGTGATCTGTTTGTCAGATCAGTAGATCACCTGATCTCTATCGTAAAACAATCTTAAACATCAGTAGACTGAGTATGTTTGTGATCTGTTTGTCAGATCAGGAAATCACATGAACTCTATCGTAAAAAAATCTTAAACATCAGTAGACTGAGTATGTTTGTGATCTGTTTGTTAGATCAGTAGATCACCTGATCTTTATCGTAATCAGATGATATATGTCAGTAATCTGTTAGTACGCCAGCAAGATGACGTGATTTCTACTGCATTATGCAGATCTAGTAGAATATTCTCTATAATGCCACTTTGGTATTCTTAACGCTGTGAGTTCGATTCCTTTTCAACGCAAGTGAGAAAGATTTTTCTTGTCATACTGGTTAGCTGGGTACACAGAACATGTGTATTAGATTGAGTGGTCTTTGATGTTAATCTGCGACTTTGCGGGCGAGTGTAAAAGGCGCTATAAGTTTGATCTAATACAGTGCAGATCAGAAACACTTGTACACACTCAGTAACCATACAGACCTGTGTAAAGCCGAATCCTAAATTTATAAATTCTAAAAAATACTGATATGACGTACAACAGCATCGAATCAACTAACCAATCGTTTAGGCACAGTCAGCAGACATTCCTGTAAAAGTTTAAAACTAAAGTTAAAAACATTTAGGTACAATTACCTAGACATAGATCAGTATCGATAACACGGGTATTGGTTTCCAGAAAAGTGTCTTCAAGTAAATCAATAAAATTGTGAATTTTATTCGGAATGTCGGAATTATAGGCAGAATGCATACAGCTCCGGTGGCGCAATCGGTTAGCGCGCCGTACTTATAGACAGTACCTTCCCTGTGATAACACAGGTTGAGGCATGCGGAGGTTGTGAGTTCGAGCCTCACCCGGAGCATATTTGTTTTTCTTGTTCCGTACCGTTGCTATCCGCTATAGGATGACTTGTACTTATTTCTCAGGGCTTTACCTGTAAGACATTCCTTTTAATACCCACAACCCACGAAGGTTTTTGTTATTTTTTGGAAAAAAAATAAATTTTTCACTGAAACGTTTAAAATGACTTGATTCCGTCATGGTTAGGCTTTTTTGATCGAAATTTAGTTTTAAGTGAAGGTTAATAAAGGTCCTTTCCAGTTACTTTTTAAGCTAAAATTACATGAAAATGATCATTCAATCTGATTTTCATTCCATTTATAACCTGAATGGACGATGGGTACACACCCTGTAATTGCTAGAGTTATCACAATAACTTGTTATATTTCTGATGAGATAGGAAAATTTTGTCATTTTGAAAACTTAAACCAATATGTTTCAATATGTTTCAAACACAAATAAAAGTTTTAAATGTGCAAACAATCACTGCATTACCTGTCATACAATAAGCATTGGTGTTAGTGAGTGATAGGACTGACGTGTGTCGTAATGGGGCTGATTATAGCAGATATTTGTTAGTGGTAGACGTTAGTCAGTCCCTATGACCGTAATGATACTATCGTAAATAGCAGATATTTGTTAGTGGTAGACGTTAGTCAGTCCCTAAGACCGTAATGATACTATCGTAAATAGCAGATATATGTTAGTGGTCTGTGAGTCAGTCCTTAATATCGGTCATGTACAGTTACCTAACGTCTACCGCAATGGGACTAAGATGCAGATATATGTTAGTGGCCTGTTAGTCAGTCCTTAATATCGGTAATGTACAGTAACCTAGTGTCTACCGTAATGGGACTAAATAGCAGACATATGTTAGTGTTTTGTTAGTAAGTTCTTAAGATCAGTCAGGTGACATGACGACTACCGTAATGGGACTAAATAGTAGATGTATGTTAGTGGTCTGTTAGTGAGTTTTTAAGATTAGTCAGGTACAGTCACCTGAGATTAATCGTATTTAGACTAAAAAGCAGAAAGATGTTAATGATCCGTCGGTAAGTACACAGATCAATTAGGTACTGTAACACGACCCTTTGAAGTCATGGTACTTAGTCGAAATTGTGCGGGAGTTTATGCAAGTTGATCTTAATTTGCCCGCTTTGATCTAACTTAACACTGGATATTGGATTTTTGATGATTTACCGTCTGTTGGGCGGTAAAGTCGCCGCAGACTTCTTAAGTTGCAGATATACTTTGGACTAAAGTGGGCGCCTCTTACTACTAATACACTTACTCTGAATTTCGTTGATAAATATTACATACCCAGTCCATAAAACTAGTGCCGATTCAACCAGTAGTGGCGGGAGGTCGTTGGTTCGTAGCCCAGCTGGGTCATACATTAGACATTAAAATTTGATATATTGCTTCCTTGTCTGGTGTTCTGCATTATGAGGATTGAGTATCAAGTGGTTCACTCGGTGCCAGGATAATGTACTTGGGGTGTTATGCTTCCCTATGGCATACTGACTTTGTGAGCTAGCTCCTTGCCAAAAGTGCACGCTATCTAGTACACGGCAGGCCATAATACACACTCGCACATCACACGCATACATAAATTTATTCCAATGAGATTGATAACCTTGCTCTCGTCGTAAATAGCTGAAACAAATTGCTGATGTGACGTTAAATAACAATACAATAACAACAATATCTCAGACAAGGAAAACCCCATTTCACATTTGTGATAGATAGGTCTCTCTCTCTCTCTCTCTCTCTCTCTCTCTCTCTCTCTCTCTCTCTCTCTCTCTCTCTCTCTCGTTATTGGACTAAGGTTTTAGTGGTATGTTAGTCAGTCCTTTAAAGGGGCTAAATCACATTGCATCATACACTTTAGTTTAGGATCCCGAGGCAAGTAAGTTTTTGCTAAGCAAAAATTAAAATAAAGTTTACCAATTAACTGGTTCAAGAATGTTTTCTTTTGCATGGGTGGTACAATTTTTTGATATTATTATTATCATCATTATAATTATTCATCGATTGATTAATTTACTATTTATTTTTTTCTTTGTGTGTGTGTGGGGGGGGGGGGGTAAATAGATTGTGACGAAGTTTTATGAAAATTATATGTACGTGGTCCAGGTCTTATACGATTTATTGCATTAACCAGCAGTGATGCTGCAGATGATACGGAAAATTCATTGTGTTAACGAATTTTCAAAAAATATTTTCAGCCAT
The DNA here is from genome assembly GCA_029721355.1 of Tegillarca granosa. Lineage (NCBI taxonomy): Eukaryota > Metazoa > Mollusca > Bivalvia > Arcoida > Arcidae > Tegillarca > Tegillarca granosa. Next base: position 46,589,724 of record CM056597.1, on the reverse strand, counting down.
TAAATGCCGGAATGATTTTAAATAATTTTTAAATGATTTGAAATAATGACAAACTCGTGTTTCAGTTGCTATCATAAACTTACACACTTAATAATATGAAATTGTCAAATATGAATTCTTTTTTTTTTTTTTTTTTTTTTTTTTTTTTTTAAGTTTATAAAAATGCAGTTTTTCATTCAACAATGATATACTTTTGCACCAAAATTATGAATTTACTGTAATTATGCACAGACATTGCGATGTCTCAAAATTTTATAATTTTTAGAATATCCAGACCGAATTCAATATTATCTTAAGAAGAGTGAAAAGTTGTCAATGTAGTACTCATCTTAGTACTCGATCTACACGCCCGTGAGTGTAATTCACGAGGAAATCTACATTCCATTCAAATGACGGGTAAAACAATCAATTGCGGAGGGATATTGATGTAAACAAAATAACCAATTATTTATTATGAAAATATTTTTTAATTTTGTAACCTGTTCGTTTATTGAAACATCAGCAACAAGATTTTATTTCTCTTTGATTTTTATATTTATATCCAGATTAAGGAATAATATATTGTTGTTTTTATAGATTTATTTTACACCTCGGATGAATAATACACGCTTTGCAATAAGGCAGTCCAGCAGGTGCCCGGCGAAATACGCATGCGTGATTACTAAACGCCATCTTGGAATTTGAAAAGTTTCTAGAAAGGAACGGTTGTGCATGAAAAGAACTAACAAGATACACTTGTTCTGAATCAAAACTTTCGTAAATAGCCTCTATTTCATGAGGCGGTGTTTTCGGTGAGTTTATATGTTAAGTATTTATTTGCATTTATGTAAGGAACAACGTGTACCACTATTTTTATTCCCAAAGGTCTTTGTTGTGAAAAGGTTAGAAATGTTTACCTTTCAAGTGTAGCCGACATTTCTGTGTTTGCACTTAAATTTCTCGAATTCCGTTAAAGTTGCTAGTTAGTCTTCATCATTCACGCTGCTACTACACAGAGTCGACCTGTGTATAATTAGGAATGAGGTGGACAGTAGAAAGATTTACTATGTTGTATTGGCAACCCCCCCCCCCTTTCAATTCTATTGCTGTGTATTCACGTGTTTTAGTAAGCTGGGTGTCTGTTTTTCTGAGTGAAACAAAATTGTTATCAGATAACGAATTTCAGCTTAAAATCATCAGTATTTCACCCTAAAATTGATATACACTTCGTACTTAAGCATAAGGTCTACTGAAATGACTTGGTGTCGAAATTAGACCTGAACTACATGGCTCCGAACAGCTTTTTTTATAATACTGATGTTGCGGTTTCAGAGCCATGATGCCATCCTATATAAAAACAGCGGAAATTACAATGACCTACATGCAGGTTGTAAATTTCTCATAATCGCAGGATTTACGGGTGTCTGAATGTTCTTGTATATAATGCCTTACCAGAAACATTAATGAATCGATCCGCGATGTTTATTCAAACAAGTTAGTAAAAATATCCAAGTTTTAAATAGGGCTGTCACGGTTAGTTAAAACAGTAACCGGGTAATCGAAATTCAATAACCGAACCGTAAACGGGTAACCGATATTTATGTGCAGACATGCTAAAACTGATGTCTACAAGTTGAATTCAATAACAAATGTATAACCCACTTTTATTTCCAAGTTATTCAAGATATAATAATGTTAACAACACCGAGATACTTACCGTTTATGAGTGTTATCGTCATTATTTTCATTGTAAGCCTGCTACATGTAAGTGTGCCTCGGGTTATACATTTCAGTCATGTATACACATGCGCTGGCGGGAAAACTTACCATAATCAACATGCTAGGATACTATAACACTGAACGATCAATTTTTCAAATGCAAGAACAATTTTAATTCAAAATGAACCCAAGACAAAAACCACTTTAGTTTTACACAATTGAAATTCATAATCATTGTTTACTGACGCGTAAAGTTATTCAAGCAAAGCCATTGTAGGTAAATGAGGATCTTCCTTCTTGGTAACAACTTCAAAATCGGTTACCTTTTGATTCACGACGGGAGTTGCATGAGAAACATTTGGAACACCAGTCTCTGTTTGTTTAAGATTTTTGTTTAAAAACAGAATTATATCAATGTTTTCTGAATTGAGAGCTGCACGTTGTTTAGTAACAGTTCTTCCAGCTGCCGAAAACGTGCGTTCACTGGGAATTGAGGTTGCGGGAATGGACAGATACTTTCTGGCAATTTTTGATATTTTTTGGTATTTAATCTCATTTAGTCTCCACCAAAGTAAGGGATCTGGTTCACATACTTTGTCACTAAAATATGTATTTAACTCGCAAGTTCCTCCATGATTTTCCAGTGAGCATCTTGGACATCAAATTTACTATGGTCAGATGCTTTGATAATATTTTCATTATGCAAAACAGTGTAAACTGGGACTCTTAGTTCTAGCAAGCGTTTCATCATAAGGTACGTTGAATTCCATCGCGTTGCGACATCTTGCAGGGTTCAAGCTGCCGTTCGCTTTTTTCGCAACATGAGAAAAAAAAATAAATTTGGCAATAAAAAATAAACATCGGCGAAATGTCATTGCGAAAAAAATGTTTACATTAACAGGTTCACTACGCTTCACGGACATGAGCAGAGAGAGGTTTCCGTCTCTGTCTACGTGTTTATCAAACCATAGATCTAGAGAGTTCTGAATGAGTGATAAATTGGGTTACCGAAGCCATGTACATGATGTTGATTAAACAAAATTCCACGTGTGAAGGTGTTAATTACAGGTGGATTTATCATTTAACGAGATTAATTACCGATGTAAGCGAGTGATTACCAAGCCGCGTTTACGGATAATCACAGTAATTGCTATTTTCAATTATCGGCGGTAGATCTTTGAAAGTAGTAAAAATTAAATTTGTGCTCTTGACGGTTTTGTTTACAGTTTACTTATTACTTATTAGTGATTTATTTTATGAATAAAAGAAAATAAACAAGAAAACTGTTGTTGTTCTTCATGTCATCAGACATGCATTTTATAAGCCAATTTATTTCTATTAAATTTTCGCCAGAAATTACAATTAGACAAGAAAATACCTTTAGCCCATACAATTTGTATTTGGCGAAAAAAAATAATTTTGGCGAAAATTTTGGCGAAAAAAAAATTGAAGTCAGCGTGACCCCTGTCTTGGATTATGCTTAAAGGAATTTTAGCAGGATTCTGAGTCAACTGAATTTTTTTAAGCGCTTCTGTTGCCAAAACACTATGGTTGAAATGACCTACAACCTTACGTGCAGAGCCACTTGCTCAGGCAATAGACTGGATTTTCAAACCCTCATTAATTGCTAGCTGCAGTATTTGAGCAAAACAACCCACATGCGTCATCAGCTTCTATTACTGCTTTTTCAGTATAAGCCGCATTATCTGTGACTACGGCAGCTACCTCTTTAATTCCAAATTCATTTTTATACGCCCGTCAAAGACGGGGCGTATTATGGGATCACCCTTGGCGGGCGGATGGACGGGCGGGCGTACTGGCGGCGGGTTTGTCCGGCCCATAACTCTGACATCTATGGTCAGAATGACTTGAAACTTGGTATGCTTACTTACCACGATGATGCGAAGTGCAGTGCTCAGGAACCGTAACTCTAGCTTCCTTAATTTTTGAGTTATTCCCATTTGAATGCTGTTAGCATGTTTGTCCGGATCATAACTTTGACATCTATGGTCAGAATGACTTGAAACTTGGTATGCTTACTTACCACGATGATGCCAAGTGCAGTGCACAGGAACCGTAACTCTAGCTTCCTTAATTTTTGAGTAATTCCCCTTTGTGTGCTGCCAGAGTACGCGACGGGTTTGTCTGGCCCATAACTCTGACATCTATGGTCAGAATGACTTGAAACTTGGTATGCTTACTTATCACGATAATCCGAAGTGCAGTGCTCAGGAACCGTAACTCTAGCTTCCTTAATTTATTCTACCAGGGAGCAGATACACATAGAGTTGTAGGCTGAAGAACTTGCTGTCTTTGAAACAACCCAGTATACTAGAGATTACCTCAATTTTGTGATGAAGGTTACAAGAACATGATGGTAAAATTATATAAATGGTGTGGCTGGTGGTAAGTCTATTTTGTTACTGAAAATAATACCAAAATCTCAATAATTACTATTGTTTTTTATTGTACTTGTTGACTTGTGCACTGCATTTTGTATCATTGTGATGAATAATTGAATTGACTTATTATGAACAGCTCATATGAACTGTATAAGTCTCTTTACAGTTCATTATAAACAAAATAGCCACATAAATGACTTGCAGATTTGACGGGCGTATCATGCTCTGCCATGCGGAACTCTTGTTTAACTCTGTGATTATTTTTTCGGATATTTACCCCCGTGTGTCTATCTTCCATCACACGTGTAGCTAACAGTTTGTTTTGTAATTGCCAATTTTTATCCAATAGTGGGCAGTTAGACAAATGTATCCTTCAGTTGCCAAACTGGTCCATATATCAGTAGTTAAGGAAACCACAGTGCCTCTCATATCACTGATTATGGACTCCTTTACATCATGGTACATTTTGTGCAAGTTTTTTACAACTGTTGTATGGCATGGTATCTGGTACTCGGGGTTTAAAGAATGTACAAACCGACGAAACCCATATCCGGACACAATATTTAATGGTCTAAGATCTAGCGCACACATTAATGCCAAATTTCTATTTATAATTTCTGATTTGATTGGCAAAGGCTGTTTGGTCGTGAAACCAATCAACGAAGTTTGCATCACTTTTGGCTGGTCATCATCAAGGTTAATGCGCTTATGAACATGCTTTAGGTGGGTACGCATTGCTGATGTACTTCCTCCACTGAAATAAACAAATAACATCAGTGAAAAAAATGGGATTGACTGTTTGTGAAAATTTATTTCACTTGTAAACATCAAGTATACGTTGCCAGCTAAAGTTGCAGAAGTATACCAGTCCTATACTATGCACTTTTAGCAATGTGCCTTCTGATAGAACTATAACAACACCACTGGAAATTTTCTGCAGTGCCCATTACACAGGTCTCATTTCAATTAAAATTACTGCACTACGTCTTGTTAAATTACAAAGTACGTTGAATCATCTTGAGTTTTACATGCGATACTTTCGATTTTTTAAGTTAGTTTTTCCCCCGTGTAATGATTTCCATATTTGGTTAGTGTTGCAAAATAATCATTTTTATTTGTTAAAAAATTTAAGCTAATTTCATTTTAATTTTACTTTGAAATTAAAAAATATAATATGTGCATTAAGCTTTTTTAAAATTATTTTTTATTATTTTTTTTTTAGAAATTTGTTTGATAAATTAATTTTGAATTTTAACATTGAGTTATTGTATTAAATCAAGTAAAATTTTCTCACCTATATGATAACTGTTTTTTGCACAGATTGCACACAGTCTGTTTTTTGTCATCAGAAATTGTATAAAACTCCCATATTGCTGATTTTTTGTCCGCCATGCTTAATAAAGGTAGTAGTAGTTTATTAGAATAGTTACAGTAAACGGATAAAGTCGCGACACATGACAGTGTTTATCGAGTACCCTCTAAAATTATCGTACATGCATATTGCTTGGAGGTTCTTTACATTTAACGTACCTAGTATGCTTTGGATACGTTTCTGTCAACTATCATGACAGAAAGTATACATTGTTGTAAACTTTCAATGAAGAACGTGTCAAGCTGTCAATCGTTTTTAAGATAAAGTATGTCATATTTTTTATGATTCTATTCATACAAGAATTTTATATTTAAATTTAAGAAAGTCGATATCGAGACTAACACACGGACGCAGGGCTGTGTGACTTGAGTTACGGGTAACCGGTTACATGTTAAACCTACCCGTACATCGGTTACCCGGGTAATCGTGATAGCCCTAGTTTTAAATCCATTTGTATAAGCTACCGGCGCAAATATTTTTTGCGGGTCGTCATGTTTTAAATATGCATTACTAAATATGAAATTCCAGTTTCATTTACAATTCATCTAACATACCCAATGCCTGGTGTCTGTGTAGGATCATAGCAATTTCTGGATCAAATCTTGGAATTTTCATAATTTTGATCAATAGGTGATTGACTTTTAAAAAATGTTTAAAATTTCAAAATATCACGGCCGGTGGTTTGAAATTTGATCTATTTCTACTACATTTGATATTTGCTGACCTCTTTCATTTTCAAAACAAGACATGATCTCAAAAATTAAGTTATTATAATGGTTATACTTTAACACATAAAATCTGACAATAACTTTCATTCACAGACATTCTTCAGTAATTAGAACCCGAGATGACAGTAAGCTACTTTTCAGACAATTTGCATCTGTCAGACTCTAATTCTAATGTTAATCAAAACACATAGCTCCTTCTGAAAAAATTTCAACAAATTTTTCGATTGAAATCAAGAGTTTATTTGTTGTTAACATTGAATCTAATGAATCAAAACCTTAATTAAACCTCTAACATCTGTAAATATTTATCCATCCCTCCTTTAAATGGTTGGCAGACATGTTGACAAATTCCTAATGATAAACAGAAATTTCTGATTGAAATTAAGAACTTACATGTTAAACAGTCAATCTGATGAGGCGACCCCTTAAATAAAATTGTTATCGTAACTGATTAATTAGAGCACCTCATTTAGCAGTGAATTTTGGCTGTTTCGTTCTTAGTAAGAACTTAAACACTGGGAATTCCACTACGAGTAGAATTGTGACCGATAAATCATTTTCAATCTTGAATTGGAGGTCAAATTGATAGTACAGTGATTATAAATAAACTATCATGTTTCAAACTTGTGAGTTGAAGATGAAGATCAATTGTACACATGGATGTCCTAATATTGAATGCATTATTAATTAAAAATGCATGTCAGGCGCTAGTTAACTTTCCACTGTTTATTTTAATAACGTCTGCCAGGGCTCAAATTAGATTTTAAAACAGGGGGAAGTGACTTCTCCCCCAGCCAAAGTTAGGGAGAAGTTTTTCAAAACAGGGAGAAGTTTTTGCGCAACACAATTCACGACATTGGAGTTTCTGTCGTCCTGTCGCGATCAAACATTTTATATCTTGTATTACACAATAGACATTGCAACATGCTGGTCCATCTTCAAAAATATGCATGAGATAATTTAATGTACTGTTTGAAAAAGATGTCAAAAACTTTGATTAAATCCTGCTTTTGGTGGAAAAACCCCTTATACAAGGCACACTTGAAATTGGAAGCAAAAGTGCTATCTTTAATAATTTGCTTAATTTTGTCATCAACTGGCTCTTTAATGTTAAAGTTGGCTAAGTTTTGGCTCATACTTCTCAGGAGCAAGATCTCACCCTGATTTTGTTTCAAAATTTTATTTATTTATTTATTTATTTATTATAAATATTTTAAATATTTTAAATATTTTAAATATTTATTTATATGTTTTAAGTATTTGAACTCTTTTTAATAAACAATGATATTAGAGGTGAGCAGTTTATAATCAGTTTAAATTTTTTTCATATGTAACATTAAACAGATATAAATTTTATGTGAAAGTAAATTATAAAAATATTGTTAAAAGAATTTTTATAGTTTATTTTTATTAAAAATAAACTTATTTTTTCACAAAATAATATTCCTCGGTGTGAAGGTAATTTTTGAGGTGTTTAAACTGGTTGTCTTATCTAAGAAAAGAGAAGAACCACCTTACATTCCAAAAGCATCACTTTGTTCAACTTTGACCTGACCAATGAAATATGCAGCGGTTTCAATAGAAGCCGACGGCCGACGAAAAGCGTCGGCTACTTTGTCAGTTTTGAGCAGTACACGTCGGCTACTTTCACTTTAGTTACGGTAGAAAGACTAAGTGTTTAACCCTCTTTACTATCCAAATCGGTTCCCATGCGTTACTTGAAATGATCATTTAGACGTTTAACTGTAATAATAAAAATGCCCTTAAATGTGCGTTTTAAAGATCGAGATGTGGTCCTTGGTAATGCATAAAAAGTGTAGTGTAAATGGAAGCTATAGTATGGGAATTGCGGGTTAGTTCCTGTTTTGACGTCTACACATTCTAGACTACACATCATCTCATTTATGAATGATGAAACGGCGGGCAACGTTACTAGACTTTTGGGGGAAAAGAAGTAAAGACAGTGATGGTACATAATTATTACCAAACACCCCTCTAAAAATGCTTGATTACACTTAACGTTATGAACAGTCGGGATGGGTGAAGATGCGAGTGGGAGCCGGTAGAGTTGACGTTTATTGGATCCTTAAAAATTTACTGAATAAAAACATTTATCTGTTACACGAGTTTTTGTTTCTGTTGTTTTTGTTTGTTTGATTTTTTATTTTATACTACAGAATCGGCGACATCCCCCGCTATATATGGATTATTTTTTCACCAAAAAGAGTTCATTGAATTTTTGAAAAAATGATTGGTTAATTTTTCTACTATGTTAATGCAAAAAATGCAGTGGAATGCACCATTTTCAATGTAAAATTTAAAAATTTTCCGGGGGAGGACCCCCACCGCCAGAGGGGGACGCATCCCCCTCCGCACCTCCCCCTCACACAGTGCCTCGTGCTTTGCACGAAGATGGACCCTCATGCTGGCTACTTTTTCAACACTGTCTGCTACTTCAAAATCTACTGAAAGGGCTGAATATGTCGAATTCCTATGTTGGTCAAATGGCGGCATTGTAAACAAATCCATCGGTGATGTCTCATTATAGTATGTTGATACTTGTGTTAAAGTTTATACAATGATTTTATTTCAAAATAAGTTATCTGTCTTTGATATCACAGTGGTTTTAATCACTTTCAATTTCAATGAAAAATAACAGGCACGATCCCATACAAATATCGCCGAAAATCCTTACACAAAGAATACTGTATCAGATAATCGATGTATACTCGGGCTGTAAAACGTCTTTGGTTAACTGCCTATTATCTTAGGCGCGTGGGAGAAGTCCTTTCATGAAGTGTTAATCCGTTAATTACTAAACCAATCAGGATAATTAACATGCATCATGACACCTGTAAATCACTTGTTGACAGCAGCCCAAACACCTCGGATTTTATCGTTAAATTAGATAACTTAACACAACAGAGTTTCCGATAATGGGTTTCAAAAATGAGGGCGACTTCGACTTCGCTTTTTCGGGAATATAGGGCGAAGTTATCGCCCAACTTCGCCCTTATTTTGAGCCCTGGATGTGTCTATGCTGCCATAAGTGTTCAATCTGAACTGAAGGAAATGGGACATGATTTCTAAATAGGGGTCAAATCAGGCATATAGGTAGCATTTCAACCAGAGTGCAAATTTCCTAGATCTGTACTACCCTGGAGTGTTTGCAATTCTAGTAAAGAATTACATTTTTATGTAGGCACTTTTTCCTTTGATAACCAATAAAAAGATCGCATAGCACAAATTATAGGTTTTTTTGTTTTTTTTTTTTTGGGGGGGGGTCTTAAGTGTTGAAGTACGATAGTGCATGATCCAAAGGTAAAACTGTTTATCTTGTCCGTATAAATGCAAAATTTACATGTCATAAAACCAGTGTCGTTATCAAATGACAACTAAGACTTAAAAAACGATTATCATTCAAACAGATATGTTTCTCGTCAGATTAGGAATCGGACATTTTTGTACAATTTTTTACAGGATTAGGTGTTTCAATATTCGAAGAGATGGGTTCTTCATCAGACTTTTTTGTTTTGGATTTTGAATTGATAAATATTTATAATAAAATGCGCTTTATTTTCCCGTGAATCAAGTAAATAAAATCATTCATTGACTGGTCATAAGAAAGAGCTCTGGAAGAGCTAATTTGTCAGTGTTTAAATGCAGATTTATTAGGGAGCTTCCGAAACTTTCATAAACACCAACAAAGTTTATTATATTTAGCATATTAAAACAGAAACCAATGCATTAGCCACAATTATTTATGGAGGCTAATTCCTTTAATCCAATTAGTGTGTTTATTCATTTGTCAACTTCCGATAGTGTTTTAAGAACGCGGCTCAGTGATCACGTGATCAACGATTTAAACAAACAGCTACTATTAGGCTTACTATACAGAAATGAGGTGCCTTCAGCCGTGAAATACACAACAGTTTGACACAGAAAAGTTAATATTAACATTCGCCAACTACAGTTTATTTTCGCCAATTTTATTTTGAATTCGCCAGACACTTTCGCCAATTTTAATTTTGTTTCGCCAGATTCAAATATTTTTCGCAATTGGCGCCACTGGCGCTCGGCAGCGCGAACCCTGCAGTTGCCTTTTTAATAACAGTCAAGAAACTGATGTTCAAACAATGCCATGTTCAATCTACAATACTGCTTATAGTTCATAATGGATTTTTGATGGCAAGCATTTTTATTTAATGATATTGCTAGAGACATTAAACAATACTGTCATCCTTCTTTTTTCAGACAGATTTTAATAATTTTATTTTTCAAGTGTCCAGGAATTTAAAAGAATTTAAAAATTAAATTGAATATTGGGGTTGTCCAAATATTTAGAGTGTCAAAGCAATTAGAAACATTTTGGAGCCAATTTTGGGTCCTGGGCTAATCAAATCAATATCTTATTATAAACCAAATAGCTTTATTTAATCTGATCAACAACGGTCGTTGTTTTTAGTAGCAAGAAACGGAAAGGAAACTGATTTGACTACAATCTGGAAACACTTGCCGATGTTGGCAATAATAAACTATAAATTTTGTGATTATTAGGATCACTGCCCTGTCAACAATTGATCATCTACAATGATTGCAACACCACTAATTATTGCTGAAAACAGTGTTCAGTCTTGTATAGACAAGATGTCAATGTTCTTTGTTGCAGACATGATGTCATTGTTTCTTACTGCACAGACAATATGTCAGTGTTCATTGCTGAAAACAAGATGTCAGTGTTCATTGCTGTGTTAGACACTGTCAGTGTTTATTGCTGCATAGAGACAATGTCTGTTCATTGTTGCATAGACAATGTCAGTGTTCATTGGTGAAAAGACATGGTGTCAGTGTTCATTGTTGAATAGGCATGACATCATTGTTATTGCTACATAGACACAATGTTAATGTTCATTGTTGAATAGACAAGATGTCAGTGCCAGTTGCTGCATAGACAAGATGCTTGCTCATCCTAACATGTCTTTGTTCTTTATTCCACAGACAAGATGTTAATGTGTAATGCTGAAAACAAGAAAATCAATGTTCATTGCTGCATAAATGCAATTGTTCATTATTGTACAGAGATGTCATTGTTTCTTGTTGCACAGACATGGTGTCAAGTTTTCATTGTTGCACAGACAAGGTGTCAAGTTTTCATTGTTGCATAGACAAGGTGTCAAGTTTTCATTGTTGCACAGACAAGGTGTCATTGTTCATTGTTGAATAGACATGGTGTCGGTGTTCATTTCTATATACCAGATGATAATGTCAATTTCTGCATAGACAAAATGTCAGTGCTCATTGTTGTATAGACATGATGTCAAAGTTCATTGCTGAAAACAAGATGTCGGTGTTCATTGCTGCATAGATGTCATTGTTCATAAATGCACAGACAATTTGTCACTATTAATTGGTGAAAACAAGAATTCAATGTTCATTGCTGCATAAACATTGTAGGGTGACTTTTTTCAGGCTTAATACAGTGTATTACATGTTTACTAACTAGGTGTTTATGCACAACAAATCAGTTACATTTGTATTTGTAGCAAAGAACTTTAAGATTTACTTTAGTTCCTTAAGCTTCTAAGGTCACAGCAGTCTAGAAGATAACTAGTGCATTTACCAATGCAGCAGTGTCTTAGTAGTAGAACATTGCTTGTCAAGGGACACATTCCATCTGGTAATGCTTATCTTATGTCAGAATATTGCATCAACTCAAAGTGCGTAGTTAGGTATGCAGGAGGTCTTTAGACGATACAGTCCTTTCATTATGCAGTAGTGGAATAATGATTAGATTTATCTTTCATTTCTTTTATTAAATTTAAATCTATTTTAATCTCTTCCTAGATTTCATTAAATACAATGAAATAATTTTGATTGGTGTAAAACACTATTTCTCATCTCGTATTTCAAGGTTCTAACAGGGTTCTTGGTATACAATGTATTACATAGCATTTGAAGACTCAAGATAATCCAGTTGTTTTGAATGTGTTGAGTCCTTTGGGTTTTGTTTTGGGTCTTAATTTATTATGTAAGTTCTTTTTAAGATACATGTAAACTTTTGTGATCTGACTACTGTTCTCACTTCTGTGATACTGAAATTTTAAGGCCATAAAAAATTAATACCTAGATTTCCATCCCCGCCCGCCCCCTTTTTTAACACCTGCCTTGATTTATTTTTTTTTCGGATTTTGAACTTGTGTCCTGTTTCGATTCCGGCTTTTATAACAAATCTGCTCGCTCCATGAGCCATAAGGTAATATATAAAAGCTGACTGGTTTCCGATCGAGTTGTGCGTTATAACAACGAAAGCAGAGTGTTTTGTGCTCCGTGAGCCATAGGATTATACTTAGAAGTTTACTTGTGTCCGATCAAGTTGCAGACAGATTTTCAAAAACGAAAGTAGCGCGTTTTGCATACTGGTGGTAGCATGGTATTTATTATTGCCACTGTAAAACAGGGCTTAAAACAATCAAAAACTGGTATGGCTGCCAAGTTCCAGACACCATGACATTAATGGAATTATATAAGGACTTTGTAGGTGGTAAACCCGGTCATAAGATGTCCATTGCTAATGCATTGAATTCAAGAATCATGGTTCTTGTTTGTTGCACAAAACACGAGTTGACAGAGTGTAATCCAAAAAATAAAAAAAATAAAAGCTGTCCCCCCGCCCCCGTTTTGAAAAAAAATTGGATGAAAATTTAGGTATTAATTTATTATGGCCTAAATTTAAAAATATAATTGGATCCCTTTTGTTTCCAATAGGGTTCATCTAGCAAAGATAAAGAATGGAATGATCTAGAGGAGTTACGAATTTTAATTCGGAACTCTGAGAGTGAAATGATAAAGGCGGCTAAAATTACCTAATCAACCGCATATAACAGCAATCTTGAGGACGACATGAAGCCGATTATGATCTTTTTTTAAACTTTCTGAGTTTATGGAGTCAAATGCGATCTAGCTTTCTAGCTAAGTTTAATTTTCGGGAAAAATCCGGATCATACTTAATTTTGGGGCCAAAGTTGCTAAAATCGCACTTTTGACAATTTTGTCAAACCAAAGTTCTGTTTAAACCACTCTTGTTCGATAACCGTCCTAGCTATCAATTTTATGTCAAAAGACGAAAAATTCTTTAAGATGTTACGGAAAAAAAGGTATTTTAAGATTTTTTCTATGTTGTACACAACATCCACAGTTAGTGTTTTAAGTGGACCCTATCATTTACAATGCAAAAGTACTTTCTTTCAGGTCAAAGGTCAAATAAACACCTGGCATTGTAAAACAGATCGATAATCTTGACAGTTGGATGTCTGTTTAATTCACCCGTTTTCAATTACCACTATGGCTATGAACTTGAACTTTGGTTAAAAATATTTTGAGATATAACGGATAAAACGGTATTTCAGTGTTTTCTCCAGAGTGCGTTTCTTGCGTTTTTGACTCGATTTTTTTATGAATGACGCAACTTGGTTTTGCTGTTGCGTTATTTTTGACGCAACCATTTTTATGTAGATTGAAATCGGCTACTGTAAATTATAAAAGGTGACACGACTGAAAACGAAAGTACTTGGAGGAAATTCCGTATTGTCGTACCACATGACTATCGTACCATATTACAGGAAGCTAAATATTGATATAGGAACCTGTCTGTATTCTTAATCTTTGAAATGTTTGTATTGAACGCTTAATTTATAAAGTCATTATAAGCGCTCATTGCATCGGGTTAAAAGAAAAGTCCAAACAATCTTGTTTGACAAGGTTTTTGTCAAAGTCCTGCACGGAGCTCTGAACATGACCAGGCGGCATCTGGTAGTAACTTACTTGCCGACGACTCACAGTCAACTTAAAAAAGCTAATGTAAATCGATATTTTAGTAAAATTTGGTTAAACAGATATCCCTTGATGATTTATGAAAAAATAAAATCATACGTAGAACAGGCATAACGGAAGGGATGGATAATAAAAATGAATGATAATGGTCTGTTGACTTGACATTCAGTAATTTCTGTTTTGGGATACTGTCTCGATTATACTGTTTCAAATATTACAGATATAGGTAGCATTTGGAATAAAACACTTAAGCATTGACACAGATTAGTACAGATCCTCTAACACAATATTCCCTTTATTGTAAAATATCAAAAAGTAATTTTTATTCTACAATTTCATGACCCCTTCATTTTGGAAAATGACCCCCTCTTTTCATGTAAGGGGGTCATTGATGACACCCTGTTTTAATAAGCTGGAGAAAACACTGGTATTTTTATATTTTTAATATGTTGTACAGAAAATCCACATTAAATGCCCAAAGTCGACGCGGTCTGTGTGCATGCACTCTTCCGATCAACAAATGATGACGTTTCTTTCAGGTCAAAGGTCAAATGACACGTCACATTGTAAGATGGATCAAAAATCTTGAAAGCTGGATGCCTGTTTTATTCACCCGTTCTCAATGATCACGATGGCTATGAACTTGAACTTTCCTAAAAAAAATATTTTGAGATATTACGGAAAAAACGGTATTTTTATATTTTTGATATGTTGTACAGAAAATCCACATTAAATGTCCAAAGTCGACCCGGTCTGTGTGTATGCACTCTTCCGATCAACAATAATGATGTTTCCTTCAGGTCAAAGGTGAAATAAACAACATACAAATTATCTTGACAGCTGGATGCATGTTTAATTCACCCTATGACCACTATGGCTATCAATTTGAACTTTGGTTAAAAAATATTTTGCGTTATTACGGAAAAAACTGTATTTTTTTATATTTTTGATATGTTGTACAGAAAATCCACATTAAATGCCCATAGTCGACCCCGTCTGTAACTTTTAAAATTCCACGAAATTGGCGTGACAATACAGGCAAAGTAAACATCTGCAGTTAGAGACCTGATCTTGCCTGTTGAAACCTGTACACCTATTTTGCTCGACTGTGGGATGATGAAGAAACAGTGTAAAAACAATGAATGGGTTCTATAAACGTCTGCAAAACTGGAAGTGGAAATGGAGTGGAATAATGGTATTTTACGCCCCAGTCAAGATTCTTTCACTTATTTCCAGGCATTCAGTTTTAGGATGGTGGAGGAAACCGGAGTGCCCGGAGAAAACCAACGACCTTCGGCAAGCAAACTGACAAACTTTCTCACACTAGGATCTGTCCCGAGTGGGATTCAAACCCAGGAAGTAAGGGGCGCTGTGATCCGTAAGCACGCGTTTTAGACCACCGAGGCCCCGGAAGTGGAAATCCTCTAGATTGTTCCATTCTTTTCCGCGAAACCCCTTAAGGTGTAGCCCAACTAGTAAGATCTTGACTAAACTTGAATCCCTAAGATAAGGAAAACATCATCTGAAATTTTATTATAATTTGAGAATTATGGATTTTTTTTTTTTTTTTTTTAAAAATAATAAGTCAAAAAATTATATTTTTAAATTATAATAATGATATGTTTTAATTTAAAACTTAAAATGCTGTGTTAAATAAAGGAAGAGTGTCTCTTGAAACTCTTAATAATAATTTGATTTTGTCAAAAAACAAAATTACCCTATTCTGTGCCTCTTCTCTCTGACAAGTGACAGGCTTATTCGGTTTATAAATATTTCTTTAAGAGTGTTCATAATTATATTTTTTAAAAGTCTTTTAAAAACCTGCTCTGCACCCCCATCTCAAGTGACAAGCTTATGGGGTCAAGTGTCTGAACTGACACATGTCAGGCTGGTTGAGATCAGGGGACTACTTTTTAAGATGTGTAATGGCTTGTGATTATTAAGAGAGTTAGTGTGTATTGTTATAGTAAGATAGATCATACCTTGACAAGACATGGGGGATGGTTTTACTTAGCTTGGGCTTAGTCATGCCACAGTTAAGACACTTCACTCTGAATGAAAAATTTACATATTTAAACAAGGACATTATTTTCTAAGGTGACATTTTTATATGGGATATGACATTGAAAAGTTGTAAACTGGGGGTAGAATTGAAATTGATTTTCTAATGTTTACAATGTACTACAACAAGTTTTAAAATCTGTAAAATTTTTGTAGTGATTATTAGATGTTTTGTGATATTGGATGTATTAATTTGTGACTAGAAGAAGCAACAACTGTGATTTTTGGGATAAAAGTGCAATATTTAAACATGTGATAATTGGAAATTTATTTATTTATTTTTATGATCTTAAAAGATTGACTTTAAAGAGTAAGTTATAGTATTCTTAGCTCTTTTATTATAAATAACATGTTTGTTTATTTATTTATTTATTTATTTATTTATTTATTATTGTGAAAATCTTATTATTTCAATTTTTTCCCATTTACACTACACAGGCAACTAACAGCTAGCTAATCATGATTATTGTCAGAAATTGGAATTGTTTTAAGGGATTTATTGTAAAAAGATCAGTTTGTGGGTATGACAACCTTTTGTGTCTCCTCCTTCCCTTTTGATTTTATGTACATTTTTTTTTACCTTTTTCACCAAAAAGTTTCCAAATTGCTTATTTCATCTTGATCCTGGAAGGGAGTAGGGGTTAAATAGACGGACAGATTTTTTTTTTGGGGGGGGGGGGGGTGTGTGTCCACTTCCAGTTGATAAAATTCTTTTAAATTATTTTACCTTTCATAATAGATAAATTTGGAAACATAACTGAAATAAGCTTTATTATTTTTATGTATTAACTTAGTGTACGTCTTATTCCAAAAAGATGGTACATGTATGATGTTGTTTTGTTTTTGTATGTTTGGTGCATAAGAAATTTACACCCAACCAAATATTCTTTTTATAGTCTTTCTTTAATTTTGAACACTGATATGAAATTGTTTTTCACTTATCTCTAAGAAAAAGTATACAAATTATGTGATGTTTTAAAAATAACATTTGATTTAAAATTTGTTTTCATATATCTCATATATTTAACTTGCAATTATATATACTAGCTTTACTTAAGTGAAATTGACATTTGAAAATCTGACATATATTTTGAAATTCAGTTACTTAAAAAGATAAAATCTATTGTCTGTTTTTCTTTTTTGCCTGTATGCTAGATTGCATACCTGTCAAAAATGATCATTTTTACTGATAATAAAAATGTTATTACACTTTGCCCTGCAACCTTTGTAGAGCCCCTGCCAGTGGGCAGAATAGATTTGTTTTGCATTATGACTGCCATATTCTACATAGCAAGTATAATAGGCAAGTTGTAAAAGATCTCAACATGACACTAATTGACGTGTAAAAAAGAGGCCCCACAGAGGCTTAAATCAACTGCCACGAACTTTTATCTCTTTATTGAGGTTGACCTATGGCTGGCAAAAATCCAGTAGGGTTTTCATGTTTGTGGAGATTAGAGGATTTAGACACCAGACACAACAGATTTATTTAAAATTTTAGATAGTCTCATTAAGGTCTTTCAGAATAGATGTCGCTACTGGTGCATGTATCTATGACCAGGGCAAGCCTTATCATTAAGTAGGTCAATTTTATGGTAAATATTTTATTTTCTTAACACAGTAACAAGATAAAGTTTGCATTTTTTCAGTATTTATTCTGTCAGAAGGATATTTAATAATGAACAGTTATTTTATTGTAGAAATGTGGTGTGGCAATGTTAATAATCATCACTTGAGATGATTAACTATCTCTATGATCCCAATTGTAACCTCTTGTGTATTGCTAAGGTTAATATAACCCTCTGTGGTACCTCAGTAATGTTTTTAAAAAACTTTTGGAGTAGGTCAAGACATAACATGATATACTGATTAAATATTGACTGACACCTTACTGACAAATTTATATGTAAAATGTCAGGTGTTAACCAGCAGTTGTAAAATAGATTAAAATGTACTAGCTTACTTATGTGTGAGACCTGTCTTGTCTGGTAATGATTCTTTAAATTATAATTTCTTTTAATTTCATGCTTAGTGCGATAATATTTTTATTATTACTAAATATAAATTGCATTATACTTGGCATGAGGTACAGTAGAAGGAATGGCAATTAATTTTATTAGATTTTCAATGTGTTAATATATTTTAGGTAATGGGTGTTGTTGATTCAGATTTCAGATTTTTCTTATTCTTCTGTTTTGATGTCAACCTTTTACTTAAAGTATTGTTAGCCAAAAGTTCTTTTACTAATTGCCCATTTAATTTTATGTTATGAAGAAAAAATAATTTTTTAACAATCTTCCAAATGATGCAATATTCAGTCATTAAAAGTTTTTTCAAGTATAGTAAAAATATAATTGAAGGTTACAAATTACTTCTTTCCATCATTCTTTTGTGTGTAAAATTGTATCCCTTTCTCTAGTTTGAATACATTGGAAAGTGTGGTACATAAATGACACAGTATAAATGTATGGTCTTCAATACTATGATCTTCATTGTCAGCTGATGTACTTGTGAAAGTCATCTAAATCAGTCAACTCTGGAAAATTTTGAAGTCCTCAGTGGCTGAGTGGTCTAAAGCACATGCTTACAATGCTTACAAATAACAGTGCCTTTTGTTACCTAGGTTCGAACCCCACTCAGGCAGATTCTAATATGAGAAAGTTCCAGTTCACTTGTTTGAGGGTTTGTGGTTTTAGTTTGACAATCAAGTTTTCTTCACCATCCCAGAACAGAACAGGATATAAGTGAAAATCTTCACTGATGAAATTTGGTTCTGCTTTTCAGATGACTTAGGTGTTCCAATTTTCCTTTTTCTATACTAACCACTGTAAAGACATAGACACAATTGTACATGTAGAAAATTCAAATGTAAAAATAGCTAACATCAAAAATTTTCCGTTTGATGAAAAAGGAACATAAATTAAATAAGGACATTAAGCCCCCAGCTCTGTCTGTATTTGTATGCCAATAATAATAATGTTTCCGAAACAGTGAAACGTGATTACAATGTACATTTCTACAACTTTCTGATAATCAATAAACAAAAAGTAATTATCCTGGTGTAAATTTCATTATATGATATGTGTGGTAAATTTCATTATTTGATCTGTGTAGAAGATTTAGATTGTTAGTGGGTTATATTGTATACAGACTGGCAGGCATTGAAGATATTACATCTAAATAATGATGATAATTTTTTGTCTCTGTGTCCATAAAGTCTGTTCTTTTCTGTTTGATGCTATAATTAAGTTGGCAGTATAAATCATCTTAACGTCTACACAAATTAGGTTTTTATAGTCACTGAAACATGAAATTTATATATGTTTATCTAGTTTTTCATGCTTAATTTATTTTTATGTATTTTCAGAATTGAAGAATAGTTGTTCAAAACCATGAGTACATATCAGATGAACCCTGGGGGTGGGGCTGGCACCAGAGCAAGTAAGTACTATCTGTTTAAGGGGGAGGGGTATTTTGCAATATTCTGTTATCTCTGCCCATATGTCTATAGCAGATAAGTTACTTACTTACTATTTAGTTGGTAGTAACAGTTGGTCAATCTTTGAAGGTCATCCAAATGAATGCAACATGCATGTTTTTCACAAAGAACAATTATTCTTATGCAGGTTTAATGGTTAAGTGGACTCTAGCATAGGCCTGGGCCTAAGGATCACAATGCTTCCTCACCATATTTTCCATTTGGGTAATTCCTATTACAAAAATTTTGTTAGTTCATTTCTACAGTTCATTGAGCACTCTTGTTTTCCTTCTTCACACAGAACCTACAGTCAATGTAAGTTAAACAGTATTGGCCTGGAATAACTGTCATGACTGCTCAAAGGTAGAGAATCCACCTTAATAATGGAAGGTCATGTTTTCGAAAACCTGACCAGATCATGCATATGACTAAATTTGAGATTCTTCTCTGTCCTTGTGCTCAACATAAAGAGGACAGAGTATCAACTGCTTCACTTGGTGTTAGGATAATTGACTTGGCAGTTGTGAGCTAGCATATTGAGGGAAAGCTCTGGCAACAAATTGTTGCCAGCAATATTAACAAAAGGCAAATCAGTTTGTATATGTATTCTGATGCTAAGATGATTGACACAAAAGTCTATGTCACCAAAATAATTGGAAGAGCTAAATTTTGTTGCCAACATACAAAAAAAACCTGACTGGTGGCATTTGCAATGCACAGAGATAACCCTGTTTTAAAGCCCACCTGAGTCTGTGCTATTGCATTATAAAAATGCCCATGTATTTCTCATACAGAAGCAAACTTGTTCTTAGATAATTCTTGGAGATTGATTAACTTGTTCTTATCATAAATAGCTGAACATTTTCTGATGGGATGTTAAACAGCACTACAACCAAGCAACTGGGGGAGGGGGTTCAATTTAACTTTGACCAAGCTACTGGGGAGGGGGTTCAAATTAACTACAACCAAGCAACTGGGGGAGGGGGTTCAAATTAACTACAACCCAGCAACTGTAGGAGGGGGTTCAATTTAACTACAGTACTGTACATCCAAGCAACTGGGGAAAGGGTTCAAATTAACTACAACCACGCAACTCGAGAGGGGGTTCAAATTAATCTCTTGGTTGTACCAGTGATAACAGTTGAAATATATTTACAGTATTGCTTGCTTAATTATAAATTAAATATTTACTTCCCAGATTATTTATAGCTCTATATACAGTGTACACTTGATATTATTAATGGTGGCTAGAAGGTAGGGAGGACAGTTTTAGACATGTCTATAACACTGATTTCCTTCATTAAACACAGATACTTGAACATGTGTTATTATACTACTACAAGCAGCTGTACATTTGTATATGAGGCATCTCAAGTTACCAAATAGGTTAGCTGATCTCAAGTTTTAAATTAGGTCATGTACACACATACATACACACACTGATTATGTTAAATTTGGTAAATAAAGTATTGTTTACTGAATAAAAGTGATTTATTTCGAAAAAAATAAGTAAAGAGAAAAGTATGGAAAGAAAGTGAAAAAAGGAAGGGTTTAATTAAAATATTGTGGGTTTTTGTGAAGGTACAACTGTGTAATAAATCTTTAGGTCTTGAGTTTAAACATCTAAACACTCCTGATATTTTCATCTCTTATAAATTTAAGGTTATGCAAAGGGGTAACCATTTGGGGCTCAGCCAGGGTTGTTATGAAAAGAGTTATAAGCTTTCTTATGGATGTATTTTTTTAATTGAATATGATAAAAGTGCATACATGTACATTTGTATCATAATAATCAGTGTGAGCGCTAGTCATAAATTATTTTAAGGAACATTTAAAGGTAAAAGTTTTACCTGTTTACTCCCCCAATTTTATTATTCACCTTAAAGGTATTTTGTAATTTGTGTGTAATATTTCCTTAGATTAGTAATGACATTAAATTATGTTATCCACCTGTGGCTTGCATGTTATAACATAATAGTGATCTGTTCAATATTAAATTTTGTAAATTTAATAAAATTAATATTCCAAATTTGTATACAGCTTACAAAATTTGGTTTAAGATTGAATTAATGTCTTAATTCATATGTTGAACAAGAATGTTTTCTTGTAAAATATGTAAGTTTTTTTTTCAGTGAATAAAAAAAATTGACTTAGTTTTATTCCAGTGCATTTTATGTACTTAACAAGTCTATATCAAAGACACTCAATAGAAATTATAAAAAGTTTTTCCTATTCATGCTGTATTTAAGTGTCTCCTTTCATCCAGGTGAAAGCCTGATCTCAAGGGGGATATGTATTTATTACTTGACTAGTTTATTTCATACACAATTCATCACCACCATTATACAAAGCTTTTAAAATTTTTTCTTTGTGTTGGGGAAATGAAGGTCATTAAATGCCAATCTTGGGGAAAAAATCTCATGAGGAAAATACAGTATTAATTCAAATTAACCAATACAGTTGTAAAAATATAAGTTATGGGCTTTGTAGCAATCAGGTCCCCATTTTCAGGCTTATATGTTATAATCTAAAATAAATTGTCTTCTGAAGTTGAATGTATGAAAAATGACCAAAAAAAAAAAGAGTACAGGTTAACCAATAATTAATCACAATTCAACATGGTAAACTTTGCAGGCAACCATGAAAATTCTATCAAAATTGGCATTAAGGATATGAGTATCTCCATCGAGAATTTTGGATAAGGATGTCGTCGTTTGTGGTTAGATATTTGGATTATACATAAACACCCTTATGCATTGTACATTCTTAAAGCTTCATATTTAAAAAATCTGAATATATAATTTTTTTTATTAATTAAATGGTCCACAATTTGGGCTAGTTCACCATTTAGGAGCTTGTGACTTATTTAGACCTGCAGTAGTGTGTAAATTCTGTTACATGCACCTATAGTCAACATTGAAATTTAAGATTAAGACTAATTTGAATTTTAGCCTAATTTGAGACTTAAAAGAACGGTAGTCTTATTACTCTTGTGAACATTTGTAAAAATGATTTAATTTCTCTCTGTTAAATAGTGAATCCAGCTGGGAACTACTTGGATTTATCTGACATGCCAGTGGAAAACAAACAACAACAAACCATGATGTGGCAACAGAATCAGTACATGGGTGATTCAGGAATCCACTCAGGGGCAACAACTCAGGTATGTCTATACATGTGTCATAATAACATAGCCAAAATCTCCATAAGCTTGTAATGTCAGGCAAATTTTAGGACAAAAAAAAAACAACCATGAAATGTGCTATTGTCACAAGTTACCGTATGCTTTCATTGTTTACAGCTAATGGGTGCTAATATGTGAGAATTTATTTTGACATATTCACTACTAAATCAAAATTCTGTAAGAATTAGTAGAATACATGTTTACAAATTAGGCATTCTAAAACTACAAAATAACAGTTAAACAGCTTCTCTAATTACATATACACCAGTTATGTAATACAGATTTTTAATTTGCTTTTTTGAATTTCAAATATTGAGAATTAAGTTTTCAAGAACGTTTAGAAAAAGAAGTCAGGATTCCTTCAAATAAGGCCTTACAGACTAATCCTCAACATCAAAGATGTGATATAATTTAAACCCTTCATTGCTGTAGCAATTACTGTATTTTATAAATATTGTTTCCAACTTTAGCTTTATACATCACTGTGAATAGATATAAGTAAAATGACTTGGACAGCATTCCTGTTGATA
Organism: Tegillarca granosa; assembly: GCA_029721355.1. Classification (NCBI taxonomy): domain Eukaryota; kingdom Metazoa; phylum Mollusca; class Bivalvia; order Arcoida; family Arcidae; genus Tegillarca; species Tegillarca granosa. The sequence goes on along the minus strand of CM056597.1, from coordinate 46,566,441 downwards.
ATAAATTTTATTACTTAGAAGCTGCCAACTGGTTCAAATCTAAACAGTAAACAACTTTCAAAAACAAAAATAACAAATATTTTGAAGTTTGTCATTGTTTCTTGTGTCTTTCTAGGCTCCATCCATAAGCAGCAAGGATCATCAATTGGAAAATGAGATGGATCAACCAAATACTGATAATATGGATGCCACATCCAGGATGATGTTTGATTGGGCAGACCAAAGTTTTGGACAGGGATATACACAAGAACAAGTTGATGGTATGTAACAAAATAATATTTTTTATTACTTTTCTTGGTAATTTGTTGTGTAGTTTCCTGTAGTAGATAAAGGAGAATTTTGCTCTTCTGAAGCGGAGTATATGTGATGGTTGTGTGATATGTGACAATTGTTTTATTTGTGATTTGTGTATGATCCAGAACTGTTTCCTTGTATTACATGTTTTTGTACACTGCTAAATGTTCTGTCACAACATTTAATATAGATTCAGATATGTTATATTGGTCCAGACTTTGAGAAAGGTGTTTTTAGTGTTCTTATATTCATTTTTTGCTGCCAATAATGTTATAGTCATGTAAAACAGAAATTGAAAATTTATATAATTTATAGTTAGCCAATGAAAGATGTTCAAGTAGGGCAAAAGCAGTGATTGTTTTATTATTTAATAATATTTATAATCAGCGTCTAAATTTTCTGATTTGTAGAAGTTAACCAACAACTTAATCAAACACGATCACAGCGGGTTAGAGCTGCCATGTTCCCAGAGACTTTAGAGGAGGGCATGCAGATACCATCTACACAAGTTCATCCTGATCAACCTACAGCTGTACAACGACTTGCAGAACCATCTCAAATGCTGAAACATGCCGTTGTCAATCTGATAAATTATCAGGTAATTTTTTTTTTTTTTTTTTTTTAAAAAAAGGTATATTTCAAGTACATATGCAAGGTCATTTTGAAGTTATATTTCAGTTGAATTTTTAAAGTGAATTACATGTAGATATGAGTTTTTTAATAATAAAAAAGGAAAAATGAAATGCTGTATGTGAAAATTTTTAAGAGATAGATTTAAAAACTTGCAAAAATATATTTCACAAATTTGTTACTGGCATTTCTAAATTAAAATTTTCTTCAGAAAAACTGAAGTGTTTTTAAAAAAGAAGCTATTTTTAAGTAGTAATGATGTACAATATTAAGATAGGATCCAGGTTTGTTCATCCATGCATTGCAGACTCTAGAAATGAGGTCACCTTGAAAAAGTTCTAAAATACAATAGTATGTAGCCGAAATGTCAGGATGAATCAAGGTTAAAAACACTGTTTAAATTCTCTTTAGTATGAATGTGAAATGAATGTATATATATTTGCATAATAGTTTTTTCAGTTGTATACAGTGACATATTACAATTGGTAGTTCTAGAAACTTTATGAGTTATTTTTTTATGGAGTTACTGACTTAATTGTGTTGTTTCCATGTCAACATAACAGTATATATATATATGAATGTAAGATTCTTTAGGTATATTTGTAAGAACCTATTTGTAATTCAATAGGATGATGCTGATCTTGCCACACGAGCAATTCCAGAACTCACAAAGCTCCTTAATGATGAAGATCAGGTGGTTGTCAGCCAAGCTGCCATGATGGTTCATCAGCTGTCCAAGAAAGAAGCAAGTCGTCATGCTATTATGAATTCACCACAAATGGTCGCCGCCTTAGTAAGAGCAATGAACAACACAAATGACCTTGAAACCACTCGATGTGCTGCTGGTACATTACACAATCTGTCTCACCATAGACAAGGTCTTCTTGCCATATTCAAATCTGGTGGAATACCTGCATTGGTAAAACTTTTAAGGTAAGCTCTCTTTATTTAAAATTTGCTCATGTATCACATTGTTTCACTGCTTAGGTTTGAATCTTTCTCTTGGGTGATCTTATTGCGATATAGTTGGTCAGTTAGCTTACAGAAGGTTGTGGTCTCTATTGGTCACTCGGGTCCTTTGTACCATCACTGAACTATGTGAAAAAATCTTGACTGGGGTGTAAAATGCCATTATTGCATTTATCTCACATGCTCTGTTGTAACCATAGCTTGATAAGATGGTTTGACTTTTGGAATTTCAAGTTGGAAATCAAAATTAGTAACAATAATGTTTGGACAATTTCATTGAAGGAAGTTGAAGATATTGTACACTTCATTACATATAACAGTGGTTCAAAGTTGGGAAAATTTCAGTTTTGTTTCATAATACTTGCTACTTTTGGTGTTGAACAGGTTCAGTACTTCAATATAAGATTATTAAATCTTTTCTCATCAAAAGAATTCATGTAACATAATCTTTTTTAAAAAATAATTTGTTACTAAGTGAAAAAAGATGTTATCAAATGAATTAAATTTTGCAGATTAAAATTGACTTTTAGATGATACTGTTTTGTCTATCTTTAAAATGAAATTTTGTTTACAAAAAATTCATTAATGCTGTTTATTTTACAGTTCTCCTATTGAGTCAGTCTTGTTTTATGCAATTACAACACTGCACAACTTACTATTGCATCAAGATGGATCCAAGATGGCTGTCAGACTGGCTGGAGGTCTACAAAAAATGGTGACACTTTTACAGAGAAATAATGTCAAATTCCTGGCAATAACGACAGACTGTCTTCAAATATTGGCTTACGGAAATCAAGAAAGCAAGGTCAGTTTATAATCTTTATAAAATAAAGGCAGTCAGACAGGTGCTTGTTTTCTAGCGTCAGAGCCATGCACATCAATAACTTGAAGACAAATATATTGGTTTTATAATCTACCATCAGTACGTATAGTCTGTTGATAAAATATAGAATACCATCATTTCTTAAGAATAAAAATTGCCAAATTATAACCAGAGCAGCTAATATTTTGGTTTTAATAATCTACAAATGCTTGCATGTAAATGGATGTTTTCTATCAATCTTTTACATCATACTTGAGGAGAAAACATTTTAACTTTATTTGAAATAATGCTAAAGCTCAACAATTGTTAATCCAGAAATTTTTGCATTATATCGTTTTCCCCCCGAGTATCAACATTTCAAGATATTTGCATACCTTTATTTCCAATTGATGGCCAGCACAAGTACAATTGAAAAATATCAAAATATTCATGGAAGTTTATTTTCCCATCTTGTTACACGAAGAAAAAAAATTATAATCAATGTACACAGATTTTTGCCATTGTGCCTTTATATATGTATATGTATTCTTTAATTTCTGTGTTCTCTATTCTCATTTGTATTTCAATTTTTGTAATTTTTCAGTTAATCATATTGGCTAGTGGAGGTCCAGGTGATTTAGTAAGAATCATGAGATCATACACCTATGAGAAGTTACTGTGGACAACATCCCGTGTTTTGAAAGTTCTTTCTGTTTGTTCCAGTAATAAACCAGCTATTGTTGAAGCAGGTAAGGCATGATGGATATTTTCACTTTCAGAAACAAGTACAAGTGCCCAAAAATTACATTTACATGTTGCATGTATTTAATTTTTTTCTCGCTATTCTAGCCTTCATGCATCAAAATCTTGACGTAGTAATACCTTTTTTGAGTTATCAAAAGAGAAAAATTATGAGACCACATTGGCTCAGTGGTCAAAAGTGTCGGCTTACAAAAGAGCACTTCTCCCTGCATATCCTCCAATTTCACACAAGGAAGATTTTAATGTGAAAAATTTTAAAAGTTTGCTGAAGATAGTTTTCTCCAACTGCCTCAGTATCAGTGAAAGAATTCTGACTAGTGCATAACATCATTACTCCAGTAGACAGCAATCCTTTCGAATATTTTTGTTTAAACATGCAGTTGAATTATTATTTAAAAATTGATGAAAAGCCTGTTATTTTTATGTCAAACATTAACTTTAGTCCTGTAAAAAACTATTGTTACACTATCCATGGATGGTCCATATTTATCATTACATTTCTGTTATACAGGTGGTTGTCAGGCTTTGGCCATGCACTTGGGGCATCAGAGCCAGAGATTGGTACAGAATTGTCTGTGGACCTTGAGAAACTTGTCAGATGCTGCCACCAAATGTGACCAAATGGATGGATTACTACAAATGCTTGTACAACTTCTCTCTTCAAATGATCTCAATGTTGTTACTTGTGCCGCTGGTATCCTGTCTAATTTGACTTGTAACAATCAACGTAACAAAGTCATTGTATGTCAAGTTGGTGGTATTGAAGCTCTCGTCAGAACAATTCTCCAGGCTGGAGACAGAGAAGATATTACAGAACCAGCTGTGAGTATACAAATATTACATTGTCTTTCGGAACTTATCATGTTCAAGAGTACAAACTCTTGCATTCACCTGCTCATGCTGCACTTTACAATAATTGTAAAGTTGTAGATTTGTGAAGGCTGATACTCGTGTTGTATTAAACAATATAGTCAGGGATTCAACATAATTACATGTATGTAAATTTCCAACAATTACTGTACTTGGTGTTTCCTAATTTATATACATTAAAGTTTTTTGAAAAAGAATAAAATTTAAATTTCTCAAATTTCTTAATTTACATTTATGTAAACATCAGATGACAAGTTAGTATCTTGTACATCATATTGGTTTGAAAATTTTAACATGACTTTTATGATTATTTTGAAAATAAAAATTAGAGACCAAGAAACCATTGAAAACTACACTGTTGTTTGTATGTATAAGCAAGTATTTAAAATATTCTAATTAAAATCAAACTTATGACTTTAATTTAAATTTTTTCAGGTTTGTGCTTTGAGACATCTTACTAGTCGTCATCCAGAATCAGAAATGGCACAGAATGCTGTACGTCTTCACTATGGATTGCCTGTTCTAGTCAAGCTACTTCATCCACCAAGTCGTTGGCCACTCATCAAAGCTGTGGTTGGTCTCATCAGAAACCTTGCTCTTTGTCCAGCTAACCACGCTCCTCTCCGAGAACATGGCGCTTTGCCCAGAATCGCACATCTTCTCATCAGAGCACATCAAGACACTGAAAGGGTATGTTCTAAACATTTATCAAGTTGTTGATAGGCCCCGTTTGACCTGTCAGATTTTTCTTCGATGCCTGATCACTTGGCATATTATAACAATAACAAACAGGCATATACAGCCTTTAGCAAAAAATGAAAGTATTAATAAATTAGGCACACAAGTATATAACTATCTAGGTTATTCCATCAACCAACTGATCAAATGTATGAAGTCTTGTTAACATTTAGAATTATGCCAATCTGCATGAAATTTGGGGTAACCATTTGTGTCTATAAACTAGTCTTCATATTTATTACTTGATACTTTACAACAGTATTAACAGCAATCTTATGTTTATATAACCAAACACTAAAAAACCTTTTAGGATTGTGGTAGTATTTTGTTTGAGTGCGTTAGAATTTTATAGATTATAGATACATAATTAAAAGTTTTATTATTTTTTGTAGAGAGCATCAATAAGTTCTAATGGTCAGGGATCTGGATATGTTGATGGTGTCAGGATGGAGGAGATTGTTGAAGGAACTGTTGGAGCACTTCACATCCTTGCCAGAGAAGCACACAACAGAGCAGTAATCAGAGGACTGAACTGTATCCCACTCTTTGTCAGAGTAAGTGTAATAAACATTCCTATTCTGGACCAACATAACATGCATAAACTTAGTAAAGATAATGTCCATTTAAATGCATTGATTCCACAGTGGTGCATTTCGTTTTGGTTCAGATAGCTTAGATCATTAGTTTTATTTAGTTACAATCCTGCCTTTTAACAGATTTTGGAAAAAAAAAATTTATTTAACAAGAATATTGCATCTTGCTTAAAGATTTAACATGGTCAAAAATTTATTTGTATTACCTTATTTTGTAGCTGTTGTATTCACCTGTTGAAAACATCCAAAGAGTTGCTACTGGTGTTCTCTGTGAATTGGCTGCTGACAAGGAAGGTGCTGAATCCATTGAACAAGAAGGCGCCACTGCTCCTTTGACAGAACTCTTGCACTCCAGAAATGAAGGCGTTGGTAGGTATCCAGTCTAGTTTCACAGTTGTATTTTGAATAAAAGTAACAATCATTGTAGAACCGTTTTGACTGTATAGGTTTCATTTTAATAATTCGATATAAAAGTTTAAAATTATGTCTCAGCAGATTAGACCTCAGAGATAAGCAGATAATGCCAAGAAAGCAAATTCAAGAAATAAGTTATCCTGGCAAAACATTTTTGACATCTTATATGACACAATAAAACACTTGAAATGTTGAATAAATATACCTCTGTTGAAATGGATAGTTTTTTAAACAAAATAATCAACAGAAAAAAAAACATTTTGGGCAAAAAAAAAACTGTAAAACATTTTGTTAAATGTTAATCCTTTTGTTGAATTTTCTTTATATTGAAATCTTATATTGATGACATACTCGGATGTTTTCTTGTTTCAGCTACATATGCTGCTGCTGTTTTGTTTAGAATGTCTGAAGATAAACCACAAGATTACAAGAAGAGACTTTCTGTTGAACTAACAAGCTCATTGTTCAGGGGAGATCAGCAGAATATGCCATGGGCTGAGGTAAGGATATCTCTATAGACACCATGTAATAACTTCCAATGGCATTGTAAATACAATTTTACAACTATTGGCCAGAGAGTGCATTGTACACTTTTAATGCAATACATTGGATAAAAATCATTCTGGTCTTTTGCTAAATATTTTTTTCGAATTTTGTACAAATACCACATAAGATTTCTGTAGTCAACTGTACATTTAGAATTTATTATAAATGTATCTGAAATATCATTTATCAGCATGTTTTTCCTGTAACCTAAACACTATTGTAATCATTGTGTTCATGATTTATTTTAGCCACCTGGTTTTGACGATGTTGGAATGTTGCCACCAGACGATTCATACAGGGATCAGATGTACCATCCACCTCATCATGGTAGCCATGGTAGCATGCACAGTGGAAGTCAACATGACATGAATAGAGGTAAGCATTCCATGTGCAATAAAAATATGCAAAAACTAAAAAAAAAAATCTTTCTAATCGGGATCTACTAATCAAGTTTCCTGGTAGAGTGGAAGATAGAACCAAGCTATTTATTGTTAATAGGGAGAATCCTACTGCACTTAATAAGCTTTCAAGGAAAGACCACTAAATATTGATATCTTGCTCTTCATGCTGATAAGAGAGCATATTACCATGGGTCTGGAACAAATTTTGACTAAAGGTATCTATCAGTAATCACTCTATACAAGTTTATTCCTCTCTAGGTGATTTACAATCATATTACAATGTTAATGATAAATTAGGGTTGTTGGCATGGATAAATATTATTCAAACAAGCACACTTTTATAAACACTGCTATCAGACTATGAATCTCATATATTGTTGATGCTTGTTTTATACCCTCAATTGTGTTAATAAAAAATGATGTCTTGTATTTTATCTTTTCAGTCATATATTTTATCTTTTCAATATAATGGATGATGTTGCTCTTTTCTTTTTTCATTTACCTGTATTGTCATGCTAGATTGACTGTTTGTGAATAAAGGTATAGGTTGAAAGTAGGGAAAAAACATCATTATAAGGAATGAATGTAATGTAATTAACGTGTTTGCTTTAAAAATTGACATTTTCTGTGTATTCACAGGTTATGATCCACAAGTTCCAATTGATTCAATGCAAGGATTAGATATTGGCAGTCAACATGGAAGCCAATATGGACCAATGGACAACCTCCCTGATCTTGGACATCCACAGCAATCTGGTGATTTGAACTTTGAAAATTTGGAATCAAGCTTGCCCCCACAACATGATGGAAACCAGCCAGGCAGTATGTCTTGGTTTGACACGGATCTGTGAACAATTAGAATTTCATAGAAGAAAATGACAGGCATGTTTTTCGGTGAACAGGTGTATTATGGGAAATGTGTGTACAGTGGTTATAGTGTTTTAGATTAAAAGCAATTTTGCATGTTTTTAAAAAGGCTGAAATATGATATAGATCTGAAAACAAACTACAATGAGCAACAAAATAAAACTACAAAAAAACTTTGAACAACCTAACTGTCTTATCAGTGTCAAGATTCTGTTGTGAATTCAAACTTATTTTTATATTATCATCGAAATAATAAAAAACCATTTCATTTTATATCAATATCTATCTATATCTATATATATATATGTATGTGTATGATGTCGTAAACTGTTTTGAGCATTATCATATAATTTTTATGGACATGTACAAATTTCTATTAATTGTATGATTATTTATGGATAGTTGGACCAGATCTTGTTACAATACTGACCTTATTATATCATTTATAACATCAAATATTTTAATCTTTCAAAAAGGAGAAATTATACACACGGAACAATCTTACTGTGCCTTAATGAGTTAAAACATGCTTAAAGTCAATTAAAAAACTTTTGAAATTCTTGGCCAATTGTGATAAAAATGACTTTCTTTTCGCCTAAATTGAAATGGGCATAATTTTAAAAACCTTTAGTTCGGGGTGTAAAAGGAAGTTGTTTAAATTTCTTCAGTGATATTAAAATGGTTGTAATTTGAATTTATGCTCGCAAATTGCATAAAAAATTATAAATCGATATTTTTTCTTTCTTTGGAAATAAAAAAATTTAATTTATTTTATATGACTTTATTTAATTGGATGGTCAGTATATAATTCATTTTATCATTCATTTTGATAGGCACGTATTAAAATTGTAGTTAAGACAATATAAGGTCTGCCATTATTTGTCACACTTTCATCAATCACATCATGAATTTTTGTTTATAGTAATATTATCAATATAGGATATTACATAAAACTTTTATAATTATTGTGAATATATGTAGAGGAAAATAAAAATAAAACATATCATGTCATTATTACAGCAAAATTTTGACTCCCTTTTTTTTTTTGAAACCGTTTTTTACAGGAATACAACATTATTCAATGAAATAGATTTTTATACATAATTTTTAATGAACAACCCATTGCTATCATGTGCCTTATTTTTATCATGTAGATTAGTATACTTTTGTTTAGTTTTTAAACTTTTCCTTTTCTCCCTATCATTTTAATCTCCTGGTTTATTTTGTAGATGATCACTAATTCGTTCATTTATCGCCATCAACATTCTTTGTCATTTATTGTTTATGTAAAAAAAAAAAATAAGTAGTTTTGAACATGTATGACAAATATAGAAATAATTGTAATTGCATGTCTTATTTAAAATAAAGATGGCAACTTTTTTAATTCTTCATTTTGTTGTTATTAAATTACTTAGTTAACTCAGTTGCTAGAGTTTTCTCTGACAATGGATACAAGACTTAAAAATTGATAATGATGATTTTTACTGAACACAAGTCGCAAGGTGATTTAGATGAGACTCCAGAAATTATGGGTCTGACCAAGACTTGAAAATTGTTAGTGACTGTTCTTTTGCCAAGCACTTGGTATTTAGAAATGAAAGTCAACAGGGTGCTTCGGATGAGACCTTGAAAACCGATTACCCGTGTCACGGCAGGCATGGCACATAAAAGAACCCTCCCTGCACATTGCCCTAAGCACACTACAAAAGTAAAATTTTTTGACACTTCACCTGTAGCTGGTGTCGTAACGATATACATGAAATATACTTGACTGGGACGTAAAACCCCATTAATCCCAAAATTATTATAGCCCATGTCAGTGTCATACAAGACATGTCATAAAAAAGAATATAAAATACACAAAAGTGAAATAATCTTGAGCGTGATAACACTTTGTTATTTTCTCCTATGCAACTACAGAGGTGAGAATGGTATACCCTTCATCCATGTTCATTTGCATCCAATACATATATACCTTGTGCACCAAGCTCCATCTAGAAGATACAATTCTTTTGAAACTTTACAGGTTTTTTCCTTACCATTTGCAGATGTGCAATGTTTTTAGCTCACCTGAGCACAAAGTGCTCAAGTGAGCTATTGTGGTGGGTCATTGTCCGGTGTGCGTCGTGCGTCAACTTTTGATTGTTAACACTCCTGAGGCCACAATTTAAGTGCAATCTTAATCAAACTTTCTCAGAATGATCCTCTTGATAAAAGCTAGCTCAAGTTCGTATATGGGCTATGTTGGGTCAATAAGTAGGTCACTAGGTCAAATTGTAGAAAAACCTTGTTAACACTCCTGAGGACCCAATTTTAGTCCAATCTTCATCAAACTTAGTCAGAATGATCATCTTGACAAAAGCTAGCCCAAGTTCGTATATGGGCCATGTTGGGTCAATAAGTAGGTCACTAGGTCGGATTGTAGAAAAACATTGTTAACACTCCTGAGGACCCAATTTTAGTTCAATCTTCATCAAACTTAGTCAGAATGATCATCTTGACAAAAGCTAACTCAAGTTCGTATATGGGCCATGTTGGGTCAATAAGTAGGTCACTAGGTCAAATTGTAAGAATACCTTGTTAACACTCCTGAGGCCCCAATTTTAGTCCAATCTTCATCAAACTTAGTCAGAATGATTCTCTTGACAAAAGCTAGCTCAAGTTCGTATATGGGCGATGTTGGGTCAATAAGTAGGTCACAAGGTCAAATTGTAATAAAACCTTGTTTACACTCCTGAGGCCCCAATTATAGTCCAATCTTCATCAAACTTAGTCAGAATGATCATCTTGACAAAAGCTAGCTCAAGTTCGTATATGGGCCATGTTGGGTCAATAAGTAGGTCACTAGGTCAAATTGTAAGAATACCTTGTTAACACTCCTGAGGCCCCAATTTTAGTCCAATCTTCATCAAACTTAGTCAGAATGATGCTCTTGACAAAAGCTAGCTCAAGTTTGTATATGGGCGATGTTGGGTCAATAAGTAGGTCACTAGGTCAGATTGTAGAAAAACCTTGTTAACACTCCTGAGGCCCCAATTATAGTCCAATCTTCATCAAACTTAGTCAGAATGATCATCTTGACAAAAGCTAGCCCAAGTTTGTATATGGGCCATGTTGGGTCAATAAGTAGGTCACTAGGTCGGATTGTATTAAAACCTTGTTAACACTCCTGAGGCCCCAATTTTAGTCCAGTCTTCATCAAACTCAGTCAGAATGATGCTCTTGACAAAAGCTAGCTCAAGATCGTATATGGGCCATGTTGGGTCAATAAGTAGGTCACTAGGTCAAATTATAGAAAAACCTTGTTAACACATATGAGGGGATCCATTTTAGACCAATCTTATCAAACTGGCTCAGAATGATGCTCTTGACAAAAGCTAGTTCAAGTTTATATATGGATCATTTTGTGTCAATAAGTCGGTCACTAGCTCGAAATATAGGAAAAAATCTCTTTTAAGAATAGAAGCTCCAGTTTGCCAAAATCAAGCTGAGTGTACATCATTTTCAGGTGAGCGTCCAGGGCCTTCATGGCCCTCTTGTTTTCTGTGTTGCTGCAATTATTATCATTTTTATTTTATTTTTTTTTTTTTTTATGGTGGAGCTGTGCCCCCTTTTGTAACTTAAGATTTTGAAGTTTTGATACTAGAAACCACTGCAGTTCTTCAGTTTAGGCATTCATTTGAGATTTGATCCCAAACATGACTATCACTGCCTAAGTTTGAATCCTGCTCAGGCAGATCCCAGTGTGAGAAAGTTTCAAATTGCTTGCAAGAAGGTAGGTGGATTTCTCCATGCACCAGTTTTCTCCACCATCCCAAAACTGACCTAAAGAATCTTGACTGGGGCGTTAAACATCATTACTCCTCTCCACCCCAAACCAGACACAGGCCAACACTGTAATTGACAAAGTTCTGGTATGCCTAGAACTTTAAAATAAACACTTGGCATTAGTAACTTTTCCTACATCAGATGCCATCACAATATAAGTGAAATAATCTTCACTTGGATATAAAACTATTTAGTTGATCAACATGTTAAATGCATTGTTCTACCACTTCATCAGAAAAATTAAGTTGAATTTGTTGCAGTTGTACAATTATATGTACAAAAACTAACTCCTCTTTCAAATATTTGAATCTTTCTGAATAAGACCATTTTTTCTGATCATATAAAGATACCTGCATGTTTTACCATGTGGTAATCTCAATTGAATGAAGCCAATTGAGCTAATAACAAAAAAAAAAAAAAAAAAAAACAAGTTAAAATTATTTAATAAAGACACATATATATATATAAATATCTTGACTAGATAAATGTGTGAATTTGAACATTATATAAATTACTGTCAAATCAAAAAATTATACATCCTGAGGAAATATGAAACAATGTTTATCGAGATCTGAACTCACCAGTAATACTATATGGTGATCTGACAAATACATCTAAACAGAATATACAAAAGGCCACTGACTATGGAATCTGATATATAAATATATGTACATAGTCCCAACTTAATACAAATCACTTCTTTAGTACTGTAGCAAGTTGTATGCACAATTATGTGCAATATAAGAGACCTATTAGTATATTTTCTAATGTCCACCATATAATATTTACGACTGCTATTATTTTTCTGTCTATGACATTATTACTCTTCTTTGCGGTCATATGCTATGAACGCTGATGACCTTTCTGAACTTTCTGACATGATGACGTCGGGATACATGTATTCCATTTTGACGATGTGGAGGTTGGCAGTAAACTGACATATTAAAAAGGTGATTTTTAGGATATATCATCTGAAATTGAACTGAAATGGTTAAAGAAATTGTAAATATAAGAAATGACGAGACCTATAAAAACATGTAACTTATGTTTTATCATGAACTGGAATTTTAAAAAATCTGCTTAATTAATACAAAACATGTCCATCATTATTATGATGATGATGATGATGATGATGATTATTATTATTATTATTACATGTTTTATTATCATTTTATTTTTTACTAGTACACATGTATTATTTTACACTTCACAAAACAATTTCTTAATCAGTTGCTCCAGATTTAACTAATGTGTACATTGTGTACTTATAAATCACAGTACTTCTCACAACTTAGTCCTGATAATCTTACTCAAGCATATTATAGTCTGAGCAAGTTTTCAAATTAACTTGCCAAAGCTTGGTGATTTTTTCTTGGTGCTCCAGTTTCCTCCACCATCCAAGAACTGATCACCTGGGTATAAGATCTTGATTGTGGTATAAAACACCATAACTCTAACTCCATTCTTGTGTACATTTATACATTCTGTTTTCATATTTTTAGTCACATAAAAAGCGAAATAAGAACACTACATGGCATAATTAAATTGATTTGCGAATTTATCTCTCACTCGTTTGTAATCTGCTGCATTTTGTGCTGCAGCCACTCTTCGTATTGATGATTTATTAAACACCTTCTTTTCAATTCTAGTCCTTGAAGTATTTTTCACTTTCGATATGTCTGTCAAATTTGGATATTTATTCTTCTTTCCCTTTCCTTTGCCTTTGCCCTTTCCCTTTCCTTTGTGTTTTCCTTTTCCCTTAGATTTTCCAGATCTTGAACCAAGATCAATTCCTAGAGCAGCTTCAATGTCTGCCTGCAATTCTAGATCTTGCCAGCCTGGTTGTTCTTTGGTCTTAGAATCATTTTGCACCTCCATTTTGATAACCTGGGATCCAGAATCTTCAGGTTTTCCGGACTCATCCCTAGCAATAATTTTTCCATGAAAAGGACATTTAATTCTGTCCATTCTCTCACAAAGTTTTCCATTCAGTAATGGTGCTCTACATTTCCATTTTACTGGTTCAAACTTTCCAACATAAGTAAATGTCCGATTTGTAACTGCTGCAATACAAGATTGTGAGGACTTCTTAGTTTCAACATCTTTTGGTACCCAAAACCGATGAAGTGTGTCAGAGTTTTCTTTCACTAAAGATGGAGCCTCTATTTTATCTGGATTTTCCCAGTATTCCAAATCTATTCCATATGACACAACGGGAGCTTTTTCAAGTAATTCCTGTTTTTTCTTATCAAATGATACATTGTGACTGTTGTTAGTATGTGTTTTTCCTGATGATGTGGATGGTTGAGGGTCATCCAAACATCCTATTTTATCTAGTTGATCTTGACCAAGGACTTTAGCTAGATTTGCAGTGATTGTTGTTGGATCATGAACATCTTCTTTTTTAATGATACGACTCATACACATACTCCACTCTGATGAAGACTTGCTTTGCTTATTACTTTTACTTTTCCTATCTATGTTATAATCAACCTTCAAACTTGTTGTAACTTTTTCCTCATACCCTTCTTTTTCTGGAACATCTTCAAATTCATCATCGCTATCATCAGGTTTTGTATTTTTATCCTGACTAGGTGGCATGTTTTCTATAATTTTAAGTTCATGAAACTTTGTCACAATCTTTTCTAATTTTGTTTTCAGGTCTATGGTTTTTGTTAAATACTCTTGTTTAGCCCCGGATTTCGTTAATATTTTCAGCCATTTATTGACACAGGGTTGGAATTTATTTGTAATAAGTCTATAATTGTCTCTCAGTGTTAACAGTACATCTCTGTTATCGTCAGTCTCCATTAATGATACAGTATTTGTTGAAAGTTCAATATCTATATTGTATTGTCTAGAACCTAATCCATGATCTTGCACAAACCAATGCTCTTCTGCATATTCCTCTGTTTCACTTTCACTATCTTCATCTTTTTCTAATTTATCTGTCTTTTCTTCTTTACTTATATCCCTGGAATTTCCATGTGCTTCACTTTCATTTTCAACAACAGATTCACTAATTTCACTTTTATAAGTAACTTCACTACTGTCACTAGTTGAACTTGAAACATTTGTACTTGTTTTTGAAGAAGACAATATTGATTGACTTTGCCTTGCATGAACATCCTCTGACAATTCAGTATCAACCTCAGTGTTGATGAAAAAATTATCAGGATGAGGCAAAATGATATCAAAACAATTGTTCACTTCTTTCAATATATTTTCCATTTCATTTGAATTATCTTCCATGTCTTTCAAAACTTGTTCAATCCTTGAATTATTAAATTTTTCTATTTTTTCCTTTCTGTTTTGTTCCCTTAAACTTTCTGCTTCACTCTGTGCACGAATATCATCAAAATCTATTTTTTTACATGTTTTTAAGAAGTTAAAACCTAAAGATAATTTCTTGTATGCGGTTCCATATTTATCCTGCCACTGTTGAATTGCTCTTAAAGCATTTGTCTTTAAAATATCTGCAGCTGCTTTTGGTGGAGGTAAAGGGATATTATATTCAATACCAACTGCCAATTCCAGAAATTCCTGAAATTGCAACAACAGAAGTTCTCTAAATGCATGAGAACGATTGAAAAGTTCATCGATAATCTGGAATGTAGAAAGTCTAATTTCTGAATGATCTTTCTTCAGTTGTGTAAAAAGTAGGTGGAAACATTGTTTTATGTAAGAGTCAGATATTTTGCATATTCTTTTTAACCTCTTCATTAAAGTTTCATCCAAACATGGTTTGCCTGATGTTGTAAGTTCTTCCACATGTTTTGCCATTTCCTGACATAGCTTATGATCCAAACAATCTTTTGTTTCCATGTTTTAATACTAAAGTCTTAAGTTGTTTTTATCAGGTAAGAATTTTAAATCTACCTCTTTCCTGAAAATAAAAATTAAAAAAAATTATAACCTTATATATACATATATAGATCATCAGTTCATGCTTCAGCAGTTTCTCCATCATGCAGCATTGGCAAGTACAGTATATAAACATATAATAATAATTATTATAATTACTATTTATTATTATTATTGTTATTATTATTATCTTTTTTGGTCAAACTGTTACAATAGTTGGTTATGACAAACATAAACAATAATATAACAAACATAATGTACCAGTAGTAATTACAAATAAATGAAATTTATAATGGTATATCATATATAAGCTTGTAATTGTTATACTTTTGACAAACTTATACATATTCATCTTTCTTTAAACAAACAATGATTTAACTGAAAAATGTTTATTAAAATATGCATACTGTACTTGCCAATGCTGCATGATGGAGAAACTGCTGAAGCATGAACCCATGACCTCAAGAAAAAGAACAAGTTGGAGTTTATACCCCCCCCCCCCCCCCCATTTTTTGGTATACTAGTATCTTGCATGATGCAAAACTTTAAATATGTTGTCAGATATATAATTGTATATATTTTAATTAATCTAATTCTACAACAGAAAATCGCAATTGAATCAGTTTTGAAAAGGACTAAAAATAACAACAATGCTTGTTTTGCTCAATTTAATAGATACAAAACATTGATCAGTAAAACTCCAGAGGATATGCTATAGTCTACAACTTAAGAATACAAAGTTAACCTAAATAATTCCAATTTTGTGCTAGTATACACGTTATTTGTTCAAAATGATGAAATTTGGAACCCAATACCTGGCTTTGTGCAGTCCCTAGAATTACCAAATTGGCTTGCAATTACTGATTGGCACTTGTCTTAGGTGTAATTTATAATATTTATTTATGTCTCGTAGTATTTTGGAAATAGATTCAGAAATGGATGCTCTTCCAACTGAATTTCAAGACATTTATGTCAACATCTACAAAGGTGTGAATATCAACTTGTACCAGTCATTATTGTAAATGACAATATATATATATATATATATATATATATATATATATATATATATATATATATATATATCTAAATCAGCTTCATCAAACCTTTTTGTATTAACTTTATAAACAAATGTTGTAAAAACTAAAATTTGCTAAATGAGACTTCTAACAATGTACACATGATCAATGATCAAATAATTTTTGATAAATTTAATCCATATAAATTTTTCAATCCTAAGTTTAAAAAAAACGACCCGTTTTGGTTTTGGAAAAAGTCAACAACAGTATGATTATTCTGGCATCAGTAAAAATCTTTAACATACTAAGTTACTACAGTTTCTTTGATGCTTACTACAGCACTTCCAATCAAACCTTTACATTGCACAATCTACAGGAAGTAAACATTAAGGAAGATTGTACTAATGCCACGAATGCGCTGTCTAGTATGAAACGAACCAATATGTGTAATGAAAGCACTTCGACTATAACTACCGGTATAATCTTGATAATGAAGATAAGTTTAAGTGTGAATAGGCTATGTAATTTTTTTTTATAATAACATTTCTTATTATATGTGAATAAAAGACAGAATAAATGTAGTATTGGGATAATGAGAAAACGTACCGTTTCATTAGAAATCCGACTTAAATAGACCCAAAATTTGTACTTCTATTATATTATGATAATTGTTGTTATTATTATTATTATTATTATTTCATTATTATTATTATTATTATTTACCTTCGAATTGTGTAAGTGAAACTGTTTGTTTCATTATGTTTGTGTTCAATCTATTTGAATTAAGTTTGGTATTATTCACTTACTTGAGTTTAGTCGTGACTAAAAACGTGCAAATAATCACTTCGAACTAAAAATCCCTTCAGGCTGACCAAAACAACGGAAATTTTCGTTTTTTCAGGCCTGAAATGTACCTCTCAAACGAAAAAATGTAACAATTTGGTGAAATCATGTGTTAAACATGTACCGATCCAGAAAAATTAATAATTTAAAATGATTGGTCGACCTACGCATTTGCGATTACTATTATATATTTCTGTAAAAATGGAACTGTTGCTGCTATGAGGATTTTACATGCCAAAAATAGTAATGTTTACACCGGAAGTGATGTCTTTTGGTGACAAATTTAGTCGTATATGAAGAATCCACCATGTGCATTGTGGATGCTAAATTTGCAAAGCACAAAAGTTTCATTTCTATAGAAATATTTCAATGTATTCGCATGGATAATGGATGCGCATCGCGATTCTCGGCCCAAAGAATACTCTCAAGTAAGTGAAAAATATCGAACGTAATTTAACTTAATTGGATTTTCTATGAAAAGTAATCATAATTCCCTGTCATAAATACAGTGACACACACAGTAAGACCTCAGTAATGACAACAAGGTAGAATGGGTTGCGACCGCAAACACGAGTATGTTTTGGGTACCTCGATTATAAGCCCAGGGAGTAAATTAAGCCCAGGCTAAAGCCCAGGGAAGTTTCTCGCGTCCAGGAAGTTTTGGGACACCGTAGAGATGTAAAATTCACATATTTATCAGAGATTATACTCTAGTTTATCATGTAAAAATTTTATATTGATCCATGCAAAAATAACGGAAAAATTGATCATTGATTTTTTTTTACCGATCGGCAGGCTACGGCGATTGAAGGGAGATAACTCACGTTGATTACTCTAAGACTTTCCTGGCGCTGTTCCAGCATATACAAGTCGACATAAAAATCTAACAACTGATAGCAGAAATTAATATACTGTCATTCTGGAATTTAAAAAAACCACTCAACCCATGCCGATCGTTCAATATTCAACCTTGAAAAATGCACCCCCGGGTCAAAATACTTCATTACACCGGCAACTGTAATCAATATTGTCACCAGTTAAGTGTAAAGAAAATTTTTTGCCTTCGTTCAGATACGCGCGTTTATTTAAAGTTAGTTCTATACAGGCACGTACGCGTATTTTTGACGTAAGGCTTTCATTTCAAAAAAGCGCTATAGAGATAGAGTTAAATAAACAGTTCCCGTCGCCAGTAGAATATATCGGTAGTTTACCGAGAACATTTAAAGCACATAATTTTAACATTTCTTCCGCAACAGAATCTAAAACTAAATTGTAATTTTTTTTTAAATTCGCATCTTGAAGTCATGGTGCTATTGTCTTCTTTCCTCATCAAAATGTTTTCCATTTTAATCCCACATTCAAGATGGCTATCTTTAACCGCCTTTGACAACCTTTGTAGAGAGAAGTCATAATTGAAAGTATTGTCTGAATTCAGACAGCAACTATGGCAAAAATAATCTAGTTGTACTTCTTGTAATTCTTTAAATTGGGCCTTGCTTATCCCCTCGCATTTAATATGAAACCACTTATCAAATTTCTTGCATGCGATGGTGTTGATATCACATTTCTTATTGCAAACCCCACATAAAAAAGTTGCCATTTTTGCAGTTTACTGCAGTTTCAAATTAATTAGTAACAGTGTTCACTTTAGTGTATTGGCTTACATTACTCACACTTGTCAGAGATAACTATCCTTGATAAAGACGGGTTCTTGCTCATTACTGGAGCGTGTCTAATTAATCAATTTCAGATGTCTGATGACAGGACACACGCCGTTAATCCGATAATTACCAGGTGCTCATAATTAATATATTACTCGTATTATCTTTTGTAAACAATTTGAGGAAAAAAGGTTATAAATAATTTTAAATAAGTACATCTTTAAGATAAATAAAAGAGAAAAATTATTATTTTAAAGATATAAGAAAACAATGATTTAACATGTAAGGCGACTTTTCAACATTATTAAGAAGATACCGTTATATAGATGTTATAGAAATAGCTAAATGCACTTGACAATTTAATATGTAAAGCGACTTTTCAACATAATAAAGAAGATATCGTTATTTTCGTTTTAATTAATAAAATATTACAAGACTGTTGGGAAAGATGAATTTGTCTAATTACTTACATAATATTGCACAAACTGTGAATTTTGATTATGATAATAAAACGAAGATTAGGTCGAAAGAAGAAATGTCCAGAAGAAAAGACATAGTCACAATTTAATTCTGAAAGACATATTTTGTAATTAAAAAAAATAATCATAACATACATTTAGCTATTTCTTAAACTTTATATTTTAAGTGATTCATTCTATATATCATATTAATAAATGTCAATATTAATAAACGACAATAAACGTAGGTTTTGTTATCTCAAAACCAGGTTTTACGACATAAATATATAATATAAGTTTTTCGAATTACTGTGCATTTTGCTTCCAATACATTTTGTACCATACATTTTACTATTTTTCCCCATGTTAAAGACCATGTTCCCTCTTCTCTTGCTATAATTTCAGCAAAGTAGTACTACTGGTAATATTTTTTCGGGTTAAAATATAATTATGCACGTCCATTGATTTATCATCTTGAAAAAGAGGGAATTACAATTTATGAAGACTTAGAAAATGAGTGTGTTACATTACTCTCAGGAAATCTCAATTCAATCATGTTTCTTTGAGGAAGAAGGGTTTTGTTGCCGAATGGTCTAAACTTTGCGGCATGCGTTTATCACGGGATCACAATGGCTGTCACCGTCTATGCTTGGATCACACTCGAACGTCTCGATATAAGTGAAAGAATGTTCACTGAAGTGTTAAATACCATTAAATGAAAACGACATTAAAGGGAAAATTTGATAACATTTATATGATTGCCTTTGTAACAAAATGTCTATTAAACTTGTTTGGATTCAGTTAAAAAAATCGTCAATAAACCACCAAATTATTTTTTAAAAGTTAACAATAAGGGTTAATAGTAAGGAATTTTTAGGGTTTCAAATGTCCTATATTATTGGTTGAAAAACTTTGACTAAGATTCGGTATAATTTGACGGGATGTGTTATACCATAGGTTCGTTATAATCAACACTCTCGTGTTTAGTACCACAGAAAGTGCAACATCACACTTCCGGTATAGGTCACCTGTCAAATTTCGCCAAAATGAACTGCAATGGGGGTCTTGTTTAGCCAAATGCTTTAGAGTGAACAACTTTATACATGTAGTTTAATACATCCGTGTAAGTTCTTGCTGTAATGAGACTGATGCACACATAAGTAATAGAAATAGTGACATTTTGACGTGTTTTTATCGTTGTGTTGCGTGGGTAATAAATAAGTGATGTGTGGGGTTGGGAGGTCTAGAAATTGATTAAGACTAGGTGCATGTGTAAGATTACTGAAGTATTTTGAGAACAATAGAAGGTAGTTGTTCTCCAAAGCTGTAACTTGAAGTATATAAGCCAACAGAAATTGTCATTAAATAATGAAGGGTGAAAAAATAAGTATTATGACTGTGACGATGAGTCTTTTAAATGATTTAGTCATGTCTAAATACGGTGTATGCACGGGGTGTGATAATTTACACAATCTACCATCTGCTTGAATCAAAATTTTTTTCGGTTTCAATGCATTAAGGTTACCAGTCTTGTTAGTAGTCAGGGTTGTTTTAATAGTGGCCATTTTCAGTCAGGGTAAACAATAGACCTGAAATACATGGCTCCGAACGGCTTTTTTTATAATACTGATGTTGCCGTTTCGGAGCCATGATGCCATCCTATATAAAAACAGGGGAAATTACATTGACCTACATGCAGGTTATAAATTTCTTATAATCACAGGATTTACGGGTGTGTGAATGATCTCATTGTATATTGCCTTACCAGAAACATTAATGAATCGATCCGCGATGTTTATTCAACCAAGTTAGTAAAAATATCCAAGTTTTTAATCCATTTGTATAAGCTATCGGCGCAAATATTTTTTGCGGGTCGCCATGTTTTAAATATGCATTACTAGGCCTCGCGCATGCGTGCAATTATATTTTTCAACGGGACATCGAGTACTTATTTGTTTAAGCAATCTCATCGATGACTTTTTAACCTGGATTTGACACCAGCTTCCAATAAAAATAAAATATGTTCACAATTATTGCAATTTAAACCATTTGATTGAAAATACCTCATTTTCGCGCATGCCCGAAGCCTAGTAATGCACATTTTAAACATGGCGACCCGCAAAAAATATTTGCGCCGATAGCTTATACAAATGGATTAAAAACTTGGATATTTTTACTAACTTGGTTGAATAAACATCGCGGATCGATTCATTAATGTTTCTGGTAAGGCAATATACAATGAGATCATTCACACACCCGTAAATCCTGTGATTATAAGAAATTTATAACCTGCATGTAGGTCAATGTAATTTCCCCTGTTTTTATATAGGATGGCATCATGGCTCCGAAACGGCAACATCAGTATTATAAAAAAGCCGTTTGGAGCCATGTATTTCAGGTCTAGGTAAACAATGCCTAGGAGTAGATTAATTACTCTGACACACCAGTTTAAGGTTGATATCATCTTAGAGACTTGGACACATTGCAAGTGTTATGATATCTGTAACAATGGTTTCTGATCAAAATGGAAATTATTTGTCCCTAAAATAAATATCGCCCAAAAATTCATTTTGCACTATGCGAAAATATAAATTGGTTAAGCTGCATTACGTTTTTAAATTTTCTGAATTTTTTTTGATTTTCTAAAAATGTATTTTTTTTTAAAAAAAGATAGCCTCTAACCACAATCCGTGAATTTCATTTTCTAAAATTTAATTTCTTTTAGCTGTAATTAAACAGAATCCTCTGACCGGTTGGTCAATGTTTAACAATGGGTACTATATGAGCTTGGAGCATGCGCACGGATGTACGGAAAAACCCATGAATTGAAGGTGAAACATGACAAATTGCATTAATTGTCCTTCATTAATATCCAGATGTATTTGAAATGGTGTTATGTATCCCTTACTAAGTCACAAATGACAAATTCAATGAAGTTCTGTGTTTAATTTATTGTATTTCACCGTTTTTAAAGTTGCGTTTCAATGACCCCGGGTTTTGATTACGTAACCATGTTCTAATATTAGATCCTAAATGCTGCATCTCGCTGGGTAATTACTGTAATTTCTGTATTTATTCGAGCTTTTATCATTGAACCAAATGTAACATTGTTCATTAGGAACATCCTCAATTAGATTGGCACCATTTTAGTTTTTTCTTTGGAAAACTTAATGCAGCTTTAAAGTGTCAGGAGGTTGAATTTAGGAATTAACTTTGTCACTACATTGCATGTATCGATACTGTAAACAAATCTGTCCTTTGTACATGATTATGACAGGTGTGCGGGTGGCCACAATGGTTGTTAGTCATTGAGTGCCATAATAGGGAGGTTTGGGTAATTTGGAACATTACATAACCCAGCAGTATAATTTTAATTGTGGTATACATTGTATTAACCTGGAGTTCATGATAGGTATTTTATTTCTGTTACTGGAAAGAGATAATTCAACCCCTAGCCCTCATACTCTAGACTACTGCCCTACCAACTAAGCCTCAAAGACTTCATTTTGTCCCAATACTTGTGAAATCTCAACTAAATTTCCATTAATGAATTTTATATAACCCAAAGTGTCTTAAAAGCTATAGGTAGCATTATTTTTATCACAGCAAAAGGGAAACTTAAAAAGTATGGTAACTAAGAAGTGTCCAAACTATCCTAGCTATTTTTGAATTGGACAATGAGAAATATTGTGTAGTTTTGCATGTGAATTCATGTGATTTTTTTACCTGAATAATTATTATCGTTAATTTTTAAAAGATTAAAAAGATTAAATAGATTAAATTTACACACTGAAGCAAGTAAAAAAATGGCTACTGTTGATCTAATAGATATTTTATGTTTTCAGAGATGGATATATGGTAGATTAAACAACTAATATCAACAGTCATGCTTGGTGCTCAAACACTTAGTAAAGTACAGAGGCTTGTGTTGGGTATTATTGTGTTATTGATAGTGGATCTAATTTGGGTGGCATCATCTGAACTAACTGAGGTAAATATAGAGAAACAGATAAAGCTTAATGGAGTACGATTATTATCTTACAAGATTTTTCGTTTTCACTTTTCATTTGCGTTATCGTTGGTGAATACCAGTATATGTTTTACAGGATAGTAGCTACATGTATTCACTTTATTCATAAAGGGGCCTCAGTGGCCAAGTGGTCAAAAACACCTCCTTATGGATCGCAGTGCCTCTTACAGCACAAGTTTTAATCTGATTTGGGCAGATCTTTGTGTGCAAAAGTTTGGGGTTTTTATTCTGGAAAAGTTTGTCAGCTCACTTGCTGAAGGTTAGAGCTTTTCTGTGGGTTTCACTGGTTTCTTATATCACCCCAGAACTGACAGTCTTAATATAAGTGATGGAATCTTAAATTGGATAAATATATCTTATTCTTCTCCAAACTGTTATGGCTCTGTATTTGGCCTAAAATTCTAACTAATCTGAATCCCAAATTTTGATGTTTTCTATAGGAATATGCATGTATAAAATAATTTTCAAAATACACATATTACAAGTCTCAATTAGATCTCCTTCTGAACTACCTGTACCATTTGTCTACATCCTGATTGTGATTACATGTGTATCTTACATTGTGTATTCTTAAAAGTCAGGTTGGCCTGCAACAGTGGACAGTTTGCATCACTAACTTATATGAGGGGAGGGATGCTCCTTGATTGCATGTCATTGTAATTTTGAAACAAACAATGGTGGAAAAGTGTTTAAAATTGTGCAGTCTGACATCTTATGACCAGTCACGAAAATAGGTTACAAAGAATAAGAAACTGGTACATGTAGTCCTCCATAAAATCTGCTAGTCCTGGACTACTAAATAGGAACACTGGTTTTATGCAACCAATTGGCCAAATCTAGATTGATAAATTTTATCAACTTCATAAGTCTGAAAATTTATGTAAATTGTAGAATTATAATGATTAATTTTAAAATATCAAGCCACAGCTCATACCTTTATTTATTTTACAATTTCAGTATTTGTTCAAAGATACACATTTTAATCAGCCATTTTTTACTACATATGCAAAGACATGTATGTTTATGTTATATTTACTGGGGTTTATATTCTGGAAACCATGGCGAGAACAGTGTAGACGTGGCAACAAGGTATGTACTGTTATCTATCAGGAATTTTTTGGCTCATAGATTATCTACTGGAAAGTTGGAAATTGTGGCAATCATTTAATGTTCATGTAAATTCATGAGAGTATCAAATCACTGTGGCAATCATTTTATGTTCATGTAAATTCATGAGAGTATCAAATCACAGAAATATTTTGCAAATATTTTATTTTATGATATTTTACTTGCATTCATCATCTGACAGTGTGATAACGAAAGTTCACAAATATCATTGTCGTAAAAATTAACCGACAGGAAAATTTTCAGGTTTACAGTAGTATAATATTTCTATTTCCTCTTAGCAACTGATTGGGAAACTTATTCAAACTTAAGGACTTCTGACACTTAAAAATTACAATTAAAATATATCTATGCACATACAGTAGATATTGTTGGAGTGTTTTTGGGTCCAGTCTTCCTTGTTACACATTGCACTTGTATCCGTGGATTTACCCACCAGCAATAAATGGAAATTCACTGTATATTGTGGATTAGCATGTCATTGAACAGTTTTGGTACTGTAGCAGAATTAAGTGGTATTCAGTTACAACTGCTATTTACAATCAAAATGACATTATACCAAGCATCTGGTTAATTGTTTTTCATCAAGAGATTACTAATACCAACATTTGAATTATCTCCCCTTGCAACTGTTAACTGATTTGACTTTATGTGAGACAGAGAATTTTACTTTTTCTGTTTTAAATGTTGGATTAATATTGTTGTAAGTTTGTTAAAAAGTAAAATCTGAATGTTACAGTCAGTATAAAAGCAGTCTTGTCTTAGTAATCTGACTATGGGAGGTAGACAAGCCATGTGATTTCAATTAGGGTATTGTTCCTGTTTTATTTTCTTACAGAAATTCATACAACCAGTATTTAATTTTGTTTTTTTTATTCTTTGTTGTAGAAATTAATTCAACCAGTAGAACCATCACACTCTGAAATTACAGTAGATTCCAAATCAATGGTATGTAATTTTTAAGCTTCCTTCCACAGAGAGCGGCTTCTGTTGCTGAGTGGTTTCACTTATTAACTCCCTCTCACTGCCTAAGGCTGCAGTGTTTTTTGGCACTCTAGTATCCTCCACCATCTTTGAACTGACCTTCTTTATACAAGTTAAAGAATTTTGTCAGTCAGATTGTTTTTATATCTTTTCTCTACTTAAAAATCAGTCTTTTTGTATTTTTTAATGATGTTAACATCAAAATGGTACCATATCTGATGCATCATGACATCACATCATTTCTGCTTTCGTATTGAATACACGTGTATATTGTAGATACTGGTCATATTTTAAAGGCTCTTAGAAAATTTAGAGATGAGAATAGAAATATTTATTTAATAGAAATATGTCACTATGGCTACAAAACATTAGTTTTTGTGCATACTGTAAATTATTGGACACAACAAATTTACATGTTCATCTGCAAAAAGCAGAATTCTTTCTTCCTTATTGTCATTTTTCAAAATTAAACAAAAAATTAAAATGTGAAAAACATATTTAGTACTTATTTTGATTGAAAATGACTTTCAAAGGCTCATGAAAAAAGACAATGGAATATACATCTTGTGATAATTGTCATGCTCTTTGTATACACCTCAATTTTAATTTTTTTTTTCAGACTGATTCTATATATGTGCCATTAAAATATGAAGATAAATCCAGTGGTACAGAATCGGATGAAGCCAGTAGTGAGTACTAATTATCTACTGACCTACCATCTGACTGCCAACTGATCTACTGACTGATTCTCAACAGCACTTTTCATTGTCTATTACCTATTTAATCCATCATTAACTTTATACATTTGATTGATTGATTGATTGATTGGTTGATTGATTTATTTATTTATTTATTTATTTATTTATTTATTTATTTATTTATTTATTCATTCATTCATTCATTCACCAATAACTGATAAAAAGCTGTTTTAAGGTCATTTTGTTTCATAATTCAACCAAAAAGAACTAAAGAATATCTGTCTGTAAAGTCCATACTGATTACAAATATGGAATTTTGTTACTTTTTTAAAATCTTTTACAAGATTCTTCAACTTCCTAAAATTTCTTATAGTATGATTAAAGCATTCCTTATTATTTTAGAATTGTAGTAAAGCATTATTTATTTTAATATTATAGGTCTATCTATGAAGAGAGGTGTTAGATTTAGTAATCTTTCTGAAGTCAGGCAGTTATCAGGTAATATTTGTTTTACACATATAATTTTTAATTTGCTAAAAGTTGAGCTTATAGCACAGTGGAGTTTGATCATTGATGCATGTTTAAACTTTAATCTTCTAAGAAACTGTTATATGAAGTTGAACCAGATGAAGTTAGGAAGGTCCTTGGTTGATATAGATTAAAAGTTATCTAAATTTTCTAAAAGTCTAAATTAGTCACCATTTCTGTTATAACTAAGACAAATATATAGCCATCACAGATTTATTTATCAAACAGTTTAGTTCAAAATTGATTTATAGAAGGTAGATGTATTCCTATTTAACATATACAGTATAATGTATTTTCTGATAATTTTTTCATTGACCGTATATTCAGTTTATGCAAATGAGTTGTTATTTTAAGCTGATTTTCTACAAAATGTCTCAAAAAGCAAAGCTAAAAGACCAATTTAGGCTAGGAAAATCTTTTGTTCATGCAGTTTAAATATGTTCAGGATGTATAACAGACGTTGTAAAGTTATGAATAGTTGAGCCGTATAATGAACATTATAAAGTTATGAATAGTTTAGCTATATAACAGACATTTTGAAGTTCTGAATAGTTGAGTCATATAATGGACATTATGAAGTTATGCATAGTTTAGCCATATAACACAATATGTAGTTCCTAATAGTTGAGCTATATAACAGACATTTTGAAGTCAATACAATCAACAAGGATTTAATGTCTGTTATTGTTTACACATACAGTTTACCTGTTATATCCTTAAGATCAATTCAAAGACTCTAGCTTTGATCACTACATACATGTAATTTTGTATATATATACAGTAGAACTTTGATGGCTCAAATTCCATGGGACTTTGGCCAAATATTCAAGCCACCGGGGGTATGAGCAATCGAACATCAAGATACAAACGGAGGTTCGGGTTCTCATGATTATTGACAGGCAAAGAATCTTTAAATTTGCAATACATTTGTACAGCAAAGAATCTTTAAATTTGTAAAACATTTGTTCATGTAAGTGTATTTAAAGGTCAAATAATAAAATGTCCAGATTAAAATTGCAATATTTATCTTGAATTATTAAAAATTTTGAAAAAATTCATAGATAATGAAATGGTAGAAATGTACCAATTAAAAATACCAAATTCATTATTCATCATATCTTGATAATGTTTTCAAACTTAATGTTGACCTGTGTGCGGTCTGTCTTATGATGTTTTATGGCTGCGGGGCTAGAACATGGCACTTACTTTTAATTTCAACAAGTGATGATACAAAATAAACTTACTTTATTCTAATCACAATTCAAAGCACAGTCATTTTAATAACAGGAAATAACGATAATACCCCGGTACATATTACTCTGCATAATCCAGTGACATGTAAATTACAGAATCTTATGTGCAATCATCAAGGGTGGACAACTGAGGTGTTTTAGAGATCAAACATTTCCGCCTGTCATATGGATCAAGAGATAAAGAACTGTTTATATCGAGCACTGTCTCATTAGGTAAATTAATAATCTTGAGTAGCACTCAACATTTTAGGTAACACTCTAGACTAATTATTTCGTTCTACTCTATTACATTTGATAAAATCTGTAATATGGCTTCAGCTTGTGTTTTGTTTACAATTACCCGGGTCACAGGTTGTTCTGAAAAAATGTATTCGAGCAATAGAAGTTGAATTTTCAATAACTTTATGCTTTGAATAAATATTTATTATTCGAGCGAGCAGGGGTATTCAAGTTAACGAAGTTTGAGCCATTGAGGTCTATTTACATAGAATATTATAGGAAATTGGTTGGGACTGACAGATGACTTCAAGTTATGCAGGGTATTAGAGGTAACGGCATTTGAGCGATCAAAGTTTTACTGTAGTTATATGGACACAGAAGAAATGAGACATAGGCCTTAGGTTTTGGCTACAGATATGGACCTTAGGTCTTGTTTACAGATATGAACCTTAGGTCTTGGTTACAGATATGAACCTTAGGTCTTGATGACATACATGGACTTTAGGTCTTGGTTACAGATATGGACCTTAGGTCTTTGTTACAGATATGGACCTTAGGTCTTGGTTACAGATATGAACCCTAGGTCTTGGTTACAGATATGAACCTTAGGTCTTGATGACATACATGGACTTTAGGTCTTGGTTACATATATGGACCTTAGGTCTTGGTTACAGATATGGACCTTAGGTCTTGGTTACAGATATGAACCTTAGGATTTCGTTATAGATATGGACCTTAGGTCTTAATTATAGATATGGACCTTAGGTCTTGGTTACAGATATGGACCTTAGGTCTTAATTATAGATATGAAACTTAGGTCTTGATGACATATATGGACCTTAGGTCTTGGTTACAGATATGGACCTTAGGTCTTGATGACATACATGGACCTTAGGTTTTGGTCTTTACATCTTATTATTAGACCATAGACCCACATATCTGTAGTGACATCAGTTAGAGTCCATAACTGTATAATATACATGTACAGCCAATAACCTAACCCTTGACATAACTGATTTGAAGTGCAACAGAATAACTAAATCCACAAAGACTTTTTATATGATAAATAAAATACCAAGACTAGTAATTATTTTCAGAAACCTATGCAGAAGATGCATTATTAGCCAGATTGTCATATCAGGCAACTCTTCGTGCTGAAGAAGCTAAATTCAGAGAAATGAACAAACTTACAATAAAACAAGTAGCAAAAATTGCTTTCATATTCTGTATTTTGGTAAGTATTTTGATTATCAATGCCACAATTCAGAGTTCTGTTAAAAATATTATATTTTTGTAAATGCTGTATTTCATTAGACACATTTTTTGAGAGACCCAATTCCTGTGTTGTTTATTAAGAGTTCTATTGATTTTTTCCTGAAAACTACAGTAATTAACCCTTTGTTCACATGGTCCATCTCAAGAGAGAACTCCTTTCTATGTTGCATATTAGCATTCTGTTAATTGTTTCTCATGTTAAAAAACAGTATTCCAACTCCTATTTATAAGGTCTAACCCATGAGAAACACCTTTCTGTAGTAGAGTTGAAATAAAAAAAAAAACAGTTAAATTGACCACATTTTTTAATTTGAATGGTTAGAGTATCGGGGAAGATCAAATATGTAAATCTTTGATATCTTTTGCTTATACATCTTCTTTAGAGAGACACTAGAATATCTATTATTAATTGTTTAAATTAAAAAGTTAACTCTCTTGTAGTGTTACGTTTTGTGATTTAAAATTAAATAATTTTTTTAATAGAGGGGAGATATAGGGAGATGATTTCTTCAGGGTTTCTGTGTAATATTTATGTCAAGTTTGGTTCTTATCTTTCCTACAACATCAAGGTAGTTACAGCAAGGTATATAGAAATGACATGCAAGCTCATCAAAGAAGATAGTATGGAGAACTGTTACTATCGTACAAATATTGTCCTGTTCCACCTGTACTATACACACACACATTTTTTTGTGCACACCTGTATCTGAGCTAATAATGTCAATAAATGTTTTGTGATTTCAGTGGTTCTTTGGGAACTATTCATACCAAGTAGCTTTAAAAGACACAGAAGCGGGCATTGTCAATGTCTTGTCATCAACCTCAGGTCTTTTCACATTGGTTTGTGCAGCTATTTATCCTAGCTCAGGGGCAGATAAATTCACACTGTCTAAACTTGTGGCAGTCCTTATTAGGTATGTAAAAAGTAAAATGAACTCTTTATTTTTAGCATGCCCAATAAAAAGCTCATAAAAATTCATGATATACATGTACATGTATTTACACCAAAAAGAGTCAAACTAAGATACATAGGAACAAAAAATCTGTAAATTTGTTAAGGGCAACAATTTATTCCTGCTGTCCAGGGTGTAATGAAACCACTTAACACAAATAGTCTTCATGGTCCTGTGGTTTGTCATTGCATTGAAACAAAGTTAAATTTTTAAGGTCAAGGTGGAATATGCATGCTTGAAATTGAGGCCACAATATATTACTGCTTTGGAAAAATTTCATGAATCTTCACATGTATTATCTATATGGTCCAGTGGTGTGTTTCTTATCCTCAAAATTATGACTTGTAAAAGATGTGTGGAATATCAGTTACTGGGCAGGGCTTCAGAGTAACATTTGTTCGATTGTCTTTAGAAGTTTGTTTTTGGGATGGACATGTCAGTAGTTTGATCTTGCTTGTCGAACTAGAAAAGTACTTATAGAAAATTCAACATCTGTTTTCAGTAATACCAGTATTTGTCCATTTAACACTTCCATACGTCGTGTTAATTGACTACAGTTCTATACACCTTTACCGAATAGTGTTCACTCTCGTTTGTGGGTAATTCAATTCTGTCAGTTTTGCTCCAGCCAATGGATTTAAGCGTAAACAAAAGTGTTAAACTCTTTATGAAAAGTGAATTTGAAAAGTGGTACCTCAATCAAATTTCCGAGGAACTACAAAAAGGCGACGACGTCGAGAAAGTTCACGTGGAGTTATCTCTTACTGTCATGAAATATGGATTATGAAAGCGTGCGATTACATCCATGGTAAAAAAGATATAACTGTTAATGGTTTCATAGAAAGTGGAATCCTTGATGTTGTCAAAAAATGTAAATGAATTTTTGGAATAAATTACCGGTATCCACCATTGCGATTGAATTGTGAATATGCATATGCGTACGAGTTCATCCATTTATTAACTGATTAAAGTTGAATACATTTGTTTAATGTTTGTTGT
Organism: Tegillarca granosa; assembly: GCA_029721355.1. Lineage (NCBI taxonomy): Eukaryota > Metazoa > Mollusca > Bivalvia > Arcoida > Arcidae > Tegillarca > Tegillarca granosa. Next base: position 46,534,818 of record CM056597.1, on the reverse strand, counting down.
CTTAATTTACTTCCCGTATTACATATATGAGCTCAGTATAGTAGGGAATTTTTCGCAATGATATACCCATAACGTGAAAATTACACACAGCGAAAATTTCACCTGCTATTTTGTCTTTGAAATCGCGAAAAAAAGCCTTCGCGAAAAATTCCCGATTTACGGTAATTACTTCGATAAAATAGGTAATTTACAGTTACAACCTAATACATTTATGAAATAAATAAAATTCAAGTTTCTTCTAAATAACAACATCAAAATAGCAAGAGTTTGAACTATATCAGGATTTCAGCTGATGTCAGTTGATGCAAGATCACTACATTATTAAAAACAAAAACTACCTAAACACCATAAATCTAGAGAATTTTAATTGTGAAGCTTTCAGACCTCATTATGTTTAACCAGTGGTTTAAATACCATTGTAGCTGGGCCTAAATCATCACACATTCATTTCAGGCAGTGATACTATACAACAAAAACACCAGACTTCATAAACTGTAAATGTACTTAATTTCATGGGGTCAAATGCTAATCAAAATGTTTTTGATTCAAAATAATTCTGAGTTCATTAAGTTTGTTAATATTATCCAAGTGGCGGGTTTATTATAAATAATTGGATTTAATATAAATAATTGAATTGATAGGATTTTGATTAAATATGCAGCAGAATGTCCATATTAATAGAGACAATTTCGATGTTGACTATGTACTATTGTTCCCATTGCACAAATTTTTTGCGAAAATTTTTCGACCAGGAAATAAGCGAAAATAAGTACACCACGAAAAAAAATCTACACTTACAGTATGCTGATTATCAATAGAAGATGATATCCCAGTGGGAGCACACTGTGCACCCTTTGTGGTGCCATTATTTATGTCATCATGTCATGTGTTTTTTATTTTCAGTATATCTGGGATTGTACTTGTTAGTTTGTCAGATGTATCAATAGAAGATGATATCCCAGTGGGAGCATTGTGGGCCCTTTGTGGTGCCATTATTTATGCATTATATTTAGTGTCACTAAAGAGAAGAGTAGATCATGAAGATAAATTGGATATTCCAATGTTTTTTGGTAAGTTTTAGATAGTAGTTTTTGTTGTAAACAAGGCTTCAAGTACATTTTTTACAGAGTAGGGTACATTAAACGTAGCTCTATTTTTTCTCAAAATCTTAATTTTTTTTTTTTTTTGTCTAATATTTAAAAAATTTTAGTTTTATACTCTGCATGGTTTTTTTCACACATTTCATTGTCATCAAAATTTTATGATTTTCAGTGTGATAGAATGGTTATATGTCTTAAGCTAAAAAGCTATCTTGTTTGACATCAGAGTTTAGCTATGATTCTATGACATGTGAGTATGAGTCTAACGATTTTATGGCTATTTCAGTTTGTATATGTATATGCCACAAGGAGAAATGGATTTGAGTATTAATGAAGTGTGTAACACCTACCCTTTCTCATATATTGAAATGGTCAGTTCTTGAATGGTTGAAGAAACTTGAGTATCCATGGAAACCACAGGGAAACTGACAAACTTTCTTATGCTAGTATCTGGGACCTCGGTGGCTGAGTGGTCTAAAGCGTGCACTAACCGATCACAGTGCCTCTCACCACCTAGGTTCAAATCCCATGCGGGAAAGATCCTAGTGTGAGAAAGTTTGTCAGTTCGCTTGCCGAAGGTCGGTGGTTTTCTACAGGCACTCCGGTTTTGTCCACCATTCCAGAACTGACCGCCTCGAAATAAGTGAAAGATTCTTGACTTGGGCATAAAACACCATTACTCCACTCCACTCCACTCCACTCGTGCTAGGATCTGGCCAAGTGGAATTTTAACTCGGACAGTAAGAGATACTTTGATCTATAAGTGCTCATTTTAGACCACTAAGCCACTGAGGCTCCTTATGTCATAAAGAGCAGTTATCTGAACTTTTTTAAATCACAAAAATACAGGAAATGTTAATATTGCTAATGAACTGTTTACAGATTGCCTTTTACTGTGTCCTGTCTAATACTGCCATACAAAGCAAGCCAGTCATCATGCACATGAATTATATTTTTAGAGAAAAATCATTTTATTTTTAGGTTTTGTAGGTTTATTTTGTGCAGTTGTTTTGTGGCCAGGATTTCTTATCCTTCATTATAGTGGCTCAGAGACATTTAAGTGGCCTAATGGAAAACAGTGGTTATTTATATGTATAAACGGTGTGGTGGGAACTGTTATTTCAGAGTTTTTGTGGCTTTGGTAAGTAATTAATGACATGACATGCAAATTTTTATCTTTATTATCAAACCTGATTTAGAGGCTTAAAAAGAAAAATGGCAATTTTTACTTCATGTTGTTATTGTAGAGTTAAGGTATATAAAAAACTATAAAATTAGCCATCTTTAAAAAAAATCTTTCTGTGAACAATGGTAAGATATGTAACTAGAAAATGTTGATACAAAATGATAATTAAAATATCTGGAGATATTTGTCTGATAGTTTCAAAACAAATCATACATAATTAATAAAAATAGTAGAATAAAACAATAAAATAACTGGTGATTTTTGTGAGGTAGTTTCTGTTAATTTATGATAGAGTACAAATTTTTTTTTAATATTTGTGTTTTCAGGGGATGTTTTTTGACATCATCGTTGATAGGAACATTATCTTTAAGTCTTACCATACCATTAACTATGTTAGCAGATGTTGTTTTAAAAAGTGTAAGTATTTTACAATTTATTTTACCCCTGTAGATGGCAGTCATGGGTGACAGTTAATTAAATTTTAAGAATTTTCACACGAAATTTAACATCACTGGGTTTAATCTTGTGTTAGTATCAAAGATATTGGTTTTTTATACACCAGTTTGAAAAATGAACAAATTTATTATGTAACAACTTTTGTTTGTCTGTTTATCTGTCCAGATGGTTTTTTTTGAGCACTTGAGACTGTGATCTTTATTAAATGTATTTAAAAATTTGATGCACAACTTAATGAGCAAATATCTTGTGCAAGTTTGAATTTTTATCATGTAAAAAGGTTGATTAAAAGTTATTGCCCTTTTACATTAAAACCTTTGAAAATATGCCACCTCTTATATGAATGATTATAGGCAAAATTAAGTATGATATTGAATCCTCTGGGTTCTTAAATCTGTAATTTGATCATTTTTGTGAAAATAATGTAGATTATTGTTTGATATTTGAATTCTCAAAGCCCATAAATCTTTAAATTGGAAGGAAAAAGGCTACAATTTTTTGTACAGATTGTAAAATTGCTTTAAACTTAAAATTTATGTATTTGATAGTTTTCAGTTTTGTTTTCACAGTTCCTTACAAATGGTCTTCAAATGAGGCAAAATTCAAGGTCATGACCTACTTATAAATCTTTATGTTCTTTCAAAAATGTAACTTATTAAGTTGGTCATATATATTCAAAGCCCTACCATGCCCATCATGTCTTTCCGTCTTAAAATTCAAACCCATGACCTGTAAATAATAAATCTGCATCCCTGACCACTCTGATATTGTTTCACACACACACACACACACACACACACACACACACACACACACACTATTCTTGTCACTTTATGTTATTATTTCTTTTTCAGGTACCTTATAATTGGCTGTTTTATGTTGGAACTATTCCAGTATTTTTATCTTTTTTTGCCGTCAGTTTTTTGACACATTATGAAAATTGGGATCCAGTTTTAATAGGAGTTAAAAAATGTCTTCATTTTATGTGTCGGAGGAGATTATTATCAAGGTATTCAAATTGCTGGATTTTATTTAAGTTCAAATATGTTAAAGAATTGTTATCAGCAGTTTCAATACAAGTTGAGGGCCTATAAATCCTGTCTACTACTCTGACGAAACATGGCACACATTGTGGGCTACTTTATTTACAAAATACAAGAATTTTTTTTTCATTTCTTTTATAGATCCTTTCTCAATCCACCTTGTTCTTGTCATCTCGCACGGTAATTATTGCACATTTTAGGCTCATTTATAACTTTCAGAAATACTGGAAAATTCACCATTTTAATCTTTAATGAAAAAAATTTCTAGGAAGACCCCATACCTAACCCTACTAGAGAGGGGATACCCCTTTACAACCATTCTGTCAAGTCACCTTTGTGTTCAAGATGCCTCGTCCTATAAGCAAAAGTTGACCAAAGATTGCTGTCTTCTTTTCTTTCTAGTCTGGTACTTTCAGATCTGCTGAAAAGGTTGGTTGTGATAATTAAAATTTCTGATTGTTTATTTACTTTTTTATGAGTGAGAAATGTTCTTATTTCTTAATCAAGATTATTTTAATTAAATGAGGAGAGAAAAAAGGGGGTGGTGGTGGGGGGGGGGTGATTCAGGGATGGTAGAGAAAAATGGGAGTTCAAAGAAAAAAAACAACAATCTTTAGGGGGCAACTGACAAATTATCTCACACTGGGATCTGGATGAGTGGGATTCAAGCCAAGACAGTGAGAAACACTGATCTGTAAACTCTAGCTGTAAATTACTTGGCTATCAAGGTTATTAATTATTTATGATATAAAAAGGACTATAATTACCTACGGAGCAAACTTTATGACATCATATGACCTTCCCTGCAGTTTTGAATTCATATAGGAAAAATAGGCCCACTTTGAGCCAAAAAACTGCAAGAAGTTGCAAAATTTTGTTTTTTCATGTCAGAATATAAATGTCACCATACAAATGATCTTATTATGAGATTATACAAATATGATGCAAGCCTAATGTTTATGATGCCTTCTATAAAGATTTATAATATTAATTTTCTACCATACTATTATTTTTATTTTCAGAGTGCGGGATCTTGATAGAGAACAGACTGAAAGTTTAATTGGTGTTAATGACTCAGGTTGATTTTTTTTTATCAATGTTTATGTATAATGGTGTTGTGAACAAATTGTTAACTTTCAACTAGCTAATCTGTAAACATTGTATTTAGCAAAACCACCATTATTATAGTTAGCAAATCTGTCGGTACAGTTCTAAGCAAAACCTTCAATACTAAAGTGAGCTATCTTACATTACTATAGTAAACTTTAACACTCAGTACTGCTGTGAGTAATCCTTAAGTACTGTAGTGAACTAAATCTTTAGTACTCTTGTGACTTAATCTTTCCATACTTTAGTGACTTAATCCTCAGTACTAAAGTGAGCTTACACCTTGTTACTAAAGTGGGCTAACCCCTCAGTACTAAAGTGAGCTAACCCTCAGTACTAAAGTGAGCTAACCCCTCAGTACTAAAGTGAGTTAACACTCAGTACTAAAGTGAGCTAACCCCTCAGTACTAAAGTGAGCTAACCCCTCAGTACTCAAGTGATTTAACCCCTCAGTACTAAAGTGAGTTAGCCCCTAATTACTAAAGTGAGCTAACCCCTCAATACTAAAGTGAGTTAACCCTCAGTACTAAAGTGAGTTAACCCCTAAGTACTAAAGTGAGTTAACCCCTCAGTACTAAAGTGAGCTAACCCCTCAGTACTAAAGTGAGCTAACCCCTCAGTACCAGGGATTTTTCTGGCCATTTTGGGAAAGGGACCTTGGGATGAAATTGGGAAAATCATTGACAAAATCGACATTTTGGGAAAATTTTTCATTAAACTTTAAAAATTTTCACATTGTCAACACATCAAATATTTTGCCTGGAATATTTACTTTTTTGATACATGCTAGTAGTCACTCATTTGTACCAAATCACTCAGACATTAACACAATATCTTCATAGACTGGCTTCAATACAAACATCTGAGAAAGTTGTTTCATGACTTGCTCCCATTCTACCAGATCCTCATTGAGTATAAATGAAAATGTGCATCAATACAGGTTATTATAAAGATATACAAGCTACTCAAAAAATATAGTTTTCCACTTTTTCTTAAGTTTCTCAAAGCAGGATCATTTGGGAATTTTTACAAAATTGGGAAAAATGTATGCTTTTTGGTATTGGGAATGGGTCCCTTTACCGGACCCTGTGAGTGGCCAGAAAAATCCCCGAGTACTAAAGTGATTTAACCCCTCAATACTAAAGTGAGTTAACCCTCAGTACTAAAGTGAGCTAACCCCTCAATACTAAAGTGAGTTAACCCTCAGTACTAAAGTGAGCTAACCTCTCAGTACTAAAGTGAGTTAACCCCTCAGTACTAAAGTGAGCTAACCCCTCAGTACTAAAGTGAGCTAATCCCTAAATACTAAAGTGAGTTAACCCTCAGTACTAAAGTGAGTTAACCCCTCAGTACTAAAGTGAGTTAACCCTCAGTACTAAGGTGAGCCAACCCCTCATCACTTAAGTGAGCTAACCCCTCAGTACTAAGGTTAGCTATAACCCCTTAGTACTAAAGTGAGCTAATCCCTCAGTACTAAAGTGAGCTAACCTCTTTGTACTAAAGTGAGCTAATCCCTCAGTACTAAAGTGAGCTAAACCCTCAGTACTAAAGTGAGCTAATTCTTAAATACTGTAATGAGCTAATCTTTAAGTAATGAGGTCAAATTATTGAGATTAACCAACAGAAGGGTAGCAAACTTATTTAGAAGATTTTATGAAATTTTTGGACAAATTTTGTAAGGTTGAAAATATAAAATTCTAATATAATATTTGGACTTAACACTAGGTTGTTTGCTGAAGGAATGCTTCATATTTGTGTTAATGACAAAAAATTCATTTGCATTCGTCTGAATTCATCCAGAAAGCTAGTATTTATTGGTAAAATTCCTTGAAATATTATTTTTATCAGCTTTACTACAGATTTATGCCTGATGTTGTTCATGGTGGTTGTTGATGTGGTATTGTGTTTGGTAATACTGTTATGCCTAGGTTTTTAGATTTCAGATGAGACTTTTAGTATTACTTGTTATAAGATGTACATGTATAACATTTGTAAACAAGTAGGTTTGTGACCTCAGTTGAGAAACGACTGGAGTTGTGGAAGGCAAACAGTTATGTACACAAAGACCAGAAGTTTTTACTAAACCTCTTTTTAAATTTATTGACATGTGGTGTTTTCAAACATTGTCTGGTTTATAGCATCTGAGATTTCTAAAAATTCTACACTAAATTAGTTTACCCTTGCACTGAATTTTTGTGTCAGAACTTAAAAAAGCATAATCCACTGACCATGCTAGGAAGATATTTTGAATGTAAACAGTACATATAGATTGAGTGTGAATGCCATGCATGTACTGCCCAAATTTTTTAGAAAAAAAGAATCTCAAGTATCAAGTCTCCCCCAGGAAGATAAAAGACTGGGAAGTTAAGGGTTTATGGGAAAATGTTCCATTGGATGAAGCTATAGGTTTGTTGACATCTAAATTAAAAAAAAAGACCCATTTTAAGGGTAAGTTTTGTCAACTTTAATATGGTTTTCATGGCAACAAAATACTTGTCAAAATATATCAATACTTGTTTAAGTCCAAAAAACATAAAATACAATGTGAAATTTTTTTAATTGCAAAATTGAAAAATTAGCAATAATCATATTTATTGTAAAACAGTTATTATTATACCGATGCAGAATACTAAAAAGTGTTCATTAAAAATATTAAAGACCCATTTTTGGTGTTATTTCAACTGTGGTCTGTAACTGCATGTAAATAGAAACTGTAAAGACATGTTAAAATATGAAACTGAGATGGTGTTGAGAAGTATAGTGTTTTATTTTTGTGGTTAAGTTCCATTATTTTATCAAATCAATATGCTTAAGGTTTGTGAGCTGGTCTTCAATTTTCAAGATTTTTATTGTAAACCTAAACTTATAAATGCATCTAAAATAAATGATTCACACAGACATTGAAAAAATTTGAATTTGAATGTTGTCTTAGAAATGTTTTTATTTTGACTTGTATTTTATTTTTAATAAAAATATAAATTTGTCAATTTTTTCCTTCTCTCTTTCAGTACTTTTACCTTTCTATGGTATGGGTATGCAAAGTTTTAAGTTGTACAAGGGAGATAATTCATACTAATGTTAGAGTTTTTTTTTTAATCTCAAGTTTTTTTAACTCATTGTTGAAGAATATGTTTGTTAAGTTTATTGTTATAAATATTAATAAAATGTCCAGGTTTTGTTGGAAACGTAACTTAATTAAAATTTATTTGTCCTTCATATACCCGGACTAAACTCGGTAACAGTGTGAAATGGTTTCCATTCCATATGATCAAACTTAATGTGCCTAAATCAAAAACCTTTATTGGGCACCCAGGACATCTTGTATAATCTGGTATTTCTGACCATTTGACATATAAATGTCTGGTGCTAATGTTCAAGTATAAGTGTATAGGTATTAAGAAGGAATCAATATTCAAGTTTTATTTTGTTCTGACAAAAGTAACAGTTATTATCTGGTTAAAAAATTAAACTTTCACACTTACCATATGTTGTGATTTATGAACTCTGCTATTAACATACTATATAGAAGAATTTTGTAGAAAGTGTGTGTGTGTGTGTGTGTGTGTGTTTGTGTATTAAACATTCTTTTATTTGATAAGGCATCAGCTATATGTACATTCCAGTAAGTTATGTATGTTTAACCACATAAATATGTTATTTTTAACACTGTGTTGAACATATTTCATTTGAAGTGTACTGATTTTTTTCGAGATTTTACAAACAGTTTCATTTCATATTTTTCATATACAAAATTTTGTGTTAAATCTACAATGAAAAACAACTTTACCTAGACAACCGTATAATAAGACAATAGGATGTGTATCTTGTGGACACTGTTTCCTATTTAACTGTACATAAAACTTACAAAATTACAGAAAATCTCACATTTGGATAAAAAGTGCTTTTTTTTTAAAAAAAGGGTTGTTAAAAAGGTGATTCTTCAATGTATCTTTTTTATGATGAGATAAAAGTTTAAGTGTGAATTTTTGCTTTAATGGACCAACATTGTCAACAGGTGGGACATTTGTGTTATTCTGGAACATTGTAGGTTTGGAAGAGTTAATGCGAAAATGAATTAATCAGATCTGGACACACACACACACACAACAAACACACACACACACACAGAGTTTAGACATAACCCAATATATAAATCCAAAATTGACGGTTATATTATTTCACTTATAACTGAATAGGTTTTTTGAAGGTTCGTTGAAGATATGTGATTATTACACTGTGTAGGCTTATAAACAATGGTACCAAGTGTTGTGCCTACTGTTTGTGTATTTGTGTTTGTGACAGTGAAATATGCTTAATTTTCATAGAAAATCCAATTAACTTGATTCAAATTCGATATTTTTCATTTGAGTAACTAGACAGAACAGAAATTGATATGGGCATCCGTGATTACTATGAAACATTTCTGCATACAGTAAAATGTTGCACTATGGGAACTTACATGTCAAAAAAAGGCCAATGGTGATTTTTTGTGCATATGACCAAAAGTGTCACCAAGAACATAACTTCAGATGTAAGTATCAACGTTTTCAACATGTAAAATCCCAATAGCTGCAAGAGTTTCCTTTCTATTGCTATATTTAATGGTATTCACAGATGCCCATAGGAATTTTCAGTTACCAATAGATTCAAGTAAGTGAAAAATACCAAACTTAATTCAGGTTAAATGAATTTTCTATGAATGTTAGACAAAGTTCACTGTCACAGTGACACAAACAGTATGTTATTAAGTGTCAGTATAGTTTGATTGTACAAGTATACTTAATATTTTTTTATATCTAGTCATTATTACATGGTTTATTTTGAGATTACAGTATAATCTGTGTATAAAGTCCACCTAGGGGACTGAGCAAAAGTGGACTTAATAGACAGGTGGTCTTTATATAGAGGGTCCCCTATATATACGAGTAAACATACAGTGTTTAAAATAGTTAAAAAAATGAAAATATGCAGTTCCTATTAAAAACTTATTAATATATACATTAATAAAGTTATTTTCATTTTATTTTTTAAAAACAGATTATTAAGAAATAATCTTTAAAAAACCAAACTATTTAAATTTGATAAACTGTACATCAGAAAAGATTATTTGGTTAAACTCTACATATTATATACACTTGACTAATTGTGCTATGTTGTTATAAGTCGCAGCAAAGGTGTCACAAATTAAACAATTATATATAAAACATAATAGATAACAATGGATATTTTTACCTTTATATCTGATGGCTTCAGTTGTTGACATGATAAGTATGACTTCATATATTTTTCTTCAAAATTTTACGTAAAATCAGTCAATACTGTAGTTTTACTACAGTAGATTTTAAAACTATATAAGTTACTACATTGTATTTAGTGTGATCAATAATTTATATTAAAATTATTTATTGCCAATCTTCATACAGCACAGTATCAAAGAAATGTGGCTGATATTTACTGCAAAAAATTTGGGAAATTATAAAATTTAATAAAAAATTATATTAAAGAAGTGGACTTTATAGACAGGTTCTGGAGTCATTTGGGACTGAAAAGGGTGGACTTTATTCACATTAGACAGGTGGACTTTATATAGAGGTTCATTATATAGTAAAATCCATTGGGGATACTTCAGACCGGATGTTATAGACAGGTGGACTTTATATAGAGGTGGACTCTATAGCAGGTTATACTGTATATAAGTACAACATTTTTGTGTAATTTTGTAATTATTTATTCGATTTGTTATATATATATATATATATATATATATATATATATATATATATATATATATATATATATATATATATATATATATATATGATCCCCAGATATATATATTACATACAGAATTGTGTCATATTTGAAGGTAATTTTTTTGTAAACCCTATTGATTTAAACAATATTTTAACTGATATTGGTGAAATTTAAATGTTAAATGTTATGTATGCAGACATATTTCAATTTTTCTTCTATTTGAATTTTATTGTACAAAAAATTAAAAGTTAATTTTAAAGAAAAGATATTTTCATCTCCAACACAGTTCTACATATATACTGTAATTAATATTTTGAAATATATTTTTCACATACATGTTTATTTGTTGCCAAACTACTGTGACTTTAGTAATCCATATTGTCCTTCCTAAAACCATGCCAAATGTTTGTCTAAATTCTTGTACATAGCTAGATTCCAGTTTTTTGGTAGTGGTTTGTCCAATTACTAAGGATTCCCAATGTTACCATGACAACCAATCTCTGTGTATACACATTAAAACTTTATTTCTTTTACAACGATTTAGAAACAAGTTGTGCAACTTATATTAATCTAGCTCGTTGGTCCGAATTGTAGCGCGCGTGAGGTCTTATTGTGGGAGGAAAACCGGAGAACCCGGAGAAAAACCCATGTGCTCAAGCAGGTGACCTCATACACATTTTGCACACAACTTCCAGGTTGCTAGTCACTGGCTTTAGTTTAGCAGATAGCAGCAGTGTGAATCACATTTTCCTGACCTTGATCATATTGTCTTCCCATAAGGTCTGCTTATCTATTGGTAACAACCTTTAATCCATTAAAACATTGTTTCGAACTGGCTTTCTTTTACCTTAGGTGGTTTGTCTGTGTGTCCATAATGCTTATCTTTACTGTATATTTAAAACTCTTATTCAAATACATGTATATTACCTATATTTCTTGTCTTGTAACAAATAGCTAAAAATTGCTATATTGACATAAAATAAAATTCAACCATCTACAGATTTTCTGTGCATTCATAGAAATTCAAACTTTTATTAAATATTTCTGCGAGTTTAATATGCGTTAAAATGTGAAAATTGTGAAGGTTATACAATTTTCATATTTCATGAAATACAAGTTAATTTGTTTTGTAATATTTTCTACCTCAGATATTTTGATGATATGCATGTATATTTTTGACATAAGATGTAAAAGTTGTGATAGAAATTAGAATCTGATGCAAATGTTGGGAATTCTGTCAGTTATTGATATAAACCAGATTTTAAAAGCCATATTTATCTTGCCCAATTAAAACAATCAGGCTGTTTTAGAAAATTTGTTCTTGGCTGAAAAATTGTAAACGGTATTGCAAAAATATCTACTAGAGTATAAATTGGTTCATGAATTGCCATATGTATCATTCTTCTACATGTTAAGAATAGAGAATCTAAATATAGTCTTTTTTTAGCAATTAGATTTATCTAATAAAGGGTTTGGCTGTTCTAAAGCATGTGCTTACTGATCACTGTGAATCTCATTAGCTAGGTTCGAATCCTGCTCTAGTAGATTCTAGTCTGAAAAAGTTTGGCAGTTTGCTTGCCAAAGCTTGGAGGTTTTTTTTATTTGGTATTTCAGATTCCTCCACCATCCCTGAACTGAGCACCTCAATTTTAGTTACACAATCTTGAATACTATCAGTCCATAATTTTTTGTCATATGCATATTTGGAGAACAAAACTCCATATTTGAACAAAATCATTCAAAAATATCAAAAATCCATATAAAATTTATTTACCTTATTAGGAAAATAACCAGACTTATTAAAAAAGTTGCTTGAATTCTGTATGTATAAAAAATTTGTAATGTTTTCAACAAGATAACAAATTCACTATGTCCAAAATATCCCTTATGCACCTTCCTAGTCTACCAAATAAAATATGTTGTCATGATTTGAATACAGTATTCATGATGATCACCCCTTTCAAAATCTGAGCAACAATGCACACCCAATTATTAACTTATGGCTTTTTCCTGCATTTTTACAATAGAAAAAAAATCAAAACTTTTTAAAATATATCTATTGCATCTCTGGACATCTTTTTTTTTTTTTTTTTAAAAAAAAATTAAACACCATGTAGGAAGGAAATGAAATTTGCATATTAATTCATTGACCTTTATTAACCTTAAATACTCTGATGTAATCTTAGGCAAGGCCCAATCAGATCAATGAAGTAATTAAATTTCACTTTTTTCCAAAATCTGCTCTATGTACAGAAGAAGTCGGAGAGGATTTTTTAATTGAAAAAAAAAGAATTTAGTTAGGTCAATGTATTTTAATTCAATCTTACTGTTATTTTTATGAGAAAAGTTTTGAATAAAAGAAATATTTACAAAAAACCATATGGCAAACAACTATGGATCAATATTAGGGCATGAATCACCATTATTTCCCTACACTGTAATGTAGGGTTGGTAAATCTGATAGCCAGCAAGATGTTTGTTTTAGTCAAGATAAAAAAAAAATATATCTGGTCAGTGCTGTATAAGATATATGAATATTTATTATCTGTTTAAAATCTAATTTTAACTGAAATTACAATGTTTCAAACTTTAAAAATTCTCATTAAAAGTCATAATTGTTTACTGTAAATGATATATAAATTTGTTTACTATGTATAGCTGTGATAAACATTAATTACCATGGAAACTAAGCTAGACTATAAGAAATATAACTGAATGGCAGGTTTTTGGTTATTTGTAATACATTAAATGCTTGTTTTTCCAGTAAATTTCCATATATTATTGTTGTTTGTAGTTATATATTACTCTTAAGATCTTCCAAGGAATAAATGGCTTATGGTTGTTCAGTTTGATGTTTGTGGGTTTGAACCCTGTCCGGTGCACGTTGTGACCTTAAGCAAGTTACATCATTTAATGTTGTTGATGTGTAAAGACAATAGACTGCTGGGACAGCAACCTTTGCGCCTTCTTTCTCAGGGAGCTAGCAACCAAACGCCGTCCTGAGTGCGTTGTAGTAAAAAAGCCGACATAGAAATTGTACAAACTGTCAGTCATGGCCACATCGTGTAACCTGCCGTAATGTAATCTAACTAAGATAAGCAGTGCAAAAAAAAATGTTCTCGTACAAAGGTGTTAAATGTAGAGAAAAATTCTCGTATTTTGGATTGTAATGTTTAGACTGCGGTTGGTTTAAATGCTCTCAAAAACGTTTACCTTGTACAGCTTTATTAAATATATTTATCTTGCCAGTCACCGTGGTATCGTCAAATCAGTTTGGGTTGTAAGCTTTTACTCCCTTTAGTCTGGGAAGATTAAAGGATTTTCAATCTTAATTTTCTGAACATGCCTACAGAGGACCAATTAAAATACGGTGTATGGTTTGGTGAATTGTATCCTTACCTTCAAGATAGATTTTAGGGATTATTTTTTAAATGATCAAACTGTTCAAAGCTGATAAAATTGCGACTATTTAACTTGATTGTAAAAAGTAGTTGAAATTTTGGTCATCGGGATAGGAAAATGGACAAAAAACATAGTCGCATTATATTTTATGGTTAAGGAGTAAACAAAAAAAAATTATACAAAACTAATTTTTCCCAAAAAGTTTTTAAAAATATAACAAAAAATTATCATTTCTTGTCTGTACTTGAATCGTTGATGGTCTTATAATATAAAGTGGGTAAAAAGCGCTTTTCAGAAGGTAAATAAATCGTAGAATAACTCTGCCATTTTAATGTCCATTTTTCCTAAACTATCTTTACTAAAACCCGATGAATGTATTTAAATTTTATGCTCCTTTGTACAATAATAATCTTTTTTGTTCAACTATAACAGCATTCTTACATTAACCTCCATAATGTGTATGCAGGAAGAAGACGTATAGACACGTCTGCCGTTGCAATGACGTCATCCGCGCGATTTAACTGTTGTCAAGTTCATATTTTGTAGTTCTAATGTAATTATTTTCTTGTATTTTGTTGTATTTTTGGTAATTCATAGTTGATCGTTCTATCATCAAGTTTCTACACAAATAACAGTTGTGACTATGTCCATGTAAACAGCCATTGTTAACTTATGTACAAAACTGACAAAAAAGTATGTTTAGAGCAGAAAATTTTTAAAAAATCTTATTAAATAATTCAAAATTTTGAAAACAAAATTTTAATTTTTAGCCTCTGGTAATATCTTTCCTGATGAATTGATTTCGAAGAAAATACTTTGTACATGTAAATTGCATAAATCATATTTATATATTTAAAAATATATAACGTCCTATATAAATTCTTATCACTCGACTGTAAAAGGAAAGTAAGAAAATAATTGTTAATTCCTGAGAAAGCATTTACCGTTAATTAATTTCCTTTAACACATATTTCTTAAAGTCTATGCGAAAACAACACAAAGAGATAAACTTACCTAGCCTATATATAACATATTGTTCATCCTGATACAATTCATGCTCAAGCCAACTTTTCAAGCTGTCATATACCAATTTGTGAAAGTATTTAATTTTTTTTTTTTAATGGCATATGACAAAGTGAATGCTTTGTCTGACATTTATTTAAATAATTTATCTTTATTTTTGGGTGTCCTTAGTCAAGGAAATTGTTCTCGCATCGGAATTTCGCCGAAACAGCAAGAACGTTCACCAGATAGAGTTTTTGCGGAACAATATTTTACACTAAATATTTAGCAGGAAAATGGCGGCAAAGTGAATAGGGTCAAATTAGTATGAAAGCACATTGGGTATTTTCAACTCCGTGGTTAAAATAAAACCAGAACTAGAAAACACTATTCTACAACGCAAGAATGAGACAGAATTTATTTATTTATATAACATATAAAATATACATGCAAAGTTACTTAGTTATAAGATAAAGGAAAAAATCGTGAAATGTTTGCCAAACTGACAAAACCCCGTGAAACACCCTTGTAATAACAATGAACGTATTACTACGCCACCAAGCGGTACGATAGAGATATAAATTCATTCTGAAATGGGATGGGAAACATTAGAGAAAAGATGAAATAATCACAAATTAGTCCAATTCTATAAAATGTATCATAATCTAGCCCCTCCATATTTGTGCATGCTTATCCCACCTTCACAAAACGATACCCATCCCTATAATACGCGTGGTTCCCAAATTATTCGAAGTATATCATGTAAAACTTCTTTTTATCAAAATTCCTTCTTGCCATTCACTATTACAGAATGGAATAATTTACCTAGTAATGTAAGAGATAACTCCTTACCAATTTTCAAGACATTTATAAACTCTAATACCATTATTATGTAATTGATTATACACCTTCATTAGATGTTTAATCTTTTTAAATAAAGGAGACTGGTTAATATTAGAGATATTCTCTAGTTCCAGAATCCTATGAATTTATTATTTGTAATCGTGTTAAATGTATTATATTTAATTAAATAAAATATTGTTTAAACTAAATTCAATACTAGTTCCATGTGACAATCATATACAATTACTTACTATTGATCCATAATTGTTTCTCACATGTTTTTTTCTAAATATTTCTTTTATTCAAAACTTTCCTCATACAAATAACAGTAAGAATAAAATAAATAACATTGACCAAACAAAATTCTATTTTTAAATGGAAAAATTTTCGAATTTTTCTGTAAATAGAAACAATTTTTGAAAAAAAAAGTTGAAATTCAGTTACTTTAATGATCCATTGGACCTCTCCGAAGATTACATCAGGGTATTTTAAGGTTAATAAAGGTCAAATGAATTGATATGCAAATCACATTTCTTACAGATGTTGTTGAATTTAAAAGAAATATGAAAAAGAAATCAGTGTCTTAAGATGCAATAGATATAGTTAAAAAAAGTTGTTTTTTTTAATTAGAAAAATATAGAAAAGAGCCATAAGTTAATGATTGAGTGTTCATTATTGTTCGGAGTTTGTAAGGGGTGATCATCATGAAAATTTCATATCCTGACATCATATTTTATGCTTTAACTTGGGAGGCACATAATGGATATTTTGGACATAGTCAATTTCTTTTCTTGACAAAACATTAAAAAATTCTAATATGCACAGAATTAAAGAAAATTTTTCAATAAGTCTGGTTATTTTTTTTTCCATTAGGTCATGTATTTTGTTGCCACCAGTTATGTATATTTGTTCCAAAAAGCATTAAGTATGTTATTGCAATAACGATCTTGAAATTTTGGATATAAGTTATCAACTATCATTTCTGTTACTGTTTTTTTGCTACTCCAAGTGCTCAACATTTTTACTCCTATTGTATAAGATTACTGGAAAGTCGGTTTGTTGTTAAACAAAATTGTTTACGATGGCAACAGGAAATAAACACATATTTCCTGTTTTCAACACTGTTGACGCATAACGTGGCTATCCTTCGGAATATGGTCGCAACCAATGACGTATATGAAAATGTATGTGATGACTTAGTCATTTCTTTGATCTATTTTTTAAAAAAAATATTTTCAATGACGTCATGAAAATTTAGGCAAAAATAGGGTTTGATATTTGAATGACGCATTTAAAATCACAGATATTTATATTATTCCTACAGTTTCTGGTCTGCGAAATAAGTCAAAAGTCCTCATTTAAACTGGAAACTTTATTCTTCATTTTTTGTAGTTCTTGATTATCATGATTGGCTCTCCTATTCCGACCACTGCGGTAGCTCAATTGGTAGAGTGCTCGCTCCGTAAGTGGGAGGTCGTGGGTTCGAACCCCGGCCGGGTCTGACCCAAGACTTGAAAGTGGGTAGTGACTGTTCTTTCGCCAAGCACTCGGCATTACGAAATAAAAGTTACGGTTCTTTTGGATGGGAACTTAAAATAAACGAGGTCCCGTTACACGGCGTGGCACGATAAAGAACCCTGCAGTATAATGCCATCAGCGCAACGCACAGGAAAAATTTCTGCACTTTCGCCTATAGCTGGCGACGTCTCGATATAAGTGAAATATTCTTGACTGGGACGTTAAACACCATTACTCAACTCAACTCTCCGATTCCGAATGATACGGCGTTGTTAAGCAGTTTTTAAAGAATTATGTACAGATGTTTTGTAGAAGCGAACTAGAAAGACAAAGGATATGCAAATAATAAAAATAACATGTTTTCATTAAGTTCAGGAAACTCTCCTTTTTTCAATACAATTGCGTAATATTTTGGCGATCGATTATTTTACAATATCGCCAATAATCATGTCGTTTTGCAAATTTTGGACATGTTTTCCTATCGGGTTACATCTCTTTGAAGAAATATAGCGGAAAATCGAGTCAGGATTCATATATTTTCTTTTACATTTTTGGAAAATTTTTATCTTATCAATGATGTGTTTGGTTGGTATATAAATTGCAATATATTTACTCCGTTTTTCCAATTTTTTCATAATCGCAAAAAATACGATTTCCATTTTTCAGGCGAACCCTGCTGACCTTTTTAAAAAAAATATTTTATTCATTTTTTATGTTGCACCCTTGTTTAGGCGGGGAAAGACTGCTTTGTATCCTATCCAGTTATTTCTTGAAATTAAAATCTAGCTTTTTGAAGGAAAAATAGTATCATAAATATTCCCCAAAATTAAAAAAAAAAATGAATTCACGGAAATCTCGGTTAAAACAACTGAGGAACGCGAAAATTCTAACCATCTTAAAGTTAAATGCATTTTTAAAACAAAATGCTAAATATGACATTGCTTCAAACTTCAAAGGTACATTATAATTTAATAACTAATATTAATAAAGTGTCGGTTTTTATTTAAAACCGTAATTTGGGAAAGCCATTGCAGCACGTAACATTTTGATAACAAATTCAATTTTTATTTATCTCACTGAAACGAACTCGTTTTCTTTTTATAAAATTAGACGCTCTCGTTTTGTAACATTTAATTATCGCACTGAACAACTTCATCAACCGACTGTTGTTAATGGCAACTAAATTTGACGCCCACAAATCAAATAGGTTTCCGTTCAAACATGGGTGCCGCCTCATGTTCCACACAAGTGAGGTACACGTGGGTGAACAAATATCTTTCCGGAAACACGTCTCTAGGATAGCAGATATCGTAATGTCAGTATCCACGGATTTCAGGAAATCATTAAAATTGCAATCTTCGTACACCCCGTTGGCTTTAATTTCACACATAGGTACATCTTTATAGGTGAAGCACGTCGGATGAGACCAGCTCCGGGAGGGATAATATCCTATAATAGAAGTACAAGATTCCTGGTTTGCAGACGTTCCCCATGTTAAAGTTGTATTTGCTGGACGTGTGTCGTAATTGCAGGTAAGTTTGATGACGTCACCAGGTAGAAGTGGAAGTGGATATCTGTGCCTAGATAAAAGATAAATGTAATTTAATAACATATGACAATTATATAGCACAAACCTAAATTTCAGCCGGATCGGGTACAAAATGCGCGATCACCGTCCAAAACCTAACTACTTTGAATAATATTTGTGCAGACCGAATACATATCTAAAGCGTGAATAAAGTTCGTTTCGTTTCTTACCAAATAACTGTTGTATGCGTAAAACATAAACATGAATCGCCTACTGTCTGATTCACGTCTGCCGTAGCACTAGTTTTTCAAGGTTTTAGAAAAGATTTTAAAAAATTTTGTAGAATGCCACATACCGTTATGACGTATGCATTTTGTCGTAATTAACTGACACCAAACTAAATGCCATCTTAGCTGGAGTATAAAATGCAGAGCTTTTTAAAATCCTTACGGGGATTTAATATGGGAAAACACACAAACGCTCATTCCGGAAATACATCGCTGAAAAATCATGCGGGTTAAGAAAATACAATTGCGCATGACCGACTTTCCCATTTTCTCTGGCCAGGTAATATCGTCTGCGACTTGACAGCAAAAGGAATATAAACTGTAAGGTCTAACAACAGCGATCGTACCTACAGCTGAATGAACTGTTCCAGAATTGTCTACCCTAACCCGCATGATTATTACAGCGATGTATTTCCGGAATGAGTGTTTGTGTGTTTTCCCATATTAAATCCCCGTAAGGATTTTAAAAAGCTCTGCATTTTATACTCCAGCTAAGATGGCATTTAGTTTGGTGTCAGTTAATTACGACAAAATGCATACGTCATAACGGTATGTTACATGTTACAAAATTTTTTGATATCTTTTCTAAAACCTTGAAAAACTAGTGCTACGGCAGATGTGAATCAGACAGTAGCTAACACTTTTTTAAGATTTGAATTTCGGTAAGGAATGCCTAACTTACGAGCTTTTTACAAGCTTTTTTTAAAGTGCTGTTTACTGAGTATACTTTTTACTATTTATACATACTTTTTACAAGGTACGTGCCGGCCTTTAGTTGCCGGGTAACTAGCGGGCTGTTTACAACTTTTTTAACCGGCCAACTCTATTCACCATCGGATAAATAAGTGACTATTTACAATATTTTACCGGCCTACCTTACTCACCAGGTGACTAGCGGGCTGTTTACAACTTTTTACCGGCCTACTGTACCCACCATCGGGTAAATAAGTGACTATTTACAATATTTTACCGGCCTACCGTACTCACCAGGTGACTAGCGGGCCGTTTACAACTTTTTTACCGGCCTACTGTACCCACCATCGGGTAAATAAGTGACTATTTACAATATTTTACCGGCCTACTGTACTCACCAGGTAACTAGCGGGCTGTTTACAACTTTTTTACCGGCCTACTGTACCCACCATCGGGTAAATAAGTGACTATTTACAATATTTTACCGGCCTACTGTACTCACCAGGTAACTAGCGGGCTATTTAGTGTCGTTTGGTTGGTACTTTTTGAGATATAGTAGATTACGTTTCCATTTCGGATAACTTCTAAATTCGTTTGCTTTCCTGTAGATAGAAAACCGAGTTTTACAATAAAATAATTTGCTTTTAGAATTAGCTAATACTTATAAATAATAAATAATACTCTTCATGTTGAAAGTTTTACAAGTGATTTGCTCAAGCACGGTATTTTGCGTTGTGATATAGAATGTCACCTAGAAGTGATTTGTTCTTGGATTAGTCATGAAAGATCAGTTCCTTTGGTATAGGTCAATAAACATTTGACTCCAGCATACTACAAATAGCAACCACTCTCTCTGGTGCTGATGTTTCCGAGGTACTAAACCATCCCCCCAACAAAAAAAGTACCGCCAAGCAATGAATAATAACTTCCTAGTAATTCATTCAACTGGTGATTTGCAACATGTACTTTTGAATAATAATGGAGTTATAATATAAAAAATAAATCTATAAGAGGGACATAACTCCATTGAAAATGAAAGCAATATGCACACATTCAGGTCATAACAAACAGACAACATATCATTTAAATCCGGACTAGTTAAAATCACAATGTTGCTATATTGTGTAAAACAAATTGAAGTGTAAAAGGAGCATAACTCCATTAAATATTCGGACAGCATCACAATTTTAAGGTATGCACACTTTCAGGTCATTACAAACACACATACCAAACACCATTTAAATCCATTGACTAACAAAGGTCACAAGGTCCCTATATTGTGTAAAAATTGAAGTCTAAATTTAAAAGGTGCATAACTTCTTTAAATATTTAAGCAGCATCACGATTTTGCAATATGCACGTTTTCATAACAAACACACATACCAAATTTCAATAAATTCCATTCAAAACTGTAGAACTAGTTGAGATCACAAGCTAAATGTTAACACACAGTCATAGGGACAACATGTAACATATTACGCTCCGCTTTTTTCAAAAGCGGCCGTATAAAAATCCATTACGTTTTGCGCTAATATGTACCTGAAAACTATATAGTTTCAAAACGGATTCCCGATTTCGGTTGTTTTTTTTTCAAATTATTGAATAAACTTAAATCAGTGGTAGCTGTTCTATGCAGGTACAAAATGAACTTTTGAAGGTGATGCCATGATATTGTTTTGGTTTGCTCGTTTGTTGGTTGGTAAGCCTGTTATTACTGCAATACATGTTTACCAACTGATGGTTTTTTCCCCCTAAGTAAATCGGATGGTCTTGTAGACACACTGTTGTCGAGCTACTGATCACAAACTTAACTTTTTACCTTGTTTTGCACTGTAGTCAACAGGGTTCATTGTGTTTTATACTGAATCTTACCAAAATCTCTGATACTTGTTGCCCCAAAAACCAAAAATATAGGCGAGGTTATAAGGGTGCGTGTACACTCGCTGGAACAGCTTGCCGTCACCACGTGATCAGACTGATTATGTGGAATGGAAAAATACAGTGAGCCAATCTCCGCAAAGCCCATATCGTATTTCCTCAACGTTTTAGTGTACATCAATTCTATGTAACTGCCCTTAGTAACTTTAAAGTTTTCTTTTATTTCCCATTCATACTGAAAATTAAATTAAGATAATCAAAGAAAAATGAATTAAATCGTTTTACCAGTTTAAAATTGCTTGCGAAAGGTTTTATAACATGTGATGTATAACTTATGTTGCATTTAGTAACTTACTGTAGCTCATTTTAGATCCAAGTTTCTAACTTAACACCTCCCTCCTTTACCAAGTTAACCTTTAAAATTTTTTTAGAGAAATAAGACTGTTTAACATTTCTTTAGCCATGTAGAATTTAGCCTTGGATT
This sequence comes from Tegillarca granosa, assembly GCA_029721355.1. Lineage (NCBI taxonomy): Eukaryota > Metazoa > Mollusca > Bivalvia > Arcoida > Arcidae > Tegillarca > Tegillarca granosa. Next base: position 46,512,537 of record CM056597.1, on the reverse strand, counting down.
TTTGCATTGTTTTCAAGACTTAAACGCGCATATGAAAATTTAAAAAAAAATAAAAGGACAGAAATTCAATTTTTTAAAATCCTAACAATTTAAATGTACGTATTTTAAAAAGAACTTAGAATTACAATGTTTTATTGTTAAGGAAATAGTATTGTAATTATTTTGAGGGTGGGATGCTAATTGATTGCAATTTAAAACTAAGTACACTGTTAAACAATATGGAAATCACCTGTTAATGTATTAATTTTAATTTCCGGTCTTAATAATAATTTCTCTCTGACACAATTTCGTGTTTTTAAAAAGGTACAGTTATATATGCTGCAACATATGGAAGAGACAGTGAAACTTAACCACATTACAACAACAACAACAACAATCAGATTATAGAAACTTGGGAATAATAATAATAATAATAATAAAAATAATAATATTAATAATAGTTTAACAATATTTTATTCTGTATTAAACATCAAATATAATTACAATTTGTACATAGGCTTCTAGAACAAGAGCAATAACAAAGCTCTTATGTTAACCAGTATCCCTATATCATTAAATTACAACAGAAGCCTGACCAATGACACATAAGGTATATAAATTCCAACAGAAGACATTTAACTTGTAGCAATGAAGAGAGAAAAAGAACAGAAATGATATAAGAAACATTAAATTTGAAATGATGGCATGTCGGTAAAATAAAGTATGATTACATATTAGTTGAACAATGAAAAATATGAAAATTATGTTTATCCTTACGATAACAAGAGGCCCATGGGCCTTAACGCTCACCTGAAGATATGTCCAATATTGTTTGCAAAGTGCAATAGACAATATATTAAGTACAGAAACTTTAAAAGTTTTCTCAAGTTAAGAACTCCCACAAAACTTAATCAGAAATATATCCACTCACTTTTCATTTATAAGTAGCTTATATAATATGCATGAAGTAACTGTAGCAATGACTAATTTCCAAATCAATAATGAATTTTAGTATAATTATGCAGCTATGTCCTTGACTTTAGAACATATATGACCTCGAACCACATATGATTGTCATGTCAATACCTACAATATTCTAATATACATGCCTATGCACGACATTAATAGCTTTCAAGATACTTAATAATTTTAGTATTCCTATGTTGATATGACCTTGACCTTTGAACATATAACCTTGAACCATATATCAAAATGACCATCATGTCAATACCAACAATATTCTAATATACATGCCTATACAAAAAGTTAATAGTTTTCAAGATAATAGGCAATTTAAGTTTTCTTTTGCAGCTGTGGCCTGGACCTTTGAACATATGACCTTGAACCATATATCAAAATGATCATTGTCACAATACCTACAATATTCTAATATACATGCCTATACAAAAAGGTAATATTTTTGAAGATAATTAGCAATTTCAGTCTTCTTTTGCAGCTGTGACCTTGACCTTTCAATATATGACCTTGAACCATATATCAAAATGATTGGCATGTCAATACCAACAATATTCTAATATACATGCCTATACAAAAAGTTAATAGTTTTCAAGATAATTAGCAGTTCAAGATTTCTTTTGCAGCTTTGGCCTTGACCTTTGAACATATGACCTTGAACCATATATCAAAATGATTGGCATGTCAATACCAACAATATTCTAATATAAATGCCTATACAAAAAGTTAATAGTTTTCAAGATAATAAGCAGTTCAAGATTTCTTTTGCAGCTTTGGCCTGGACCTTTGAACATATGACCTTGAACCATATATCAAAATGATTGTCATGTCAATGCCTACACTATTCTAATATACATGCCTATACAAAAAGGTAATATTTTTGAAGATAATTAGCAATTACAGTCTTCTTTTGCAGCTGTGACCTTGACCTTTCAACATATGACCTTGAACCATATATCAAAATGATTGTCATGTCACTACCTACAGTATTCTTATATACATGCCTATACAAAAAGTTATTAGTTTTCAAGATAATTTGCAACTTAAGTTTCTTTTGCAGCTGTGGCCTTGACCTTTGAACATATGACCTTGAACCATATATCAAAATGATTGGCATGTCAATACCTACAATATTCTAATATACATGCCTATACAAAAAGTTAATAGTTTTGCAGATAATCAACTATAACGGTAATAGTTGTGCATCTTTGACCTTGACCTTTGAACCCATGACCTTGATCTATATATCAAAATGATCGTCATGTCACTACCTACAATTAACTGAAAATCCCATGCCATTATCACCTTCAGCCGTTATTGAGTTATAACAACAAATGTCTCATTTTCAAACTTACATAATTTTACGCAAAAAACGCGTGACCTATTTTTCGCCCAATTTTCATGAAAAACACAATTTTTATGTTTCCAGGTATGCTGAATCCAAATATCCAATCAAAATTTGCCTGCACCTTTTGGTTTCAGAGAAGAAGATTTTTTTGTCTTTTTGCTATTTTTAGTAACAGCCGCCATCTTGTTGGGCGTGGCCAAACCCGGAACACAATTTTGAAAGGCTGTTACCCAGGCATGATAATCACCAAGTTTCATCAAATTTGGCGCAGTAGTTTTGGAGAAGAAGATTAAAATGTAAAGTTTACACACGACGGACGACGCACGACGGACGACGGACGGTGATAGATTGCAATAGCTCATCTGAGCCTTTGGCTCAGGTGAGCTAAAAAACGTTTGCTTCTTGTAATAAAATTTTGAACTTGAATAACAATTTGACAATTTACTTCGAAGGATAAGGCAATGTCACCGTATAAAAGGATTTTTGTGTTTATTTCAAAAGGTAAAGTGTTTATAGTGATTTCCCGTGTATTTTGGTAACGATGACAACGTAAGAGGAAATGATCTGCACTCTCAATTTGCCCGCATTCTCAGTAAGGGTTGTCTACTAAATTCTTTTTGTAAAGATGTTATTTGAGTGAACTAGATTCTAAGTTTAGCATGAAGAGTTTGTTCTAACCTTGGGCCCACATTACACCATTTCCGAACTTTTGTTTTAGATTCTAAATACTTACAAAACAAAGACTGGGAACCATTTCTTATTTCGGTAGGAATTTCATTCCAAGCACGAATAACAGAGGGAAGAAAAGATATTTATAGTAATAATTAGTTTTGCAAAAAATTGTTTTTAAATTTTGCTGCTGTCTGGTATTATACGAATGAATTTCAGTATAATAATTTGGTACTAATCGACAAAGCTAGTTAGGTGCTATTCCATGAAACATTTTGTAAAATAGTTTTAGCTGATGATTTAAATACGTCTGTTTTTCATACTTTCCCATCCCATTTCTTTGTAAAGTAGCGATATGCTAGTTAGTTTAGTTGCTCCTGTGACTATTCTGGCTGCTTCTAAATTTATTTTTTCTATTTTATTTTCAAGTTCATCAGTATTATGTCCCCATATAACATTCGCATATTCTAATAAGGGTCTAATGAATGTAAAGTACATAGTTTCTAAAGATTTTCTATCAAGCTGAAATTTTAATTTCCGGAGTATAGCTATTCTCTGATTTGCTTTTTTGGTGATATATTCTATATGTTGCATCCATGAACTACAGAAGCAAATATTACCCCAAGGTGCTTGTGATTATCGACTTCATATTAAGACGTTATTCATATATAAGGAATAATAATAATAATAATAATAATAACGAATTACCTTATGCCTTACTGACTTGGTTGGTTGAATGTTGTTTTACGTCAAATCAGCTATTCAGTATATAAATAATAGCTCAAACAGTGAAACACTTTACAACGGATATGAAATACACTTCCATCAAATTCTCTAGAAATAACGTCATTTTTACGGGAAAACGTCAAATTACGCAGTCGCATATCTATCCGAACAACCCTTTTGGGGCACATATGGCATTGTATGCTTGAAAACCTCTTTTGAGATAAATAAATGAATAAATAAATAAATAACAAAACCTGATTCGCTATTATACTCACAGATACCATGATTTGCTTAAATCCAAATCTTCCTACTTTAATACCAAACTCTTTATCATAACACTGGCTACTTTGTGTTTTAGTCAGCTCGGAAAGTAAATATCTACAGCCTTCAAACTGACTGTGCTCACAACCACTAGAAATATTGATCCTGGTTTGCTTGGGATCTGTATTTAATATAAATATTGGAATGAAATTATTCTGTAAAAATATTTGATGGACTGAAACAATACTGGCACCAATTTTGAAATAAAAACAAATTGTTAAAGTGTCATTTTATGAATTTTTGAAATTTCTAAATGAAATGAAATTTTATAAAAGACAAGAATGAATATAAAAATTACAATATAACAAAAGTCTAAAAATATACTAAGCTTAAGGTTAATATAAATTTGTTTGTTTGAACCCCCCGGCTTTGTTTTTTAATATTACCAGTAGATTAATAAAAATGCTGCAAGTAATGAGTTGTCAATAAAAATTGTTAAAATCATTTTTTGTTTTAAGTGCAAGGACATAATTTCGCCAAAAATCAGTGAACCGGAACAAAACTCAACCTTGATCTGTAATTTATGATGGTATACTCACATACCAAATTTGAGTCCTATATCTGCATGCATTTAGAAAAGGTCTGCAAAACTAATGGTGCCGCTCGCCCGCTCGCGTCGAGTACACATGCAACTTAGCAAAAAATGACACAAATTAGACTGTATGATCTTGATAAAGGACTTACAGTTGCTTTTCTTAATTTTACTGATTCGCTTATATAGGTCATAATGTTTATTTATTCAGTCGTAACAAGATCTTCAATGAATCACATTATAAGTGCTTATAAGTCTTTGTGACAAATACTCTGTCTTGCTTATCAGACTAAACTTACCGCATCCATAGACTAAAATCCTTCGTATGTTTTTATGTATATTCCTTGATGATACAGCAATTAGGTGGTAGGTCCGATCTTGTGGTAAGTTAAACACTCCACAGCCAGAGGTAGTTACTGGTGTAAATGATAAAACGAATCTGGATCTTCTAACATCTAAATTACAAAATAATAAGATTTTGTGTAACAGAGGTCAAATTTAGTTTAAAATAAAAGTAAGGTAACTTGAGTCTTTTAGTTACCATACAAATTTAAAACTGCCATCTTAAATTTTGGCCATTTCCAAGACGATCGCCGTCATTAATAATCAAAACTGCGGCTATCTTACTCGGATCTGCAATATAAACTCGCACAATGCAATCAAACAAAGGCATATTTCAGGTTTTGAAAATTTGGAGAGTCTATCAATTATATCAGCTTTAAGTTTGTACTGACATTTGTGTCCATTATATTTATCAATTGTGGCTCCTATTTTACACATATATGAATGATTTCAAGATTATTAATTATATAAATAAAAAGAAGGATTATTGAATATTACAAAAATTATTAAACACATTTACCAGTATTTGATATTTCTGGAATTTCAGGGGTAATTTTGTCAGTTTGTGAACCCAAGCTCTTTGCCTATACAATGATATCTTCGCGTTTGACTTAACCACAAACATTGAGAAACGTATACCTGTATCGTTGAACGCACCACATGACGGCTTTTTGTTGTCAATGCATGCTGTAGCATCATTCTTTGAACTGCTTCTACATAACTCACTGTGTACTGGTTCACATATTCCTAAATAATTTAAAAACGCAGTTAAAATCAGTTCATGTCTTGTTGTAGATGGAGAAATAACGAAAAGGTTTCTGTACAAAGTGAATGAAGATTTGTTATTGTTTTTGCATGAATGAAACGGATGTAAAAGGCCTAAAATTGACAGAATGACTAAAACCACTTTTATTGTATCTCATGGAAAAAGCGAGGTACATCAAATTTCATTGATAATTCGTCATAGGAGTCCACAGATCGATAATGTTGACAAAGTATTGAACAATACGAGATACACCTGAAATCAATACAAATGTTATCTACAGTTAATACGAAGATGCGTCAAAATACCATAGAACGAGACATACATTGCAGCAGCGCACCATGTACACGGTTACTGTTTTCAAAAAAAGTCTTCATTTATCTCGATGCACTTGGTCCACTGCGCAGAAAGTGACATTCTATGGGCTTGTGAACATAATAAAAACAGTTTTATGAATTAGTGGTCATTTAGATTATTAAATGGACTTTTCATTTTAAGTTGTATAATTATACGATTTATACGATCTTGTAAGATTAGTGACTTGCTTTGAAATGTACTAAATGTATATTGAACATTTCATAGTGATCGACTAAATCGACACCTCAAATCAAACAAGGTACTTGCTTTGACGAAGTAGTCTAAAGTACAGTGTTTATCGCCTTAATGTTAGAAAATTGTCATGTGCTACTTTTGAATGTATTATTTCATAAAAATTCAAAAGTAGCACATGACAGAATTCCTCTCTGGGCAGATTCTAGTTTGATAAAGAGTGTTGCTTAGGCTTTCTCCACCTCCACCATCGAAGAACTGATCGTATCAATGTAAATGACTCTTGACTTGGACGTTAAACTCCATTGTCCCACTCAATCGAACTGGATCTGATAAACTTTTTGTAATTGTGAATTACGTGCGATTCCGATTCATTATACGTTGTAACATTTTTCAAAACATTTAAATGATAATAGTTCCCGTCTACCTGGATGAGATAAGGAAGTTGTAAGATTTAAATTTGAGCCTGGTTTCCAGCTACAGTCTGGATCTCCGAGTTCTAAACCATTGGATCTCCCGTCGTTATCAGAGTCAGTTTCACAAAACTTTTTGGTCCACTCCTGTAAATACAAAACATGAAATAAAAGTCAGTTATTCTTGTCCAAATTACATGCTGGATTTCCTAGATATTTTGTGCATTTTTCCGGACTACTCATAGTGACTATTGTTTGCACACATTGCACAACTCCTAAATCAGAATAGGTTTCGTATATAACTCAAACAAATACTTGTAAATCTAACAAGAACAGGAGTTACATTTTATAATGATGCTGATTACAAAATTAATTAATTTGCATCGGGCATAATTATTAAATAGAATATACTGTTTAATTCTATCGTTGGCACAAATAGAATTCAACGGCATCGGGCATAATTATTAAATTGAATATACTGCTATATTCTGTCATGGACACAAATTGAATTCAACAGCATCGGGCTTAATTATTAAATGGAACATACTGCTAAATTCTGTCATGGCCACAATAGAAATAAACGGCACTGGGCATAATTATTCAATGGAATATATTGCTATGTCATATACCACTTTTTGAATTTAATCATAAAAATACATTCAAAAAGTGGTATATGACAATATATCACTTTTAAATGTATTTTTTTTTTTTTATTAAATTCAAAAAGTGGTATATGACAGCTATATTCTATCATGGGCAAAAATGAAATTTAACAGCATCGGGCATAATTATTAAATGAAACATATTGCTATATTCTGCCAAAATAGTACTTTTAAAGTACATTCTTAAGGTTGATTAATTTCTGAGATTTTTTTATTGCAATTTGTAACCGTTAAGGTATTGATAATACCTTACTTATCGTAAACGGAAATCACTAACTACGAATTTACAACCCCACAAAATGGTATTTTCTTCCAACCAAGAAAATTGACACTACGAAAACAAAAAACGATTTCACAGTAGTATGTTTTAAATAGTGATCGAAAGTTGTATCGTTTTGAAGAAAAAATCACGTTATCACGAAAATTAAAATTAGAAATTTTACTAATTTTTCTCTTAAACACAGTATCGAATAAAAACTTACTTACAAAATTGTTTTGTTTAAAGTCAAGTCCAAATGCATTCAGAAGTCCTGATCCACGGGGCATGAGATGTCCAACCCCTTCCCATGATGCTCTTTGGTCCTGGCCATTTTCACTATGTTGACTACGTTCTGATTCAGTGAAACAAACATCTGGTACTCTATCACCGTTTGGAATTTTACTTTGAAAATATTTGAATGAATTTGTGGCTCGTAAGATCATTAAAAGAAACATAATTTTAAATGCTGTCATTTCTCCTATTTCGCTCAGCCACTAAGCATTTCAAGATCAAGTTCAGGAAATCTACAGAAATTTTATGAACTCTAAAAAATGAAGTGTTTTACCTACATAAAAATCCTTAGAGGTTTTTGTTACGCACCTGATACAATTTAAAAATGCAAAGTAGTTAATGTGACTATAATTAAGAAGAAACGACGAATAAAAATGTCAAAAATTAATAACGGTGATTAATCTTTGAATATAAAATGGTTTATGGAAACGTCACTCGGTACAATTTCATCCTTGTTCAAAACAACGGCCAAGAAACTATTAATTCTGTATGTCAATTTTGTATGTATTGACAATAATATCCCATTGTTTTAATAAAAAATTCGCATCGCTTAGAATATCACTGTGTCACTTTTCAAACTTCTCAATGTAAATGAATTTTATATTTACATTTAGAATACCTAATATCATTAATGATGGTTTTAAATTGATGTACAATTTCATTGCATTTTGTGTAATAACCATTTGCAATATAATATGCGTTTTAAATAACTTATTCAATTAATCAACACTAGGTGACTTAATTTTACTGGTATATTTAGAACATTCATAAGACATGTAAATTTATGAGAGTTAATAATAGTTTTGTTTTTTTTTTTTAAAAATTAACCAAGCAGAACGGTGATAAAGAGGAAATGTCTGGAAAAGTGTTTCAATGGTGTATTAATTACACTTTTGTAATACTCGAAATTAAATTGAAAGTTGAATGTGACCAGGTGCCTGTTCAACATTGTGTACACACGCTTTCGCTTTGATGAACAATACTGTTCAACAATGACTGTTCGCACAAGCGTGTAGAGTGGAGTGGAGTAATGGTGTTTTACGCCCCAGTCAAGATTTTTGCACTTATTTCGAGGCGGTCAGTTCTGGAATGGTGGAGGAAACCGGAGTGCCCGGAGAAAACCACCGACCTTCGGCAAGCGAACTGACAAACTTTCACACACTAGGATCTGTCCCGACTGGGATTCGAACCCAGGCGGTGAGAGGCATTGTGATCCGTAAGTGCGCGGTCACCGAGGCACAAGTGTGTAGTTACTAGCGTACGACCGCAGTCTTTATCATGAGTTGGTACGTTTTAAATTGGAGATGGCGTCCCAAAGACAAGGTTGATAAGATTATTTAAAAATTGAAGAAGCGTTTTAAAATTTTGTAACAAAGCACTATAGATATATAAAATTGATGAATAATTTTATCAAATTAAGTAACAAATTGATGTCACTTAGATCTATTCAGAACAGACCGATACAGTGGAAAACCTTAAAGTATCACCGTCAATAAATTTTTTTTCAATTATAATAATAATAATATTATTATTATTATTAATAATTAATTAATTTAATAATTTATTTATTTATTTATTTATTTATTTATTTATCTATTTTTAATTTTGATTTGTCACTTCTGGGAAACATAGATGCAAACGAAATAAATAATACTTGAATATGGCATAATTTGAATTTTGGAAAAAATTAATTGAATAAATTATCAAAATTTTTCACCTTGTCATTTTTTCTTGAATATGAACAATATATTTTGCGATACAAAATCTTCCGTTGTGCAACGAATGGGTTAGTACAGGATTTGTAACTCATAATGTCTTTATTTTACACTGTAGCTGAATTTTAAAGTTAATCTCGATCGTGATGTTTTTTGCTGTCTATTAATTATCATTCAAATAATATTTTTTAATGCATTATTTGTATTTTGATAAAAATCTAAGCAGCACTTGGTAGTTTTCAGTGTCTGACTCGAATTAGCTTCGTCTGATTCAGTGACATTTCATTTTGACGTCATTTGTCTGAACCAATGAAACGTGGAGATTACACCTTTTTTTTCTCTTATGACGTCATGTTTTGTTTATTATGACGTCATCCTTTTTCTATTGTTTTCTGTTGTTATCGTAACATACTCATCAGCCGGATGCAGCAAAAAATAATATTATATGGAAAGTTTAAACTCTCAAGAAAATGAAAACGCGGGTCAAAATTTCCATTGCAAAAACTGTAAGCTTGCTTTCTTAAGTTACGAACAGGTAAGTAAACACGTTCGTACCCACCATCTGAAAGATCTGACAATATTGTCTACATCTGGTGTTGTGCCACAACCTCAAACCTCTAGTGCTTCAGAACATCAAGCTCAAACTTCAATTTTTTCGGAAGCTCAAGTTCAGACTACAGCGGGTTCAACAAGCATCGATTACAAATCGATACTAGAGGCTTATCTCAAGAAAAACAAAGAAGAACCTGTAACGGGCAGGGGAATATTAGAGAATTTGCTCAGCGGCAATGTCGGAATATCTGATTCAACCAAGGCTGTGGAGAAAGCTGAAGATGCTAAAACGAGCGGCTTGGATGAAGCTGAGCTGGCTATGATGAAAGAGTTGGGTCTTATAACAGACAATCTTTTAGATCTTTACGAAGATGATAACAAGCGTCTAAAGTCCCCTGTAGTCGAGGCTAAAACAAACAACGAGTATGACCAAGCAGAAACTCTGTCGTCTAGAGCAACCCCGTCAAAAAGTGAAACCTATCCACAATCTAATCAATTTCAGGATGATATTTTTGGACCAGATAGTGTTGTAAGTGAGGATTTTGAAGGAAGTTCGGTCGTCAGTAGCAAGTCGTCGTCAGAAGATGAAATGACAAGGGAAGAGAGAGAAAGACAAAAAGAAAGGGATGAAGAAATACGATCAAAACTAGTAAGAAAATTTGGATATCATGACAGCGTCAGAATCGATCCGTATTTTCAACATCTGTGGTTGAAATCGTTTGAGAAGAAAGAAAATAAATGGCAAAGTGAAAAACTAGCCGATGTGGTTGATGAACATATGTGGGCCAATACCGAGAAACGATAAACCGTTTTGTCAAATTGGAACTTCATATAATCCAAAAAACGCGAAATGGGATTTTAGAATAGAATAATTATCAGAAAAAAATTATGGGAAATTACAAATATCTTTTAGCATGTTGGAATCAATTGTGTTCATTTCAATGAGTGACACGTTTAACTTCGAACAATAGTAGTCGGGCTTAAAATTTGCCGATTTGGCAAGTACGACTAAATAACCAGTTTTTGCCTTCTGTGTTCCTGTAAAAAGTTTTGGATTGTGTTTATTTGCAGAAAAAAACACTTTGGAATGAAAATGGAGGTTTTTTTTTTCACTTTAGCTTTAGATTGACTGTTTCGTCTTACTTAAAGTCAAGGCATATTTATGAGTATCAGAGAGGTTCCGGGAACAGTTTTGTCGATAATCCCTGCATTCTTTAGAATTTTCCAGATTGCAGTTAAATGGAAAAAAATATTGTCTTTGATTTTGGACCCTGTTTCATGTAGAATTGGGGAAAGTCACTCTTTTAACGCCCAAATGTAATGTGAGTATAGTCAAAGTGCCAATACCCTTGATTATCACAAATCTTGAAGTTTTTGCATTCTTGAATTAATAGTATCCATTTTTTATGGAAAGTCACTCATAAAAACTTAATGGTCCTTTGAAGTAAATTTAGATTTTTATTAATGTACGTTTTTTTAAAAGCAATGGTCACAACCAAGTGAACGAGAGAAAAAACAATAAAACAAGAAACAGAGTGAATACATTCAGGCCCAAGAGATAACGGGCAATTATACACCACATTATATATAGTAGTGTCATATACCTTTTTTTTTGAATTTATTTTATGATTAAATTAAAAAAAATGGTAAATGACAATATGATATTTTAGCATTTTCTAGAACTATTATTTATTTTTTTTTAAAGGTAACATATTATATTCTGTTGACTCGAAAACAAACGTTTTATTTTATTTTATTTTATTTTATTTTATTTTATTTTATTTTATTTATTTTATTTTATTTTATTTTATTTTATTTTATTATTTTATTTTATTTTATTTTATTTTATTTTATTTTATTTTAATTTTAATTTTATTTTTTTCATGTCACACTGTTTTGCCCATAAAAAATCTGGTTGTATCAAGTATAGTTTATGAGATTAAATTTGTTTTCCTTGAGATTAACAGTTTAAAATAACAATAACGGATTCCATATCAGTCAGTTTAAATTATTTCTTGTAATTTTTTACTCCGTTGTTGACAGTATATACAACAATTCAAATAACGTGTGTCACTTTAAGACACTTTTACGCATCAGACTTACACTCTTAATATGTGAACGATTTCTCTTGTTACGGAAATTAAACTTTGGAAAATAAATTTTAAAAAAGGAACTGATGTCGTATTTGGAAAATAAGATATTCCATTTCAGTAAATATACAATCTTGGCAACAAAGAAAAACCAGAATATGTATTAAATTAATAAAAAAAAATTACTATCCGAAAATTCTGTAAGCATGATTTCTTCACAATAATCAGATTGTTTTTCTTTCAAACCGTTTCTATTACTGAAAAAATAATATGATTTTAGTTTTTTTTAGAATCGATTGACGAACGAACGACATTTATAGTCTCGCAAAATATCGAATTTATATCTAAAATCCTAAATTTGTCATCATATAGAAAATACTAATTATAAATATCTGCGATATTCAGTTCTGCTGTCTATTTACATAATAAAAAACACGATTTAATGATCATTTAAGTTATGAGACAAAATTCATTTCTTTAACAACAAACGTCTCTATATATTGTTTACTAACAAACCTTTTCGTACATCTGGCATTAATCATCCGGTATTGACGTAATATAAAGATGTAAATCCAGAAAAACGTATGATGAAGGGCGTGTTTAATAACATGGCCTTACTCAATGAATTGGTGGACTGGGTTCTTGTGACGTTTTGACGATTTAACAAAATTAGAGATTCTCGTCGCTAAAGATTATGTCATATGCATGTATGATTTTAAAAAATATCTATCATATCATTTAAAACATTAAAAAATGATAAATGTGAAGGAAAAAATACGACCTTGTTAACGGATGGAATATATAATCTTGGTTGAGAAAAGAGCGCCTAAGGAACGGGTAGGGATCTAGAGTTAAAATTTTCAAAACTTTTACAAATGAGAAGACTTATTTAAGGTATAACGTATATCGTGGTCTAGGTCAATAAACGTAGTTTATAAAACATGACTATTTGATGCTAGATACCATCTTCAATAAGTCTGACTCTTCTCTAAGGATTTTATCAGAGAGAAAAACACCACGTCTTCCAGCCATGACATGTGCAGTCGTTTTTTAAAAAATCTTGGCTCACTTACAAAACAGCTAAGTCCTGATGGATGTTTGAGAAGCACTGAATCTTAGACATAGCTGTAAAGGCTTTGACTAAACAAAGGGCAAAAGAAGTCTTCAATATAAATTCACATACATGTATGCATGTTTTAAACATTTTTTTTCGGATTTTTAAAATTTAAAAAATGTATAACAATTTTAGGAGTTAAAAAAATAAAAATAATCTTCTTGAATTTTAAACTTAAAGCGGTTTCAGCGTAAAAAGAAAAAAATCCCCACTTTCACATAGTATTATTCGAATACAGGTTTATGCAAACCAAAATTTGAAAATTAAGTACTTTGTAACACCCAATAAATCCAATATTACTTGAACATTCTGAAAACTCGATATCTGAATTTCAATACATTGCTGTCGGAGGTTTACTATACGAGTAATATATATTGTAACAGTTGTGTGGGCTAGTTATCTTTAATCACGTACCACAAAAACTATTTCGTCGTTTCGCGGATGTATTCATCCCTTGCCAATTCGGTTTTTATTATCAACCTGAATCATGTGACCAGCCTCGAATTTAGGGCATAACAAAAATCTCAACAATGATCGACTGCATGGTGATGGGAAAGGCTCGTAATTTTAACTATTTTACATATATTTTCGAGCTTATACCTGTATAAATAATTTAATTGTTTTAAATGAATAGATTCAAATGACATCACAATATCTAATTCAGAGTTTATAAAGATTTCTTGGTTATTTTAGTCGAGAGCAATAACGAGAAACTTCGTACTAGGGGAAATGTAAAATAGAATATGCGTCTTTATCTTTAGACTGCTTGATTTTAATTTTATTTGAATTATTTTATCTTATATTACACAAAATATACAAAAATAAATCTTATAATTGATGAAAATCTTAAATTTCTGGCACAAGGATTCAATGTGCAGTTATCACAACAACGATGTTTCTGGCGATTTTTTAATTAAACAAAATAAATTTATAATGTTTTAATCGTCTCTCTGATTGAAAAAACTTTTTAAAAAATCTAAAATCTTTTCCAATTGATCATCAAAAACGAGACCTTGCAGTTCATTGTATATATGTTCATAAACAAGGCGGTTAAAAAGTGCCCTAAAATCAGTCACGTGGTGATGAAAGTCACGTGACACTTCGTCCGGAACATTGTATCTGAGAAACGCAGTATTAATGCTTAAGCCTCTATACTTTGCATCTAGGTACAGTCATATTTTTTTGACCATCTAAAATTAACAACGCAGTCCTACCGAATGAACTTGTATCAACATAAAAAAAAAACTTGAAATAGATACAGAACAATTCACTTTAAAAAAACTGGCAAGATTCTAAAGCACTGTTAAATATTATGCAGTTAATTAACTATAATTATGTTCGCGATAGCGCGTTATGATTGGTTTGTCCTGCGAAGTTTTTGCATTCATATTGAAAATGAACTGCAATTTGTGCATTTGGAACTGAGAAAACTGTAGCACTGGATGATTTTCAATGGCCAAACACGTGGGTTTCAAATTTGCGCCGCTATTGTAACTGAGATAGAGATTTATCGAGAATATTTTTTTCTGAAATGTCGACATTGTTCGGCTGTTATGATTCATTTACCAAAAAACTGGAGGATAAAGAGTGAAATTGCCAAAATTGGTATAACTGCAGTCTTCCATTCTGGTAGATTAAAAGCAGACGACAATTTCGGAAAGTAACAAATCAACGAGATTTTTTGTAACATAATTTATAAATTGATTTCTTTATTTGTGTTTCAAATCTCATTAAAATTTCATTTGATTAATTTCATTGATTAAATTTTGTGCAATTTTTACAATTTAACCATTCTTGTAAAATCTCGTAAATGAGCTTTTTAGCCATTCTCGAATGTAAACAAATGTGACTTGGCAGCCATGGATGTTTAACTACGATGTTCCGGATTGTGTATTGCATTTTATATGTATTTATACGCAGAGTAACGTAATGCAAACCCTTTCAAGCTTGGAGAAATGGGAATTTCACCCGGCAAATGAAAATTTACTGTATTAAAGCAAATTATTTTTTTAAAATTAAATATTTAAAAAGGGGAAAAAAGAAATCAATTCTTTGACACGACTTACAGAATGCCATAATCAATACTATTTACCACCAACTACCGCCCTCTGTCGCTATGTACATCTCCCTGGTATTCACTACAACATGTACTAGCTTACATTGCGTTAAATTTACCAATAATCCTTCTTCACAATCTGTAAAATAGTATACATTGATTTAATCTAACATTAACACTAAGCTTTACAATACATTTAGCCGTATGATACTGTGATTTCAAGCTTCATGCTTATGACTGTGTATCTGTCATGATTGTGAAGAATTTTGATTTTTTAGTATTTAGGATAAAATTCTAAATTCTGCACACGACACATTCCCTAATGAAAAATAATACTTTTGAAATTTATGAAAAAATTGTATTCACAAGCAAAACGTGACATTATATATATGTACATCACGTGCAGGATTAAATGTTGTTTAGTGACGTAAAATCCTATTTACTGGTATTATTATTTTTCATTTACGTATTTAAACGTTTGTAAAACAAGCTCGGTTATTAGAGCCGTAGAAATGATCAAAATTTTTAAAAAACGCCACTGAATAGCATTCTTGTAACGATCTTTTCCGGTGTTAGTTTTATTTATTTATTTATTTATTTGTTTATTTATTTATTTTGCACCGTCTTCTTGGTTTACAAGGCTGTTCGCAAATACCCATTATTATACTGCAATTTCGGTTTTTTCATTATTATCAAGGAATTACTTACATGATTAAAGGTTGTTTCATATATTCAAAACTTTTTGGATAGGTTTTTTGAAAAAAAACGTGTGGTCCCTAGAGTACTTATAACACCCAACATTGTGTTGTCAGTATTTTTATAGTAACTTTTTGGGTTTTGCCTGTGGGTTATTTATATAGGAAGCTCTAGCATTACAGTTCTGACTAGTAATAATGTCATCGTTCTGAATAATAGTCAATCCATTACTTTTCAGTTTGTTCGTTTTGCTAATGTAAAAAATTTCAGAATAACCGCAATATTTAGAGAACATCAACCCTTTTAGGAAAATATAAACTCGGTTTTATTGTCACGTGTCTAGAATAAAATGCAAGTAATATGTTCAAAGAAAGAAAATTACCTCAAGCAAAAAAAGGTTCAATATATATACAGTTTAATTCCTAAAATGCAATAGCATTATATAAAATTTGGTTTCAGTTTTAAATGTAGGGTTTTTCTGAGAGAGAGAGAGAGAGAGAGAGAGAGAGAGAGAGAGAGAGAGAGAGAGAGAGAGAGAGAGGTGTTCATTGATTGTGGCAACATACTTTTTTATTTGGCAACAATCTGTGCAATTATGAGAGCAAGAAATTACCACAATATAACGAAACCAGGTTTGAGATATAGGAAATTGAACTACACACACTGAAGAAAGTAGTTGTTACAGAAATAAATAAAACGTGTTTTTTATGTCGTATATGTTGCTAATTGTGCATCTGCCTGGGATTTAAAAAACTATAATCCTTAAAATGAAATAAGTTACTAGTAGCACATATCAGCATGGATAATTAATTAATTTGTAGCGTAACTTGATTTAAACATATTTTATGTCAGTCATATATACACAAATATAAGTACATTGTACATAAATATAATTACATATATAGATAAAAGGATTCAGAAACAAGTGTCATAGCACTTATATTAATCTGTCTCTCAAATAAATAAGAAATTAATTTTTCAAATGCGCCTAGTTTAAGGGTTAATCAGACTAAACATTTAATTTTTGAAACACTAAGTATAAGAAAATCTTTTTGTCAGATGAATATATCTATGCATGGTTCTGAAAATTTCTATATTTTGTTGGGGCTGGAGTGAAGTGTTACCAAACCACTTTCTGGACCAATCATAAATAAGTTGGAGGGAATTATTTAGCAATTGAGAAGCCGTTTCTGGGTTATCAACTATTAGATACAAGGTTGTATCGTCTGCAAAAAGTCTAATGTTAGCAGTGATATCACGAACTATGTAGTTTATGTAAAGAAGAAAAAGAAGTGGTCCAAGGATAGATCCCTGAGGTACCCCAGCTAGCACATCCTGCCATCCAGAACAAGTACCAAGATGTACCACACGTTGTTAACGACAAGACAGATAATCTGTAACCATGAAAGTAATTTACCCTTTATTCCATAACACTGAAGTTTGTGAAGTAGTCCCTTATGCCATACTCTGTCGAAAGCCTTACTAACGTCCAGAAAAACCATCCTAATTTCTTTTCCATCATCTAAAGCTTTGCCAAGAGTGTTTGATAGATCTAGTAATTGATTAACAGTAGAATCGCCCTTGGTAAAACCTGATTGGTATTGCGATATAGCAGAGTTAGAAAAGAGATAGTTATAGACGTATTTATAAAAACATCTCTCCATTACTTTGCCCAGTACACTTAGAAGTGAGATGGGTCTGTAATTCGTAACAAGAGAGGGATCATCTTTTTTAAATATAGGAGAAACGTTAGCTTTCTTCCATAAGCTAGGAAATTTACCGGTCTCTAGAGAAGTGTTAAAAAGATTGGAAAGGGGATATTTGAGTTCGGTTGCAGCATTTTTAAGAAAGGACTGATACCATCGGGACCAGTAGCTTTGGAAGTGTCCAAATTTATTAAGATGTCATAGACACGTTTTCACTGATATAAATGCTAGTAAGAGTGTTATCTATATATTGAGACTAAGATAACGGAATAGAAGTGTGTTCGTCATTAATTGAAGATTGAGAGCAGAAGTATTCATTAAAGATTTGAACCTCGTCATTAATGTCATCGTATACTTGGCCATTGTGTTGTAAAGGTGGTATGTTGTGATGTTTTTGTGAGTATCCTGTAAGGGATTTTATTGTTGCCCACCAGTCTTTTGTTTGTACGTCGGCTGATTCTAACTTGTTTGCTATATTATCATGAAATCTTTGTTTGGCTGTCCGTATATAGTTTGTACATCTGTTTCTGAAGTGTCTGAAAGCAGCCCAGTGTTGAGATTTGTTAGTAGATTTAGCCCTACTGTGGAGTCGTTTGCGTTTTCTAATCATCTGTTTTATAGTTTTGTTTAACCACGGTGGTTCATTTTGTCGTACTGTTATTGTTTTATTTGGTATAGTGTTTGTTGCAGTTTTTAGTACTGTGTTTGTAATGTTATCTGTCGTCTGATCAATGTTAGCTGTAAGTCTTGTTGTAGTGGGCAATGGTTTCTTTGAAAGTTGTAAGATCAGCCCTATCATAGTTCCAGATATGACGTGAAAAAGAAAGAGAGTTTTGTTTTGGTATTTTTAGAGTAGTAGAAACAGGACAATAGTATCGGTATAGATTGTCTAGAAAGTAGTCCCCAACTGTATAATTGTCAACAAGTTTTTTGTCACTTACGAGAATAACGTCAAGTAGTGACGATGAGTTATCCCAGAAATGAGTGGGTTCTGTGATTAGTTGAGAGAGGCTATACATTCTACATATATTTCTTATTTTATTGTTTGTAGGTTTAAGTTGGTCCTCGTTAAAGTCACCTGTAAGAATAATAATATCTGCGTTGAGTTTAAATGCTGAATATAGGGCAGTTTCAAATTTGTCCCAAAATTCTGTGCCCGAGTTCGGTGGTCTATAATATGTACCAATAAGGATTCGAGTATTTTTTGTCTTAACTTCAATCCAGAGACTCTCAATGTCAGTCAGTTCTAAGTCATGTCGTCGTTCCGAATAGTAGATATCTTTAACATAGACAATAATACCACCACCGTTTGTCTCTGTAATTCTGTCAGCTCTGTATGGTTTTTTGAAATTTTCAAACATCACGTCATTATTTGATATGTTGGAATTTAACCCGGATTCTGTAAGAGCAATTATGTCGTAAGATGAAAATTCGCATTGTATTTGTAGTTTTTTTAGGTAAAAAGCTTTGTATATTCATATGGATCATAGAAAAAAGATTTTTATTTGAAGTTAGGTCCGAGTGTATAGTAGTGTCGGTCATTATTGTCGAGGACGAAATGTCGTGATCATTTGGACCGGGGTTGGATTCTATATCGCCTGATAATAAGATACAAATTATAATCCACTGGAGGAAACATTGAAAAATAATGTTATGGTGTCGAGTTTGTTGGTATACAATAGTACTCATAAAGTACTTGATATCAGTGTATAAATTAAATATCCAATAATAATAATATTTTCTTACAATTCGATACAAACAATACTCGAATTGTAAAAGTGAGATTACTATGGGTACACATTGGGACTTGAAAAGGCATATTAAAAATATTAGAAAAATAATAGTTGATAGCATTAAAAATGTCATCTGACAAAATGTGTAACTACATTTGTACAACATGATACCTTAACATGACTTAATAATACCATAATAAGCTGCGTAATAAAGGCCTATTCTTGTAATAATTGTTCTATTATCGACAGGCATTATGTAATTCCATAAATATACCACACAAATAATGGAACAAGATAGACCAAAAGTGATACAGATTTATAAAAACGCAAACTGCATGTAATTACAACAAGAACATAACTTGGAGATGACTGAACAAATGTGAAAAATATTGAAAAATTAAACACTAAACATATATACATATTGACTAACAGTAACATCCAATTAAGATGAAATATACATATGTATGTACAAAAAAAATAAAACGAAAATTACTACAGTAAGCCATGAGAGTGTAATGATGGCTTCATATTAAGAGTGTTGTATTGTAAAACGTTTTTTTATGCATTAATGACAGCGCGGGATAAACTGTAATTGTATTATTATCAAATATTAAAGGCGCGGTTTAAAAGGTATGAAAAATAAACGTGCGAATGTATAACAAAAACTTGTATATTAATATAACCGAGTGACACGCTCGCACACGTACGCGAGTAGAAAGTGTGTCCAAAAATGATAAAAACATATTTCATTATTTTCTTGTATATTTTGTTATATAAATAAGTAAGTAAAATACAGATACCCCTGAGATAAATATAGCGTAACTTGGCCACGGTAAACTCATAAAACGTTTAATATGGAAGAAATTTAGACATGATAAGACGGGGAGTGGACATATTTATCAAAATGAGGCCAAGTTGTTTTGTCAAAGACAGAAGAGTATCTAAAAATTTATTCTTAGCAAAAGATAGGTCTGGCCGAAGAAAAAAGGTTAGCAAACTAAAAAAGAATTCTGACATTTGGATCGATAGGGTTTGAAGCTAGGTAATGAGAGGCGCTGTGATCCGTAAGCACTTGTTTAAGACCACACGGCGGCGATCCATTACGCAAGAGAAGTGCTAACAAGATATAATTCGTCTGTTCTATTTTGCCTCACGGATCTAGTCCGTCTGGATAATTTTCGTTTAATTGACTCACCTTTTTTGTTTCATGCTGCGTTTTTTTCAGTTTTGTTTCATTTTTCCCTGTGTTGACACACGGTGCCTTCTCATATTGAGCCGTATAACTGTTGCCATGGTTTTGTTTTTTATATTTAAATAATGACATTGCAGCGGTTGGTATTTCGACCTACCCCTACTAGGAATCAACAAGCGTATGTGTGCCTATGAAATCTTGTATGTCTGAAGTTTGTTAACATTAGATTTAGAACTGAGGTAATTTAGATCATTATGTACATGCATATTGAAAAAGCTTTAAATAAATACTCACTTACTGGTATTGAATGTGAAAATGAAAGTAATCTATACCCAAATTTACCCTTTCAGAGTTCATGTAAGCGCACCAGTGCGTATGCAGGCTTATATGTCTAAAATTGGACGCAGAATGGAATAGCATTGATTATGATGTCATACTATATGTTTTTTTTTTTAATTCTTCTAAATAAATATTCCAAAACTTATAATTTGACACACTTTGTCACAGGTATATTGAATATTTCATTCAGAAATTACAAAAAATTATGACAATGATAATCAACCCTTTTAAATCGAGTAACTCGATCTGAGACCATATTGCTTTGTCTATAGGAATATGACAAGCAGTTGCACATGGTGTGGGTTTCGTAAATTCCTGTAAACCAGATCATAATAGGAAACAATATACCATAAAGCCCGGGCCAAAAGTCCATATATTTGTTTTGATAACAGTATAAAGCCTTTAAAAGGGTACCTGAACAAATGACAGTTACAATGCTCTAAATTGCAAGATTTTAGCCTTAAACTTTAAAAATTTCCAGAGAGCACCCGATTCCCTAGAAGGAGCCTTGTAAGCAAAGGTAACATAGTCGCATACATGAATTTGTCTCGAACATAGTCGCATACATGAATTTGTCTCGTCTACAAAGGGCTGTTAGTCCTGAATTACCTCTGTACACGAAAGAGAAGGTTATTCTCTTTTTGTAGGCGAGCTAAAGAAAACAATATCAAACGAACACAAGAACAGTATAAAAAATATAATATCGATTTTTGGTATCAGCCTAGCCTAGCACAAAAAGGAAGTGTTGTGTCATTCGATTATGAATCTATAGGGAAAGTGTGCTTCAGTACAGCCACATTCATCATATGATTGATTGTAAAAGTAAAGTTTCATTCATAAAAAAGGCTTACTCCGATATTTGCACTTTTGATTTTTGATTGCTTAATACACTGCTTCTTAACATAAATGAGAAAATATTCGTCGCTGTTTGTTTCTAATTTTTTATTTATCTTTTATTTTTTTATTTAATCTATTTATTTTGAAAATTAAATCTTGTAAATATTATGCAATTGTTATTAAAGTTTTGGTTCGTTATTGTTGTTTTTTTTTTTTTTTTTTTTTTTTTTTTTTTTTGTTTGTTTGTTGTTATAAATTCGAAATATGGCTACCTTTTCTTAAAAATTTTGAAAATGGCTATCTACCTTTGTCAGATTTGCTAGCTGAGATGCTGTAATTTCAAAATAACCTACGTCGCTTAAGTCAGAAGTATGTATGTTTTCTTTACGCTTCTAGTAGTATTTTCAAATGTCGTTATGAAACAGCAGATCAGTATATCTGACTTTAACAAAACGATTTTAAGGATTTAGATACATATTTTCCATGTAAAAATGATTTATTAAATCTTCCTGAATTTTTGTGGCGGTCAGTTCCAAAGGTGAGTCTTGTTTGGGTTTTTAAATGGTATGTTCAAAAAATATTTTTCTAATGCGTTTTATAAAGCATTCACTTTTATTTGTTTAATCAAACCAGAGATGGTACACTGTATTGTTTACAACATTATCCGTGAATCAAACAGGAGGTGGTAAGCTGTATTGTTTACATCATTAACCGTGGTTCTTGTCAATTAAACGGCAGATTGCAAACTGTTTTGTTTACATCATTAACCGTGGTTCTTGTCAATTAAACGGCAGATTGCAAACTGTTCTGTTTACATCATTAACCGTGGTTCTTGTCAATTAAACGGCAGATTGCAAACTGTTCTGTTTACATCATTAACTGGGTTCTTGTCAATTAAACGGCAGATTGCAAACTGTTCTGTTTACATCATTAACCGTGGTTCTTGTCAATCAAACGGCAGATTGCAAACTGTTCTGTTTACATCATTAACCGTGGTTCTTGTCAATTAAACGGCAGATTGCAAACTGTTCTGTTAACATCATTAACCGTGGTTCTTGTCAATTAAACGGCAGATTGCAAACTGTTCTGTTTACATCATTAACCGTGGTTTTGTTAATCAATTAGGAGATGGTAAACTGTTTTGTTTGCAACATTAACCGTGGTTTTTGTCAATCAATTAGAAGATGGTAAATTGTTTTGTTTACATCATTAACCGTGGTTTTGTTAATCAATTAGGAGATGGTAAACTGTTTTGTTTACAACATTAACCGTGGTTTTGTTAATCAATTAGGAGATGGTAAACTGTTTTGTTTACAACATTAACCGTGGTTCTTGTCAATCAATTAGGAGATGGTAAACTGTTTTGTTTACAACATTAACCGTGGTTCTTGTCAATCAATTAGGAGATGGTAAACTTTTTTGTTTACAGCATTGCCATCTGCTGATTGTAAATGCATTATTTTAATAGAAATTCAAAATCAGTACATGACAGCATTAACCTTGGTTTTGGACCATCAAACAAGCAATAATATTAACCATTTTCGGTTTGACGGATAGAACTGTAGCTATGTTATTTTATTATATTATATTTATCTATTTTTATTTATTTATTTATTTATTTATTTATTTATTTATTTATTTATTCCTGATCCTTGACCTTTACTTCCATAAAACTTACGTGTCCTGACTTTATCTGTTTGCGATTGCGGCGTAATTTTATGAATCAGTCTTTTACATTACACATGGTCATTCTGGCCCCAGTTTCTCAATCATTCATTCAGTTGAATGTAAAATTAACTCAAATTAGAGAATGTTTCTACGTCAATTTTTAAGACATTGCACAGTTCAAATTAAATACCTAATGTTATTTTTAAATTGGGTAGTGTATATTTGTTAAAAACTAAACAAAACGTTGTCTTCTTAAACTTAATTGTTTTTTAAATATTGAAAAATGGGAATATTAAAGTTGAGTGTGAACTCAATTTGAGTGAATGATTGTGAAACTGGGTTTGGTCATCACAACATTAATCAGCCATTTTAGGATTTTTAACAAATAAACGTAATTATTTTGTTCTAAAATCTCACCTTTATGACATTTAAGAGTGTTATGCGACTTATCAGTGGTTCTAGTCCCGAATTAAAATACATGTATACCGTTTTGTTACTCCCCCCCCCCCCACCTTTTTTTTTTTTTTTGTAAAACATATTTAGTGTCTTGTGCTTTGTTTTGTATCTATTGTTTATTATATTTATTTATTTTGTATGTTATCTGTTTATAGTTGTTCCCTCAATAGCAAACTATATTGTAAACATATTGTTAAGACGCAAATATCCATATTTTATTGAAAAAAGGGAGATGAACAAGAGTCATTCATAAAAGGATAAATATCTGAATCAATAAGATTGCGTGCTTGTTATTTACCATAGCAACAATGATAATAATGATAGTAGCATGTAGATATGGTGATATCTATATTTGAAACAACACGTTCTTTGTCGATACACATTAAAAATCCAGTTGTTACATTGTAATTTAGACGATCTGTGTCAAAACACTCAGAATCCAGTTAAAACAGAGAAACTAACAACCGTGTCGATACATGGAAAATCCAATTCATACATTCTTTGACTAGAAGCTCCTTTCTTTTTCATCATTAAGCCAATGCTGAATGGAGATTGGATGTGGGGGTGTGGGAAAATCAGCATCTTAGTACGATATGTAATCGGATAACTTCAAGTATGGTGTACTCAACATT
Source organism: Tegillarca granosa (assembly GCA_029721355.1). Taxonomy (NCBI): domain Eukaryota; kingdom Metazoa; phylum Mollusca; class Bivalvia; order Arcoida; family Arcidae; genus Tegillarca; species Tegillarca granosa. The sequence continues at coordinate 46,487,922 of CM056597.1, read as the reverse complement.
ACTACAGACATACAAGCGCTCTAAGAAATAACATTGATACATTCTCAATCACAGATCAAAGCTTGTTGACAATCTCTGTTAGCCTTTCCTTTCATCCTGCAATCCTGTTCTGACATCAATCTCCCGGACATGTGTTTTGAATGGT